>JBAMMX010000011.1:24282421-24735506 GCA_037126225.1 Dillenia turbinata | reverse complement strand
AGTATTTCATAATATGTTATCAGCACGAAACTCTACCTTTGAAAAACATAGTAGACAAGGAAGTCCCATCATTAAAAAAGAAAGTATGTTTTTACCAACTCTTTTTTAATGACTAATCTTGTTAAACTTGAATTTTTGCCTCTTGATATTTATGGAAAGAATTATTTTTCATAGGTTCTTAATGTTAAAATGCATCTTGATGTGATGGGACTTAGAAGCACCATTAAAACAAATAATCCTACTATACAAGATTGTGCAAAAGTAAAGATTTTCATTCGGCATCATCTTGATGAAAATTTGAAGACAGGATATCTTACTGTCAAAAATCCTCTTGAGTTATAGAAGAACTTGAAGGAAAGATATGACCACCTAGAGATGGTTGTTCTTTCTGAAGCACAATATGATTGGAAACATTTGAAACTATAAGATTTCAAGTTTATTAGTGGTTATAATTCTATAATATTCAGAATCACATCCCAATTGAAATTATATAGAGAAAATATTATTAAAGAAGTTATGTTAGAAAAAAACTTTCTCCACTTTTCATGTCTCGAATTTGCTCCTGCAATAGCATTATCAAGAAAAGGGAATCCAAAAATACTCTAAATTGATTGCATACCTTCTTGTCACTGAACAAATTAATGAATTATTAATAAAAAATCATGAAACATGACCAACTTGTAGCAGTCCATTCCCTAAAGTGAATACAACTAGATATGAATATGGAAGAGGTTGGGTCGTAATCGTGGCCGTGGTTGTGGTTGTGGTCGCGGGCAAGGTCAAGGATGAAGTAATCATTACAATAATGATGTTCGTAACCATGGCCCATCAAATCAAAAGGGCAAACATTACCTCCAGAAGTGGGTCGATAAAAATGGGAAAGGTAAAGGGAATTCCCAAAGAGGTTCCAATAATATTTGTTATCAGCGTGGTGCCAAGGGATATTGGTCACGTATATGCCGAACTTCAAAACATCTTGTTGTACTGTATCAAGCCTCCTTAAAAAAGAAAGACAGAGATATGAAAACAAATTTCGCTAACCCATATAGTGATAATGATATGGATATAACACATCTTGATATAAATATATATCCTCTTAATAAAATTTTTGAGATATACTCTGGATATAGTCACATAATACCTATTTTTAATTATTATATGAGCAATTGCACATTTGAATTGAAATTGTCAGGGTTTAACCTATTGCATATTTATATATGTTTCTTTTAAAAGTCACACAAACATCACCAAAATTTACATAAATGATGATATTTAAAAATACTATTAAAATTTCTTAAAATATATATGCTTCTTAAAAATTATGTTTGCTTAATCTTGAGCATTTATTTCTTATATTTTGAATTTCACTTTTTAATATAAGTTTATACTGATCAAATCCCTAATATCAACAATGAGAAAAATCATAGATAGAAGACAAGCCACACATTGATTCCGTGAGTTAGACGATGAACAAACACTTTGCTTTTAGCTAATTCCTAATTATTTGCAAACAAGTTAACAACTCCTAAGAAAACGTTTAGAATTTTCCTGGGATCATATCTCCAACATACTAATTATCTCTCCAACACTCAAATAGAGACCACATCTCTCTCTCTCTCTCCCCCCTCGTTTGAATGATCAATCAAAAAATTAATTGAAACTATTTTGATTTCCAATTCAAGAGTAAAATTTTTGATTTAATTGCAAGAATAATTTCTAACCTATAGAATGAATTTTGATGTTGTAGATTTGAATTATGGAATTTAGGGAAGTAAGGAATGGAAATTAGGCTTGGTGTGCACAAATGATGAAATCCAATTTTTAAAATACAATGTTTAAGCCCAAACACAATTAGCATGTCCAATATTGAATTAAAACTTCCAAGGTTTAGCCCAAGGTTTATCCTCTTTTCTTTTATTAAACTAAGCCTAGAAAAGTCAAAAAAAAAAAAAAGGAAAAAGAGATTGCATTTAATATGAGAATTGTGAGATGTGTGGTGAGTGTTTAAAGAGGGAACATGTGGATGTGAGAGAGAATGAGGTGTCCCAAATTCTTGAATTTTCTTGAACATATTTTGTGTTTGTGTGTGTGTGTTAGACGTGGAAGAGAGGGAGAGAGAGATAAAGAGAGAGAAAGAAAGAGAAAAAGAGAGAGAGAGATAGAATAATATTTTTCTTCTTCCAAAACCTAAATTTCTAGCTATTCACTTCTTCCCCACAAACCCACCTCAAATTTCATGAAAATCAACATTTAAACTTGAAATCAGCTATCCCTATCCATGTATACCTCATACATAGCCTTTAGGAAGCACAAAATGGAGTGATAGATCTTTTATTCAAGCCAAAAGTGTTGAGAGAAGGAAGAGGCCGAGGAGGAGAAATTGAGAAAAGAATTTGGGGGTTAATTCATGGTTCTAAGCTTCTATTTATCATTGAAATAGAGATGAATCCCATGTTCTTGATCTGAACTTAGAAGAGCAATGAAAGATTGGATTGAACATAGAAGCCTTAAATATCTGCAAACAGGATAGTCTAACCAAACTGTAGTCTTTTTGTTATAACTTTCTTTGCATGAATTCAAATTAAGTGAGATTTTTTGCATAAGAAACTAACTTTCATACCTTGAAAATGAGATATGATTTGTTGGATTCTGATAAGAATTGGATTTTTAGTGATTTTTCAAATTGAGACCTTATGCAGAATAATCCCTGTTTCTGCATTATTTTGGCTGAGACGTTGGCTCGATTTTAAGATGCCTTCCAAGCTAAATTTGTCTAAGATCTGAACAAGAAATTTGTAGATCTATGTCTTAATTTCAGATAAGAATCATGTGATTCGGATATGTGTAGTAAAAGTTATAGCTAGTTTCCCTTGACTACACAGATTGGAAATAATGCAGTCAAGATCACTTAAAATAAATCTCCATGTCTTGGTGTAATTGGAGCAGATCTAAACTGGAAATATAAAGAATTGTTGTTGTAGTGCTAGTTTTGAGTGAAAACTGAAGTTCTACAATTTAAGAATTCCAATTCAAAGTGCAATGATTTTCTTAAGACATGAAGTTATAAGAATAGGCCTTGAAAATGGGTAGTGAGAGAACTCTTAACATAGAGACATATTTTCCACTTTGCATATCATGCATTTGTCATCTTAGTAACATTGGATAATGTCTAATCTAAATTCTATATTGTGATTTACATAACCTGAAGGTTCATTGAACCAGGATAAGGTTGAGACTTTTGATTAGTAGGAGAGAATACCCACCCCAAATTATGAGTGAGACTTTTATGTCTTATTTAATGAGAAATGTTTTTATGTGTTTTAAATACTTTATCTTGATATGTGGTTTTATAACTTTATTTGAGTGTGATGTGTTGTCATGAACTATGATGTTGTAGATGTGAATTTTGAGATGTTATTGCCACATAATTTTACATTGTTTGGTGATTGATGTTCATTTGGACAAAAAGGAGTATGGGTTGCAAATTGGTTTTGGAATTTGATTGTAAATAAAAACTCTATTTTTGGTGACCGATAGTTTATGCAGCTGTTATAGTTTATTGCTCACTCATGACCGGTGGGAGGAAGAGTGGTATGAGTAGGCCAGATATTAGGTTAGGGTAGTGTGATGCAGGGCATTAACCAACCCAAGGTTACGGTTGGACGCCATGAGTCACCAATGGTGATGTCCAAGCCAACACCAAGGATGAGACATTTTTTTTGAACAAATGAATGAATAAAAACCCTTGGTGGTTCTAGTCCTTGACCTCTTGGATTAGAAAAATGTTTTCGGCAATCCCAAAGTTTTGAATGAAATATAACCCATTCTGATGCAAAGAGAAATGCTTTACTTTGAATACATGGATGGATAATGTTTTGTGAATGTTTTGTGAACTTGTGAATGCTTTTGTAATGACAATATGAAATCTGTTGATAATGGCTTTAAAACATGATCACACTCCCACTCATTGGCATGTACATAGATTTCTCACTCATTGGGTACATTTGTACTCATCCAATTCTTTTCCTTTTGTTTTCAGGTTTGTAGATAGTAAGTGCAGATAAAGGGCCTTCTTTTTGAGATCTGTGAGATCCATTATGTCTGGAGTTTTGTATTTCATGTAAGATAGTCTCATTTTGAGTTTACGTAGTCATAGATAGATCCATGGGAAAGGTCAATGGAAACGGAATTATGTTATATTGTGGGTTATTTATATAAGGTTTAATATTTTTGTAGATATATGTTTTTGTTTTGATTTATTACTTTGTATTAAAGACAATGGGACTTCATTATTCATTTTAGGAGTGATCATATGGATAATGTTTTATGATTATAGAGATTAGGATGTGGATCAAATTCAAGTTGACAACAGGTTAGCCTTGTGGAATCTCAGAGTACGTGCCTGAGGTTGCATGTCTTTCGAGAAGACTTGACGGTTGTTACGTGCTCGGCTCTAAAGACCGGGGCGTTGCAATTTCAGTGGTATCAGAGCCTAGATTTGTTAAATTTGATAGAGTGTTTTAGGTCTCCCATGGATCCTAGGATAGGTGGGAGTTGGGTGGGGCTAATTTGGTTTGTATAGATTAATTCTTTTCTATGGATTGAATCTTATTTTCTTTTGTAGTTGATATTGCCTAGGAGACACATGAGGGGAGCTACTTCCCTCCCTGCCGAGCATGAAGCTACCTCTTCTTGCCATGCTCTGATGTCTCCTGAACCATCGAGGATTCCTCCTCCTCCCATGACAGCTTTCTAAGAATGTATGGAGCGTTGGACTAAGTATTGATCTAGGTTTCACCTATCGAATCAACCTGAAACTCAAACACCACCTCTACCACCACCGAATCCAACAAACCCTACTACACCTCTGGTAACGGCTGCACCTTCTATGCTGATTGTTGCATCCTCTGCATATCCCACCACTACCCTCTCCAAATCAATCAAGAAAGCTTGGCAATTGGGTTGTGAAACTTTTACCAGCGTGAGTGATGCTATGGTAGCTAAGGATTGGATAAATTGGGTTTTGGAAACTGTGCAAGATATGAGCTTAAATGACGAAGATAAGCTAAAAATGGTAGTTAGATTACTTGACAAAGGAGTAAGAACTTGGTGGGAAAATCTCAAGAAGCATTCTTTTAATCCCATAACTTGGAGTGAATTCCTGAGGGAATTCGATGAAAAATATTACACCCGCTTTTATAGAGATCAGAAGCAGAAAGAGTTCTTTCATCTTCGATAAGAGACTAAGTCTGTGACTGAGTACGTGACTGAGTTGAGAGAACTTTCCATGTATGTGCTGGAAATGGTAGCTATAGAGGAGTATCTTTGTTCCAAGTTTGAGGAGAGGTTGAACCTTAATATTCAAGAGAAAATGACAGTTACTGATGCCCACAATTTCAAGTATATGTTACACATGGCTTTGAGAGCAAAGAAAATGGTTCAAGAGAGGGTAATTTTGAAAAAAACTTTGGGTAGAAAATGAAGTTTGGGAGTACTTCTGGCCAATCAACCAAAAGAAGTCATAGTGTTACTTCTCAAGGTAGTGCCTTAGTTATTGGTTCAATTGCTTTACCAATGAGCTAGTCTTATCCAAAAGCAGGTGTCTTTCCTACTAATGCCACTTCTTGTGCAAGGCCCTTCCTGGGAAATCGTGATCCATGTCGGAATTGTAAGAAAGTATATACTGGAGTTTGTCCTGAGCCCCAGAGATGTTTTCATTGTGGAAAGACTGATCATTTAAAAGGGAATTGTCCCGAACTAGGTGGTGAAGTATAAGGGAGTCAGACCTTGCAGACTAGGACGAGTGCTCCTTGGGGAAACCGTGAGAATGTTCATGTTTCGTCCTCTATTATTGCTCCCAAGACCAGGACAAGGAGCAATACAGTGACCTAGAATCCTTCTCGTCCTCAAACTCGTGCACAAACTAGGATATATGCAATGACTAAGGAGGATGCTTAGACCAATCCTAATGTTATCACAGGTAATGGGTTTAAGGCTTAAACCTGTATAGTTAATAATGTTAGAAAGCATGCATAAAAATCTTAGGATATGATGAGACATGGTGATTGTGTATGTGAATAATTGATATTTGCGCAGGATTTAAACTTCTTTAGCAATGACATCCAGTATTTTGCATGGTAATGTTTATACGTTATGCATATCTAAGATGGCATGAAAGAAAATTGATGAATTATTATGTTGTAATAGGTTTAAGTGGGGAATGGAGTCTAGTGGTACAAATAGAGACTCTCTACGCTAAATAAGGAAAGTATTTGATACTGAGTGATATGGAAAGAGTAAGGAGCTACAGTGTCGGAAAACATAGTTTTGGAATGTCTAAAGTAAAAGTACTTAGAAAAAGAGTTATGAATATTAGTCTAACCATGTTATGGTTGAGAATCTAATTTTGGAGAAATTTTCTATGAATAGCCATGATGACCCTCTTCAATCAAAGTGCATACGTATTGATTGATACTGGTGCTGATAGTTCCTTTGTTAGTGTTGAGTTTTCACAGTATACTGATAGAAAGCTGTCTCCTCTTAAGGATGAATTGCTTGTGCAGACCCCTTTAGGTGAGCAGTTAGTGAGAAATTCAATGTATGAGTGTTGTGAAATTAAGGTTGGAGAAATAGCATTGGAGGTAGACTTGATTCCTATTAAGCTACACGATTTTAATGTCATATTGGGAATGGATTAGTTATCTTGGCTTAGAGCCATAGTGGACTGTTTTATAAAATGAGTTGAGTTTAGAAGATCTGATGCTCCAAGTGTGGTTCTTATTGAGGAACGCCGAGTATTACTAACTTGTGTGATCTCGGCTTTAGAGGCTCAGGAGATGATAAGGAAAGGATGCCAAGTTTACTTAGCTCATGTGATTGATATAACAAAAGAGGGTCCAAAATTTGAAGATATTCCGATGGTGAAAGAATTTCTAGATATTTTTCCTAAGGAACTACTAGGGCTGCCCTCAGACAGAGAATTTGATATTTCCATTGATTTACTCCTGGGAACAGCACCGATTTCTATCCCTCCTTATAGGATGGCTCCCGCAAAGTTAAAGGAGCTTAAGATGCAGTTATAGGAATTGCTTGATAAGGGGTTTATTAGGCCAAGTTTCTCACCGTGGGGAGCATGAGTTTTGTTTGTTAAAAAGAAGGATAGTACTTTGAGGCTCTATATTGACTATAGGCAGTTGAATCGGGTGACGATTAAGAACAAATACCCTTTTCCTAGGATCGATGATCTTTTCGATCAGTTGCAAGGAGTATGTGTATTTTCAAAGATTAATTTTCAATTAGGGTATTATCAACTTAAAATTAGGGAGAGTGATATCTAGAAAACTGTTTTTCGAACCAGGTATGGTCATTATGAATTCTTAGTGATGTCTTTTGGCCTTACAAATGCTCCAGCTACTTTCATGGATCTTATGAACTAAATCTTTCACCCGTATTTGGATAAGTTTGTGATTGTGTTCGTAGGTGATATTATGGTATATTCTAAGAGTGAAGAAGAGCATGCAAGGCATCTTCGAGTTGTACTTCAGATACTTTGGGAGAAATAATTATATGCAAAGGTCTCTAAATGTGAATTCTGGTTAAAAGATATCGGTTTTCTTAGCCACATTGTATTTGGTGAAGGAATATTTGTGGATCCTAAAAAGTTTAAAGCAATCCTTAAGTGGAAGCAACCTAGGAATGTCACTGTAGTTCAAGGTTTCTTAGGGCTAGCAAGATACTATTGAAGATTTGTTGAGGGGTTCTCATTGATAGCAGCTCCATTGACAAGATTAACTCGAAAAGATGTCAAATTTGAATGGGATGACAAGTGTGAAGCAAGTTTCCAAGAGCTGAAGAAGAAATTGACTTCTGCTCCTATTCTTTCACTCACTACTAGTGGTGGCGGATTTGTTGTGTATAGTGATGCTAGCAAACAAAGATTGAGATGTGTGTTGATGTAAGGAGACAAGGTGATAGCTTGTGCCTTTAGGCAATTAAAAAAGCATGAGGTAAATTATCCAACCCATGATTTGGAGTTAGCTGTAGTAGTGTTTGCTTTGAAAATATGAAGACATTACTTATCTGAAGAGACTTGCCGAATTTATACCAACCCTAAAAGTTTGAAGTATTTGCTTACTGGTTTGAGGCAATGAAGATGGTTGGAACTTATTAAAGATTATGATCTTATTATTGACTATCATCCCGACAAGGCCAATGTAGTGGCAGATGCATTGAATAGGAAGTCATCAACTAGTTAGACAAGTGTTGGAAGTAGTTATCTTTCCCATCTTATTAGTATTCGGTCCCTTGGAGTGAGGCTAGCTAGTGATAGACATGGTGCTCTTGTGGCAAGATTTGAAATAAGGCCGACCTTGATAGATAGAATCCAAGAACTATAAGTATCAGATGAAGAGTTAAAATTAGAGTTTGGAAAGATTCAAAGGAAGGAAAAAACTGAGTTCAGGGTAAGAGATGATGGCATAATGGTGTTTAAAGATATAATTTATGTTCTAAAGGATAGTGTTCTTCGAAAGGCCATACTAGAGGAAGCTCATGATTCAACTTATACTATGTATCCAGGGAGTACGAAAATATATCGATCTATCCAAGAGAATTATTGGTGGCCAAGGATGAAAAGGGATATAGCTGAGTATATAACAAAATGTCTAGTATGTCAGCATGTGAAAGCTGAATATCAAAAGCCAGCTAGAATTCTTTAACCCCTACCAATTCCCGAGTGGAAATGGGAACACATAACGATGGACTTTGTTACTGGATTATCGAGATGGTGGGACAGGATGCCATATGGGTAATTATTGATAGGCTTATTAAATCTGCTCATTTCTTGCCCATTCAAACTACATATTCATTAGAGAAGTTAGTTAAGATGTATATTGATGAGATTGTGAGATTACATGGGGTGCCCGTGTTTATAGTTTTGGATAGAGATCCACAGTTCATTTCTTAGTTTTGGCCAAAACTACAGGAGTTTTTGAGGACTAAGTTGAGGTATAACATGACATTCCTTCCTCAGACTGAGAGGACAATCCAAACTTTAGAAGACATGCTATGAGTTTGTGAACTTGAATTTTCTAGCAGTTGGGATAGGCATTTTCCTCTAGTGGAGTTTACATATAATAATAGTTATCAGTCTAGCATTAAGATGCCACCGTATAAAGTATTATATGGGAGAAAGTGCCAAACTCCATTATATTAGGATGAAGTTAGGGAAAGAAAGATCGAGAGTGTGGAGTTGATTGATGCTACAATTGAGAAAGTTAAGTTCATTCGAGAAAAAATGAAAGTGGTACAAGATCATCAGAAAAGTTATGCCGATAGAAGAAGATGGCCATTGGAGCTTGAAATAGGTGATATGGTTTTCTTAAAAGTGTCACCTTGGAAAGGAGTGATCCGTTTTCGGAGTTGAGGAAAGCTAAATCCTCGATACATTGGTCCATATAAGATTATTGAGAGAATTAGAAATGTAGCATACAGACTTGAGATGCCTTTGGAGTTAAAGAAGATTCATGATGTGTTTTATGTATCCATGCTCAAGAAATATATATCGGATCTATTACATGTTTTGAAAAGCCTCAAATTGAGTTGAGAAAAGATTTGAGTTTTAAGACCAAGCCGATTGAAATCTTGGATCGTTAAATTAAAATCTTGAGAAATAAAGAAGTACTAACAGTCAAAGTGTTGTGGAGGAATGCTCGGGTAGAGGAGATGACATGATAACTAGAGGATCAGATGTGAAAGCAATATCCCTACTTGTTTCAAGGTAAGATTCAGTGAATTTCGGGGACGCAATTCTTTTTATGGAAGGTAGAACTTTTAAAATCTAAAATTTTCGATTTAATTACAAGAATAATTTCTAACCTATAGAATAAATTTTGATGTTGTAGATTTGAATCATGGAATTTAGTGAAATAAGGAATGAAAATTAGGCTTGGTGTGCACAAATAATGAAATCCAATTTTTAAAATACAATGTTTAAGCCCAAACCCAATTAGCATGCCCAACATTGAATTAAAACTTCTAAGGTTTAGCCTAAGATTTATCCACTTTTCTTTCTTTAAACTAAGCAAAGTCAAAAAAAAAAAAAAAAAGGAAAAAGATGGTGCATTTAATATGAGAAATGTGAGATGTGTGGTGAGTGTTTAAAGAGGGAACATGTCTATGCGAGAGAGAATGAGGTGTCCCAAATTCTTGAATTTTCTTGAACATATTTTGTGTTTGTGTGTGTGTGTTGGATGTGGAAGAGAGGGAGAGAGAGATAAAGAGAGAGAAAGAAAGAGAAACAGAGAAAAAGAAAGAGAGAGAGAGAGAGAGAATAACATTTTTCTTCTTCCAAAACCTAAATTTCGAGCTCCTCACATATTCCCCACAAACCCACCTCAAATTTCATCAAAATCAACATTTAAACTTGAAATCAACTATCCCTATCCATGTATACCTCATACACAGCCTCTAGGAAGCACAAAATGGAGTGAAAGGTCTTTGATTCAAGCCAAAAGTGTTGAGAGAAGGAAGAAGCCGAGGAGGAGAAATTGAGAAAAGAATTTGGGGGTTTGAAAAGCTAAGAAAAAGTAATTTAATTCATGGTTTTAAGCTTCTATTTATCATTGAAATAGAGATGAATCCCATGTTTCATGATATGAACTTAGAAGAGTGATGAAAGATTGGATTGAACATAAAAACTTTAAATTTCTTCAAACAGGATTGTCTAAACAAGTTGTAGTCTTTTTGTTATAACTTTCTTTGCATTAATACAAATTAAGTGAAGTTTTCTGCATATGAAACTAGACTTTCATACCTTAGAAATGAGATATGACTCGTTGGATTCTGATGAGAATTGAATTTTTAGTGATTTTTCAAAGTGAGACCTTCTGTAGAACAATCCCCTGTTTCGGCCCTGTTTTGGATGAGATTTTGGCTCGATTTTAAGATGCCTTCCAAGATGAATTTGTCTAAGATCTAACATGAAATTTGTAGATCTATATCTTATCTTTAATGTGAGATAAGAATCATGTGATTTGGATATGTATAGTGAAAGTTACAGCAATTTTCTCATGACTGCGCAGATTGGAAATTGTGTAGTCAAGACCACTTAGAATAAATCTCAATGTCTTTGTATAATTGGAGTAGATCTAAGCTAGAAATATAAAGAATTATTTTTTTTTTTGGCTAGTTTTGAGTGAAAAATAGAAGTTTTACAATTCAAGAATGCTAGTTCAAAAGTGCAATGATTTTCTTAAGATATGAAGGTATGAGAATGAGTCTTAAAAAAGGGTAGTGAGAACTCTAAGCATAGAGACATATTTTCCACTTTGCATATCATGCATTTGTCATCTTAGTAGCATTGGATAATGTCTAATCTAAGTTCTATATTGTGATTTACATAACCATTAGATGAAGGTCTATCGAACCGGAATAAGGTTGAGACTTTGGATTAGTGGAAGTGAATACCCTCACCAAATTGTGAGTGAGACTTTTATGTTTTGTTTAATGAGAAATGTTTTTATGTGTTTTGAATACTTTATCTTGAAATATGGTTTTATAACTTTATTTGAGTGTGATGTGTTGTCATGAACTATGATATTGTAAATGTGAACTTTGAGATATTATTGCCACATAATTTTACATTGTTTGATGATTGATGTTCATTGGAACAAAAAGGAGTATGGGTTGCAAATTGGTTTTGGAATTTAATTGTATATAAAAACTCTATTTTTGGTGACCGATAGTTCACGCAACTGCTGTGGTTTATTGCTCACTCATGACTGGCAGGAGAAAGAGCAATATGAGTAGAGCCAGATATTGGATTGGGGTAGTGTGATGCAAGGCATTAACTTGCCTAAGGTTATGGTTGGACAACCATGAGTCACCAATGGTGATGTCCAACCCAATACCAAGGATGAGACATTTTTTTTAAGCAAATGAATGAATAAAAACTCTTGGTGGTTCTAGTCCTTGACCCTGGCCAAGATCTTGGATTGCAAAAATGTTTTTAGCAGTCTCAACGTTTTAAATGAAATGCAACGCATCTGATAGAAAGAGAAATATTTTACTTTGAATACATGGATAGATAATGCTTTGTGAATGTTTTGTGAACTTGTGAATGCTTTTGTAATGACAACATGAAATCTATTGATAATAGTTTTAAAACATGATCACACTGTCACTCATTGGCATGTACATAGATTTTTCACTCACTGGGTATATTTGTACTCATCCCATTCTTTCCCTTTTGATTTCAGGTTTGTAGATAGTTAGTGCAGATAAAGGGTCTTCTTTTGGAGATCTATGAGATCCATTCCGTCTGGAGTTTTACACTTCATGTAAGATAGTCTTATTTTGAGCTTATGTAGTCACAGACAGATCCACGGGAAAGGTCAATGGAAATGGAATTATATTGTATTGTGGGTTATTTGTACAAAGTTTAATACTTTTGTATATGTATATTTATGTTTTGATTTGTCACTTTGTATTAAAGAGAATGAGACTTCACTATTTCATTTTGGGAGAGATCATATGGATTATGTTTTATAATTATAGGGATTAGGATGTGGATTAAATTCAGGTTGATAACAGGTTAGCCTTGTGGAATCTTAGAGTGCATGCCTAAGGTTGCATGTCTTTCGAGACAACACGACGGTTGTTGTATGCTCGGCTCTAAAGACCGCGGCGTAACACATGAAGGTGGCAATCTTTTTATTTCCTTTTTCTTTCCTAATCCTTTAAACACAAAAATGATTTTGATTCACTTGGTTACTGCTATGATGATCCCGTATAAATTCTTGAAGAGTTCTTTGGGGAATATGAATTAGATGAATTCAATACTCTCATTATTCTATTTTTCTGAGTTTTGGCTCTTGAAATTCAATTGTCCAATAAGCATTCTTTGTTTTCCAGGTTTAATCACTTGGGATATATATGATTTTTTCTTAATCTTTAGGAGTTTCTTCATAGGGTCAAAAAAGGAATCAGAAGATGGTTAGATAAGATTGCTCCAAATAGCAACAGTTAGCTAGATGAATATTCCATTTCTTGAATTGCCAATCTAGCATTGCCATCAAATTCTAGGATATAGTCAGTGTGGGTGCAAATGGGTACAGATATATACATACCCTATCAAATGTATTTTTTTTTCTGGGGTTCTGGGAGTTGATAATAACTCATTAATGAGTTGTTCTATATTAGTCTCCCTTTTTGAGAAGAGACCTCAATTTTGCTTCAAAATCTGGATAAAATGGCTCATCACCGGGTAAATATTCATTGATATCCACAATATTCAAAGGCTTGAAAACCTTGAACTATCTGGAAAACTTATCACATAAGCATTGTCATTGGTTTTCTTGAGCACTTTTTATGGACCATACTCTTAATTTTGAGCATATTGTAAGTCCTAATCAGAAATCTTTCTCTACGAAGAAGGACCATGACCATATCACTCTCTTGGAATATCTTTGCTCAAAGATGTTTATCACCTGCTTGTATGCTCTTACCCATTGTCCTCTTAAGTTTCGTCCTTACATATTCATGTACGCCTTAAATTTGCTTGGCCATTATCTCTACAGACTTGCTAACACCTGCAACTCTAGGTAATACATGAACATCAAGTACATGATTTGTAGACTTTATGTACACAATCTCAAATGGTGTCTTCCTGTAGCACTATGTTTCGTGGTGTTGTACGCAAATTTGGCTTGAGCCAAACTTGTGAGTGCAAAATCTCCAAATCAAGTTCCCCAAAGTTCAACTCGATCACTTTGTGTGACCATTAGTTTGAAGATATGCTATATTACTAATCTTCAATAAGGAATTGAACATCCTCCATAAGGAAGGCCAACAGTTAAGGAATTTCATAACATGATGAAATGTGATGGATTTGGGCACTTAGGGACAGACCTACATGGGGATGAAGGTGGGCAATTGTACCATCACTAGACAATGTGTGAATAATTTTATTTTGGTTTGGCCACCCAAGTACTTCAAAGCCTTATGATTAGTATATAGCACAAAATCTCGGTTAATCAAATAGTGTTCCCATATCTTCAAAACTCATACTACAGCATAGCACTTGTTATCATATGTGCTCCACTTCATTATCACCTCACTCTATTTGTCACTAAAGAAAGCTATCGATCTCTTGTCTTGAGACAACACTTTACTTATCCCAATAAGTTAATATAGATTTACAAAACTTCAAATTTACTTCAAGATTGATATATATATATATATATATTCTTTCTTATGATAGTGTAGCAATTAAATGATGATATTTGCAAATAAAGTTATTGGAAGAGATATTCCTTTATTTTTACTGTTATGACTTAAATTTTCCAACTTTTGTTAACTTTTATTTTTGATTCCAATCATATAACAAATAAAGTAATTAAATATTCAATTCAATCATAATGATAGTATCTCATAATGATAAACTTCAAATATGTAGCCTCATAATAAAATTTATGAGATATACTTTGAATACAATCACATAAATCTATTTTGCTATAAATGTTAAAAAATTTAAATGGATGTCCATTAATGACACATGATTATTGACTTTTGAGTTCTAGGAAACCTTTGGCTTTTGAATTCTCACACTTAATGAAGGTGACTATTAAAGTTCAAGAGGGCAGAGCATATGTATATGAGGTTACGAACTTAATGAAGGTGACTATTTATTAGTTGTAGTCAATAAGTTTTTTTGAGGTTACGAACTTTATGTGCATTAACATTTCCTTACTTTTGGTACTTTTACAAATGGGTGTTCACGGGCATGACACAGAGGATAAAGATTGGACAAGCATTAATCTTCTTGCATTTCTCATGACATGGCGGACTAATTATGATTGTTGTTTGATTACACTTAGTTTACTTTTGTCATATTCTCAATTTTACTTCTGGCATCATTTCCTAGATCTAAGTATAGTAATATCTTCGGATTTTCTGGAGCCAAAACATGGGTATACTATTTAAGCTTTCTGCTCTTAGGTTTTGCTAGGCTATTCTAAAATTTGTTGATAAAAGATAACGCCTCCACCATTAAAAAAAAATATTAATGTATACTTTCAAATTGACATTATTTTTCAACACCACATGACACAATATTTTGTAATTTTCTGGTAAGTAATTTTCTGCCATTGTACTTATCATATTTGTTTTGTTCATATAAATATATGTTATTTCTCCAAATATGGTATTTTTGTATTTCAATATTATGTGAATATGAATTGATGGGATAATAATATATGTTTGGATTTTTATCTTAAAAATATAATTAAAGCAAAGAATAAAAATTTTGCTTTTCATATTTATAGAATTTGTTTCCCTTTTATTTGAATGGATTTCAAGAGGGTAGAGCATATGTATATGAGTATTGAATTAGAGAATACGATGTTTGAAGGCTCCTAAAGTTTTTCTAAATATGCATGTAGTAGTATCTGTCTAGCATGTATGAAATGTAACCAGGAGGCTTATGATTAGTAGCAGACATGTCAATGTTTAAGAAGTCTAGGTAATTTTCAAGCACATATATTTGATTAACCTGTACTTTGTTATGCATTCTCACATGGTAATTGTTTGGGTTTTATGAGATACCTATAGCAATAATCATAAACTGTTTGCTCTATAAATTGATGAGTGTAAATGACATTTGTTGTTGCCAAATTGAAGTAAACCATAAATTTGTATATGTCCAAGCTAGTGCAATTAACTTTTGTCCTGAATATATAAGTATTCATATTGGATCAAAAGGTACAAATATTGTAAAAAATCATGACTCCCATCCAACTAGTTCTAGTCCATTCCCTGAAGTGAATGTGACAAATCACAACAATTCTAGAAATGGACGATGACATGGAAATGGTTATGGTTGTGGCTGTGGCTCGAATGTTTACCATAATGATCGAGGTAGTTATGCAAATTTACCAAACCACCTGAAGTGGGAGAAATAAGAAAATGACAAAAATGATCCAAACAGAAAAATGTGAATAGCGTGTACTATCAATGTAGGGTGATTGGACATTGGGTGTGTACCTGTCGTACACAAAGCGTCTTGTTAATTTTTATCAAATCTTATTGAAAGAAAGGATAAACATATGGGGGCAATTTTTTTTTGTATCAAAATTATAACCCTGATGATATTTCTAAGGGCCTAACAAATTTGTCTCATTTAAATATTGGTGATCTTTTTTATGACGCTGATATAATGAATGTTTATTTTCCAATTATTATTATTTTTTTACAAAACCTTATTATTTATTTATTTATTTCATGAACAGCATATAAATATTATTGCATCCATTATTAGATCCAACATCGAAGATGAGAATTTCTATCTTGTAGATATGTGCTACGACATGTATTATCCTCAAAAGTAAAAGGTATTTATCTCATCTTAATATGTGAAGGGACAATGTGAATACTATATCCGATAATATATAATTGATTGAAGGCTTCAGAAGAGCAAATGTTTTACTACAAGGGGAAACAAATTTCATGACTAATAATATATTATTTTCTCCTTAGCCCCACAGAAATTTATTGAGTTTTAAAGATGTTCATCTCAATGGATATTATATAACAAATGTGAAGGTACTGAATATTTATGCATTATCGACGTGAAATTAGGACAATAGCAAATATTGGAGAGATTATCATTTTTTTCTCTTGATCTTCATTATATGCATATTTGACCAATTGAAATAAATGCAATAGTAAACCCAAAGTTTACTAATTCAAATCCATTATTATTATGAAATGATCGATTGAGTCATCCAGATCTATAATAATGAAATGCAATATTGAAAATTCTACTGAACATCCATTGAAGATGTTGAAATTTTTTCAATCTCATGAATTTTTATAGGTTGTATGTTATCAAGACAAACTAATAATAAAGTCATTGTCAAGCAAAATTGAGACTAAATTCTTTGGATTTTTGAAACGATTACATGATGATGTATGTGGATCAATCCATACACCATGTGAACCACTTATATATTCTATAGTTTTAATTAAAGCATCTACAAGAGGGTCATATGTGCACTTATTATCAACCCAAAACTTGACGTTTTTGAGATTGTTTAATTATGAGTGCACCTTGATAATGTTAGAGAATTTACATTACAAACTTTTAATGATTATTGCATGTCTATTATAATAAAGGTTGAATATCCTATTGCTTATGTTCATATCCAAAATCGCCTGGCAGAGTCATTTACTACCCATAAATGCTTAGGGACATATAATTTTACATGCAGCAGCTCTTATTCCCATCTGACCCATTAGCTATCAAAATTTATCCCCCTTACAATTGGTTTCTAGACAAAAACCAAATATTTCTCATTTACGTACTTTCAGTTGTGACGTTTGTCTCCCGATTACCCCTCTACATAGAACTAAAATGGGATCTCAAAGGAGATTAGAAATATGTGTTGGATATGAATCTCCTTTTATTATCAAATATCTTGAACCATCCATAAGAGATATTTTTGTAGCTTAATTTACTGATTGTCATTTTGATGAAACAATTTTTCCAACTTTAGGGGGAGATAACACAAGAAAAGAAAAGTTGAAAAAAGACATTACCTGAAGTAATCCATCCTTACTTCATTTTGATCCCCGTACAAAATATTGTGAACTAAAAGTTCAATGAATAATTCATTTACAATGAATTGTGTACCAACTATTAGATAATTTTTTTGATCCAAAATGGGTAACTAAATCACATGTTCTAGTTGTGAATGCCCCCATTAGAATTAATGCCCTAGAAGGGCCTCAAACAATAAATGAACCTAAATCATGCTTGAAGCATGGAAGACCAATAGGTTTTAACAATAAAAATCCCTAAAAGAAAAAGGAAGCAAATAGCCAAAATGACCATATGGAAGAAGATGATATGAATGATTCAATCCATGATAATCTTCCTGAAGAAGTTGCATCTGAAAGAGAATGTGATAGTTGATGTCCTGAATGAAAATAATGATTTTGGGCCCATGACAATAAAGGAATATAAATCAAGAGATGATTGGTCAAAATGGAAGGATGCAATATAGGCCTAACTAGAATCTTTCTTAAAACATATAGTTTTTTTTATCCCATTGTCAAAACAACTGAAGGTGTTATACTAATAGGTTACAAATGAGAATTTGTGTGGTACAAAATTTAACTTGTAGTGCAAGGTTTTTGCAAAGACTGGATATTGATTATGAAGAGACATAATCCCCTATGATGAATACAATTACATTGCGCTACCTTATTGATTTGAAGCACAAGTAATTAATAGACATTATCACTGCATATCTATATGGAACACCAGATAGTGATATATACATGAAAGTCCCAGAAGGATTAAATATGCCTACAACATAAATTCAAATTCTCAAGAATAATTTTTTATTAGATTACAAAGATCTTTGTATAGTTTAAAACAATCTGGGCATATGTGGTATAATCACCTCACTGAATATTTGTTGAAAAAGGGTTATGTAAATAATCATATATATCCATGTGTTTTGTAATAATTGCAATATATATTGATGATCTAAATATCATTGGAACTCTTGAAGAGCTTCCAAAATATAATAAACTATTTAAAGAAAGAGTCTGAAATGAAAGATTTTGGAAAACCAAAATTTTGCCTCGGCCTGCAATTCGAATATTTAAAGAATGGAATTTTTATTCATCAATCTATTTATACTGAGAAAGTGTTGGAACAATTTAATTTGGATAAATTACATCCATTAACTAGCCCAATGGTAGTTCATTCACTCAATAAATAAAAGGATTTCTATTGACTTTGGGAGGATAACAAGAAAATTCTTTGTCAAAAAGTACTATATCTAAATACAGTTGATACATTGATGTATCTTGTTAATAATACTCGATCTGATATAGTTTTTGCTAAAACCTTATTAGTTGGATATAGTTCCGCTCCAACAAGAATATAGTGGAATGGTGTTATCTTACAATATCTCCAAGATATAATAGAAATGGGTTTATTTTATCAAAATGGGTCAAATGCACAATTAATTGAATATGCAAATATTGGATATTTGTCTGAGCTATATAAAACTCATTCTCAAATGAGTAATGTATTTACATATGGTGGCATTGCTATATCTTGGAGGTCTACGGAGAAAATAATGACTGCTACATTATCAAATCATGCTAAGATATTAGCAATTCATGAAGCCAGTCATGCATATGTGTGGATCAAATCAATAGTTAATCACATTCAAGTATCATGTGATTTAACTAGTATTAAGAAAACTCCCACAATATTATATGAGGATAATGTTGCATGCATATCCCAATTAAAGGGTAGATACATTAAGAGTGACAGGACAAAGTATATATCTCTCAAATTATTTTTTAAGTATGATAAAAATATTGATTCAACCAAATGAAAATCCTACAGATTTGTTCAAAAAAGCATTACCCACCATAATATTCAAGAAAATGATTCATAAAATTGGGATGCAACATCTTAAAGACATCATGCGATATTTTCATCAAGGGGAGTATAATAAGAAGGGTTTTATGTATAAGGAAGGATGTACTCTTTTTCCTTCACTAGGGTTTTATCCCACTGGGTTTTTCCCTGGTAATGTTTTAACAAGGCATATTCCTTATACAATAGACATCTAGGGGGGATTGTTATAAATGTTAACGAATTTGAATGGATGTCCATTAATAACACATGACTATTGACTTTTGAGTTCTAGGTAACTTTTGGCTTTTGGATTATCACACTTAATGAAGGTGACTATTCATGTTCAAGTGCCTATTTATATGCCTTCATGTAACCTCATTTTATATACTTCAAAAAGATCAATAAAATCCTGTTATTTCTAATCTCACTCTCTCTTTCTCTTTCTTTCTCTCTCTCTATATAATGCTTAAGTTTTCTTTTGATTTAGATTTTGTCTTTGTATTGTTTCGATTTCTACATCAAACTTTGGATTCCAAAACCAAAGTTTTATAACATATTTTTAATTATTGAATAATCAGTTGCACATTTGAATTGAATTCATCAAGGTTTGACCAATCATATGTTTATATATACTTCTTTTAAAGTCACACAAACATCACCAAAATTTATATATGATGATATTTAAAAATACTATTAAAATCTTTTAAAATGTATCTACTTCTTAAAAATTTATATTTGCCCAATCTCGATCATCTACTTCTTATATTTTGTCTTTCAATTTTAAAATAAATTTATACCGATAAAATCCCTAATATCAACAATGAGCATGATCATAGATGGAAGATGAGCTGCACATTGATTCGTAAGTTAGACGGTGAGCAAACACTCCACTTTTAGCCACTAGTTGAGAGACACATTCAAACATGAGAAGTGAGAAAATAAAATTAACAAATAACTTTATTCCAAGCATTTTAACATTATTATGAAAATAAAGTTATTTCATAATTTAGCTTTATTTTTTTAAATAAAGCCTTATATAACTTTATTATGCGACTTTAAAGTGTATCATTGCGTTTTTTAATTCTGAAAGAAAAGTTAATAAAAGGAACTCCACATGATATACTGTAAGATCGAAAAAATTATCTTTTAAATTTATCCTAAAATTTATTTTTGTTACTATCTCGTAATGCTATTGTAACCACTTTGATCCCGTGATTAGAACATTTGAAATAGAAAGAGAATGGTAAAATTTTAGATCAAAAAGGAGAAAGGAAAAAAAGTGAAATAAAACTGAAGATATTAAAAAGTAAAAGGAAAAATGAAGTGACATGTTAGACAAAGAGTTAATTAATTGTATAAAGAGTTAATTAAAAAGAGACATGTTAGGGGTATCTTACTCATTGTATTAAATCTTGCTCTTTTAATTTTTAATTTTGAAAGATTAAATTTAAAAACTAAATTAAAGAGAAAAATAGTCTTATTTGGTATGATGTTATATTTTTAGCAGTCAATTTTTTCAATACTAATTTAAATCTTCTATTACATATATTGTATTGTATTTTTTTTTTAATTTTTGTTACATTCAAATCAACTAACCATTATGATAAGGTTTTCGAATCTTGCTTATCATATTTGTAGAAAGGAATATTTAGATGTGTATTTGTTCAGCACTTAAATTATAAAATGTAATAAATTATAGCATCAAATTATATTATTTTTCACACGATGATGTGTATCAAAATTGCTAATTGTTCACAAAACAAAAACGAATAAAAAACCAATAATTTGTCACAAAAATTATATTAAAAAAAAGAAAATAAGGAAAAGTTAAAACCATAATCCTAGTGACTCGGAAATTTGACAAATATCAAATAAAAGTAAATTAAAAATTATTCTATATTGAAACTCTGTGCCCGACCTTAGCTTAGTTGGTAGAGCGGGGGATTGTAGTGTGATCGTTGAAATCCTTAGGTCGCTGGTTCAAATCCAACAATTTGGAATTATGATTTTATTAGAATTTCTATATATTTAATATAAAGTATATCTCATCTTACCTATTTAGATTTTAAAATATATATAAAAGTGTAATTGGTCATGAGCAATTGTAAATAATCATCATGTCAATTTCAATCCCACTTAAAATGTGATACTCGCACATTTAAAATACTTGATTTAACAACCCTTATTTAAAAACTACTATAGTATCAAATTATATTAATTTTCACACGATTATGTACATCAAAACTGCTAATTGTTCACAAAACAAATGCAAATAAAAAACCAATAATTTGTCACAAATATTATATTAAAAAAAGAAAATAAGGAAAAGTTAAAACCTAGACCCCAGTAACTCAAAAATTAGACAAATATCAAATAATAGTAAACTAAAAATTATACTATAATGAAACTCCGTATCCGACCTTAGCTCAGTTGGTAGAGCGAAGGACTGTTGTGTGATTGCTGAAATCCTTAGGTCACTGGTTTGAATCCGGCAGGTCGGAATTATCTTTTTCTCATAATTACAATATATTTAATGTAAGGTATATCTCATCTTACCTATTTGGAATTTAAAGTATATATAAATGTGCAATTGGTGGTGAGCAATTGTAAAGAATCATAATGTCAATTTCAATTCCACTTAAAATGTGATACTCGTATGTTCAAAATACTCGATTTAACGACGCTTATTTTTGTAGAAGTTCTATATTTTTTATTTAATTCTAAATAAAAATTATTGAATAAGACAAATATTAAATAATAGTAAATTAAAAATTTTACTATAAAGAAATTTCATGTCCAACCTTAACTCAGTTAGTACAGCAGAGGACTATAGTGCGATTGCTGAAATCCTTAGCTCGCTGATTCAAATTTGGGAGGTTGAAGTCACCTTTTTCTTATAATTATTTTATATTTTGTATAAAGTATATCTCTTAGCACCTATTTAAAATTTAAAGAATATATAAATGTGCAATTGGTGATAAGCAACTCCAAGTAATCATCGTCATTTTCAATTCCACTTAAAATGTGAGACTCACATGTTCAAAATACTCAATTTAACAATCCTTATTTTTGTAGAAGTTCTATAACTTCTATTTAATTCTAAAAAGTTATTAAATTAGGCAAATATCAAGTAATAGTAAATTAAAAATCATACAATAATGAAATTTCATATACGACCTTAACTCAGTTGCTAGAGCGGAGAACTGTAGTATGATTGCTGAAATCCTTTGGTCGTTGATTCGAATTCGACTGATTAGAATTATCTTTTTCTTATAATCACTTTATATTTAACATAAAGTGTAGCTCATCTTACCTATTAAAAATTTATAGTATATATAAATGTACAATAGATGATGAGCAATTGTAAATAATCATGTCAATATCAATTCCACTTAAAATATGAGATTTGCATGTTCAAGATACTCTATTTAACAACTATTATTTTTGTTGAAATTCTATATGTTTTATTTAATTCTAAATAAAAATTATTGAATTTGACAAATATCAAATAATAGTAAAATAAAAATCATACTATAATAAAATTTCATGTCTAATTTTATCTTAGTTGGTAGAATGGAGGACTGTAGTGTGATTTCTGAAATTTTTTGGTCACTGGTTCAAGTTCAAAAGGTCGGAATTACATTTTTTGTATAATTACTTTATATTTCATATAAAATATATCTCATCTTACCTATTTAGAATGTAAAGTCTATATAAGTGTGCAATCAGTGATGAACAATTGTAAATAATCATCATGTCATTTTCAATTCCACTTAAAATGTGAGATTCACTTGTTCAAAATACTGAATTTAACAACCCTTATTTTTCTAGAAGTTCTACATTTTTTATTTAATTCTATATAAAAAAGTATTGATTTGGACAAATATCAAGTAATAGTAAATTAAAAATCACACTGTAATGAAAATTTCGTGTCCAACCTTGACTCTATTGGTAGAGTGGAGGACTCCAGTGCGATTACTGAAATCCTTAATTTGTTAGTTCGAATCTGATAGGTTGTAATTACTTTTTTCTAATAATTAATTTATATTTGATGTAAAGTATATCTAATAATACCTATTTAGAATTTAAAGTATATATAATTATGCAATTGGTGATGAATTGTACTTAAAATACGAAACTCACGTGTTCAAAATACTCAATTTAACAACCTTTATTTTTGTGAAAGTTCTATATTTTTTATTTAATTCTAAATAAAAAGTTATTACATTTTGTTAAAATATTTTTAAAATCATTCAAAATTATACTTATTTTCGTTATAATAGATATAATTCAGCATAATAGAGTTTTGTTTTAAAATGGACATAAAATAATACTTATTTGATTCAAAATGTAGATTATTCAAAAGCCCAAAATAAGGGAATGCACCAATTCAAAGTGTATCTCATAAAACTAATATTCTGGAGCTTGAATATGTATTTAAAATGAACAATGTCTAATTTGATTCTTCCTTTAATAAATCTCAAACATTTTACTATTCTAAGTGTACTTTTTATAATATTTTCCATATTAACAACCATTGATGTTTTGTTAATAATTACTAACTTATATGTATGAATATCTTATCCATTTGTACTAACACTTGAAAGGAACAAATCTCTTTAAAATTTGAAGTTTTTGATAAATATCTATAATAAGTAAGTGAAATATCTTAAATTTTCATTAGAGATTTTAATACAGGTACTAAATTAATTAACTTTACAAATTGTTGGACCAACATAACCGAAGAAAGAACTAGTGGGACATGAGCTAAAGCCCATCAGGGCAGCGCCTAAAGATCAAAAGGCCTATAACTAGGCTAGCATTTCGGCGAAACCACAGCACAGGATTTATCTCCCCAAAGAGCAAACGTAAGCTAACCTCTATGTTGGTTTCTAATGGTAGCAACCCGATCAGTTCGTAGAGGCATTTGGAAGCCTCAAGCTTATATCCCTCTCTCTTTAACCGATGACCAATGGGCCACCAAAGAATTGATCGTTCGACCCTCATTGGCCGAAGGTAATATTTAACTAAAATCTGTATCAGTATTTATTTTCTATATGATCACGAAACACATCTCCTAGATAAGAAAGGAAATCTTTGAAGTCGAATCCATAAGGAATGAATCTCCTCAGCAAGAGAAACTTTCAAAACGATAAGTACTCTGAATCTTTAGAGAATATTTAACCAATGGTGTCCCGAGATTTCATGACAGCTAAGCAAGGAAACAAAGGTTGTAATCTTGGGGTTTACATGACTCATAGATAGAGAACATATATAAGCATTCTACATGGCAATTCCAAGTATGCTCTCGGAGACTAGACACTAGACACACAAAACACAGGGCACCCAATTCTCTCTTTCTCTCTCTCTCTTATGTTCAGTCTATTTCATTGCTATCGAAAACTGCTCTTTCTGACTTTAGCGTCAGAGTCTCTCTCACTAGAGCACCCTCCAATGGTTTTCTGCCAGTTTCAAATTGTCTCCCAAAGCAGCCGTTTGAGTAGAAGGGGCTAAAATTTATAGAGATATAGCCCATCTCCAATAGATTGGCCCTATTCGTGGGAAGAATAGACTAACTCTTTGGACAAATATACCATCTGCCTTTTACTACCATTCAGAATATGACAACAGTAAAGAGAAAAAGGCCAATTATTGGCTTTGATGATGACGATCTAATTGGAGTCGACCCTAATCATAATGACCCTTTGGTTATTACCGCTAGAGTGGAGTCTCATGTTGTTAAGAGAGTTCTTGTCGATTAAGGAGTAGACTATGTTCTCCTCATGTGAGACGTCTTCCAATGAATGGGTCTTAACTTGTCTCACCTTTAACCTCCTACCAGGTCCCTCAAAAGACTTTCTGATGATTACATCTATCGAGAAGGTGTTATTTCTCTCACTGTAACCATGGGAACTCCTCCTAATTATGTGACTGCTAGAGTCATCTTCCATGTGATAAAACTATTTTCGCCTTACAATGCCATCCTCGATCGCTCTAATCTAGACACTGGAGAAACTACACGGCATGAAACATATAAAGGTTAAGTTCAAAACACCGGAAGGAATTATTACTCTCCCTAGTGACCCCGATCCCTATGCTCTTCTCACAGTAGAAGATGGACAAGAAAACTTTTCAATCGACACTTGGAGTTTAGGGACGATGTCGAACCAATGACCAAGTCTGAGCCCTTGGAAGAAGCAATTGAAATTCCCTTAACTAGTAACCCTAGCCAAACCGTTTGAGTCGGGGCCAACTTGCCAACACAACTTCTAGAAGCGATTATCGATTGTCTATGCCAACAGTCACACATCTTCACTTGGTGTCCCAAAGATATGCTTGGCATTCACCCTTCAGTTATTGTCTACAAGTTGATCGTTAACCCTAAAACAAACCAGTCAAACAAAAGAAAAAGTTGTTTGCCCTAGAATGCCAACGCGTAATCCAAGAAGAAGTTCAGAAACTATTTATGGCCGGATTCATTCGTGAAGTTAAGTACCCTGAATGGCTAACCAACATGGTTTTGATGAAAAGGCCATTGGTAAATGGAGGATGTGTGTTGAATTCACCGATCTCAACAAGACATATCCAAAAGATAGCTACCCACTCTCCAACATTGACAAACTTGTTAATAACTCCTCAGGCTACCAACTTTTGAGTTTCATGGACACCTAGTGTAGCTATAATTGAATATGAATGATGCAAGAAGATGGGGAAAAGACAAGTTTCATCACAAAATTCAGTATGTATTGTTATCAGGTCATGCCTTTCTATTTGAAGATTGCTGGAGCGACCTTCCAATGGTTGGTCAATAAAGTCATCAAGGTCCAACTCAATAGGAACGTAGAAATATATGTTGATGACATGCTTGTCAAGAGCACCAGTATAGAGGCCCATGTCGTCGATCTCGAAGAAACTTTTTAGATATTGGAGTGTTACAAAATGCTGCTGAACCTGACAAAGTGCACCTTTGGAATTACGTCTAGTAAGTTCTTAGGTTTCATGATCACCAACTGAGGAATTGAAAAAAATCCTAAAAAGATACAAGCCATACTAAATGTGTTACCACCCCAAACATTGAAGGAGGGATAACGCCTCACTGGTAAAATATCAGCCCCAAGCCAATTCATGTCAAAAAATATAAACCCATCTTTGATGCCCTAAAGAGGCCCTAGAGGTTCGCGTGGATGCCCAAGTCCCAAATGGCCTTCGAGCAACTTAAAGAATATCTCATGTTATTCCCACTGCTCTCTCATCAAATTTATGGTGAGAAACTATATTTATACCTCTCTATCTCTAGCCAAGCACTTTACTCTGTCCTTGTGAGACAGGAGTCAACCATACAAAAGCCAGTCTACTACATCATTTGAATACCTAAAGAATCTGAAGCCAACTACTGACCTATCAAAAAGATAGCTTATGCTTTAGCTTTCTCGGCCAGGCACCTTTAGCTATACTTCCAAGCCCATACAATCATAGTACTTACCGATTAGCAACTGAAACAAATCATTCAAAAAAGGGATAAATCCTGACCCCTCATTAAATGGAGTGTAGATTTGGGCAAGGCAAGTTTGATATTCAGTATTAGCCGAGACCTGCAATCAAAGGCCAAGCCCTTGTGGACTTCATTCTTGAGTACACCCTCTTGGTTCCACCCGAACGTGAGTCTATGGATAACCCTAAAGAATGGTTACATGTTGATGGGTCATTAAACTCTTCAGGATGTGCGTTAGGCTCAACTTCAAGGCCACAAAAAATCAACCAAAGTATGAAGCTTTATTGATAAGACATCGAATTGTAATGCCATGGGGGCTCAAAGTGTTCAAGTGTTTATCGATAGTTAGCTAGTTGTCAAACAAATCGAACGATTTTGCAAGACCAAAGACCCGATCATAGCCAAGTACTTGAGCAAACTGCATGAAATGATGAGCAAGCAAGACAAAGTCGACATCCAATGAATCCCTTGATCACAAAACGCGTGGGCTGACATACTTTCTAAGTTAGCCAGTTCAGACTTGGTTGTCTTTTAGATGAACAATCTATATCAAGAGCTTACCATGCCCTAGAATCGATGAATCTGAAAGGATTCTTGAGCAGACTTGTCTCCCAGCTAGAAAGATCCCATAAAAGCCTATTTGAAGTATGATCATTTGTCGAACTCACCATTCGAGGTGTAAAACTAAAACAGAAGACCACTTACTATGCAATCATCGATGGGAATCTATATTAGAAGTTCTTCACTCACCTGTACCTAAGGTGCCTAACCCTAGAAGAAGGAGACTATGTCCTCTAAGAGATCCATAAAGGGATATATGGCAACCACCTGGGAGCTTGGAATCTAGTTCACAAAACCTTACGTCAAGGGTACTACTGGCCAACCATGGAAATCAACTCTAACAATTATAGTAAGAGGTGTGATAAGTGCCAATATTTCTCTTCGATGCATGACTACCCTCTACTGAGCTCAGTCTCACATTGAGCCTCTAGCCGTTTGCCCAATAGGGAATGGACATCTTTGGACTATTCCTACTAGACACCAGATAGTGAAAATTCCATATAGTGGCTATCGACTACTTCACTAAATAGGTAGAAGCTAAACCGCCGGCCCAGATAATAGTAGCCAAAACCCAATCATTCTTGTGAACTCACATCATCACTAGATTTGGCATGTCACATGTTCTCATCCCGACAACAAGAAGCAGTGTGATAACAAAAGCTTCCAAGAATTCTGTAGCAAGTCAAAGATTCAGCACTGGTTCTCATCAGTTGTTCATCTGTAAACTAAAGGACTCACTGAGATAACAAATAGAACGATTCTATATGGGCTAAAGACAATATTGGACAAAGCTAAAGGGCAATGGGTAGAAGAACTTTATAGCATCCTTTGGTTATACCATACCACTCTTCGAAGGGCAACTGATAAAACACTATTCAGCCCGATGTATAGGTATAAAGTTGTCATACCTATGGAGATAGGGATTCACTAGCTTTGGGTGGATCGATACAATGCGGCATGAAACGAACCTACTTTACGAGAACGATTGGTTCTAATCCGAAAACTATGGGAATCTGCATCTGCCAGGATGGCTATATACCAGCAACAGATGGCTCATTATTACAACTGAAGAGTTAGAAATAGAACATTTAAGCCCAGCGAACTGGTTCTAAGAATGGTAGAAGTAACCGGCCAACCTCTACTCGGGGGCAAGCTAGTAATCGATTGGGAAGATCCCTATCAGATACGTTTCATAGTTTATCCAAAGACTTATCATCTCAACAATCTAGATGAATCAGTTGTGCCTAGGATTTGGAACTTAGAAAACCTATGTATCTATTACCTATGAATCTTATCATCTCCTGTGGTCAGAAGAGTCTCCCCTTGAGTATGGCTTCTATGTTTTTCTTTTCTATTTATTCTATCGATTATTTTCTACCAGCCCATGCTATCGATTGATTCTTGTCGAACATAATGTGTCGTTAATAAGGAACATGACTCCCAGTTGGGTAGGCACGACCCATCCTATTTGTTAATTTCTATCGAATGTAACGTGTAGTCAATAAGAGGCATGACCCAATCAGGTAAGCACGGCCCATCTTATCAGTTCATTCCTATCAAACATCCAGCCCATCCTATCTGTTGATTCCTATCGAACATAATGTGTCGTCAATAAAGGACTTGACTTCCAGTCAGGTAGGCATGACCCATCCTATTGATTGATTCCTATCGAATGTAACATATCTTTTAGTTCCTAATGAACATAATGGGTCACCACAAAGAATGTGATTCCTAGATAGTTGAATTTTCTATTGGGTTCCCATCAACTGAAGTGCATTAGAAAGGAGGGATATATCCCCCAGTTGAGCAATACTTACCTCATCA
The DNA here is from genome assembly GCA_037126225.1 of Dillenia turbinata. Taxonomy (NCBI): domain Eukaryota; kingdom Viridiplantae; phylum Streptophyta; class Magnoliopsida; order Dilleniales; family Dilleniaceae; genus Dillenia; species Dillenia turbinata. Next base: position 24,706,188 of record JBAMMX010000011.1, on the reverse strand, counting down.
GTTGTACGAACAAAAAGGGAAGGTATTTTATTGTGTAATCGCTACCTCTACCGAAGAACTAAAAGTATTTTGCTTGAGTAACTCCTGCCAAATAATGTGCTACCCGATAATCTATCGTATGATCGTTTAGTCGGTTACCTTGTTCGTTCAGACATATGATTTCTATTGTTAGAAATTTGATCAAAGGCAAAAATTGACAAGTCAAATAAAACTCTTCTTTTTATTTCCATATAATGAATACATATCAAATTAAATGATTAGGCATAGTTTACAAATCCCCAAGTGGGGCCGATTACATCAAGAAAAATACATAAGAAAAATTATGGCATCGTTCTTGGACAAAGAGGCTACATAAGAGAAGACGAAAGAAAAAAATTTAGAAATGTCCACAGCCAAATATGGACAAGAAGACAACAGAAATGGGTTAAGGAGGGTATGAGACGGCCACGAAAAAACTGTAAGAATGCATCAGGATTTAAAACTTTTGCCAAACATAGCTTCTCACAACCTATCGACTCCTCTAGTTGCCCGACCCGAGAACATGAGCCAGACGAAGAACTCAACCTAGAGCAAGAGCATATCTGAAACTCCACTCTGAAGTTGAGAACCCCAATGGGAACCTAGAAAGAGCCCATCATGATGTCAAACATCAAATGGCATGATAAGACCTCGCATCAGCAGTCCCATTCTTGATGAGGCCACTCATCGGAAGAAACAACCTATACTACTAAGCCTTGTGACCTAAGGCACACCATTGGAAGAGCTCTCAAAGAAACTAACTCGCAGTAGGAAGGGTTTGCAGATATGAAGAACACTTTAGTTTTCTTTAAAGGGAAAAGATCCCTATTTATAATTGCAAAGGGAAAAGATCTTCATGAATCTATGGCTGACAGAATGGTTCGATAAAGATCGTGTGCAACGAATGAAGGGCTTAAATCCCTCCAACTTCCCATGAAACATTTATTTTGGAAACACTTGTCAAAGATTGAATACGTTAACACCCTCGGGTAGCTAGAACTCATTAACATATGTACTCCACTTCATAATGATATACTTTAAACATTCCATTCAATTATAATGATAGTATCTCATAATGATATACTTTAAATATATAGCCTCATATTGAAATTTATGAGATATATTTTGAATACAGTCACATAATAACTATTTTTAATTATTAGATGAGCAATTGCACATTCGAATTGAAATCATTAGGGTTCGACCAATCATACATTTGTATTTTAATTTTTAATATAAATTTATACCAATAAAATCCCCAATATCAACAATGAGCATGATCATAGATGGAAGACGAGCAACACCTTGGTTCTATGAGTTAGACAGTGAGCAAGCACTCCACTTTTAGCTGTGGTTGAGAGACACATTCAAAATTGAGGAGTGAGAAAATAAAATTAACAAGTAACTTTTATTGTTAGCATTTTAACTTTATGATGAAAAAAAAAGTTATATCATAATTTAGCTTTATTTTTCTTAAATAAAGCCATATTATGCAACTTTCAAGCGTATCATTGTGATTTTTATTTTTGAAATAAAAGTTAATGAAAGGAACTCTATGTGATATAGTGTAAGATCATAATAATTATATTTTAAATTTATCCTTAAATTTATTTTTGTTACCATCTCATAATGCTATTGCAACCACTTTGATCTCATGATTAGAATATTTGAAATAGAAAGGGAACGGAAAAATTTTAGATCATAAAGGAGAAAGGAATAAAAAAGTGAAATAAAAATGAAGAAATTAAAAAGTAAAAGGAAAAATGAAGAGACATATTAGACAAAGACTTAATTAATTGTACAAAGAGTTAATTAAAAAGAGACATGCTAGGGGTATCTTACTCATTGTATTAAATCTTGCTCTTTTAATTTTTAAATTTGAAAGATTAAATTTAAAAACTAAATTAAAGATAACAATAGTCAAATTTAATACGATATTATATTTTTAGCGGTCAATTTTTTACAATATTAATTTAAAACTACTATTATGTATATTGTTCTGTAATTTTTTTCTAAAAAAAAAATTGTTACATTCAATTCAACTAACCATTATGATGAGGTTTTCAAATATTGCATCTCATATCTGTAGAAAACAATATTCAGATGTATGTTTGTTCGTTATTAAAATTATATAGTATCAAATTATATTAATTTTAATATGATTATGTGTATCAAAACTACTAATAGTTCTTCAAATAAATACAATAAAAAACCAATAATTCGTCACAAAAATTATATTAAAAAAAGAAAATAATGAAAAGTTAAAAACTAGATCCCACCCAGATATTAGATAAATATCATATAATAGTAAATTAAAAATTATGTTATAATGAAACTCTATGTCCGACCTTAGCTCAGTTGGTAGAGCGGAGTACTGTAGTATGATTGCTGAAATCCTTAGGTCACTGGTTCGAATCCGGCAGGTCGGAATTATCTTTTTTCTTACAATTACTATATATTTAGTATAAAGTATATCTCATCTTGCCTGTTTAGAATTTAAAGTATATATAAATGTGCAATTGGTAATGAGCAATTGTAAATAATCATCTTGTCAATTTCAATACCACATAAAATGTGAGATTAACGTGTTGAAAATACTCAATTTAACAACCCTTATTTTTTGTAGTTTTATATTTTTTGTTTACTTCTAAATAAAAATTATTGAATAAGAGATATATTAAATAATAGTAAATTAAAAATTATACTAAAATGAAATTTCTTGTCCAACCTTAGCTCAGTTGGTAGAGCGGAGGCCTATAGTGTGATTGCTGAAATCCTTAGATCACTGGTTGAAGTTCAACAGGTCTAAGTTACCTTTCTGTTATAGTGACTTTATATTTTGTATAAAGTATATCTTATAATAGCTATTTAAAATTTAAAGTATATATAAATGTGCAATTGGTGATAAGCAATTGTAAATAATCATCATGACATTTTCAATTCAACTTAAAATGTGAGATTTATGTGTTCAAAATACTCAATTTTACAATCCTTATTTTTGTAGAAGTTCTATATATTTTATTTAATTCTGAAAAAGCATTAAATTAGACAAATATCAAGTAATAGTAAATTAAAAATCATACTATAATCAAATTTCATGTCCGATCTTAGTTTAGTTGGTAGGGCAGAGAACTGTAGTGTGATTGTTGAAATCCTTAGGTCGTTGGTTTAAATTCGGCAGGTTGGAATTACATTTTTATATAATTACTTTATATTTAATATAAAGTATATTTCATCTTACCTATTTAGAATTTAAAGTATGTATAAATGTGCAATTAATGATGAGCAATTGTAAATAATCATGTTAATTTCAATTCCACTTAAATTGTGAGATTCATGTGTTCAAAATACTCGATTTAACAGACCTTATTTTTGTAGAAGTTCTATATATATTTTTTTAATTCTAAATAAAAAATTATTGAATCAGATAAATATTAAATAACATTAAATTAAAAATTATACTATAATGAAATTTCATGTCTGACCTTCTCTCAGTTGGCAGAGCAAAGAACTATAGTGTGATTATTGAATTTCTTAGATTGTTGGTTTGAATCCGCAAGTCGGAATAACCTATTTTCTTATAATTACTTTATATTTAGTATAAAGTATATCTCATCTTACATATATAGTGATTGTTTTCAAATTATCTCTATACACTGCTATATTTAAGAACCACAACTAATAGTCGTCAAAATTAAACATCAGTTTTTATAGACGGTTTTACTACTTTACTAACGATTGATAAACTTTTTCTAACTAACAATTTTATATCATCAGAAAATATATACATTTCCTAACGATTTCGTCGAAAGCGTCTCTAAAGATCATAAAAAACTGTCACCAAAACTCACCGACAATAAAAATCACCTTCTGCATATTGGTTTAATTTTGTAGTGAGCTAAATAAAAGCTAGAAGTCGACAATAGCCGGAACCGCCCATTTTTTATCATGTGCCCAATGCAAGTTTTGAAGTATGTAGTAAGTCAATTTCAGGAGGAACTAGAAGCAATCTAAGACTAGGATGTGCCCATGCCTTAACTCTTTCTTCTAATTCATTGGATTTGACCCACCATTCTCCACTCCACCCAGGGGAAGTGTTATTCTAATTTTACCTTTTTATTTTTGTTTTTATTTGAGCTACTTGTCTTTGTTTTTCTCTCTCAACATAGCATACATTGAGAACAATGTATGATTTAGGTGTGGGGGAAATATTTGGTGTTTGTGTTTGATTTTCTTTATTAGGGCCAGTTTAATTTTTTTTAAGTAAAGCCATAAAAAAATAAAAACAATAAAAAATTAGGGTAAAAAATGAAAAATAATAATAATAAAAATTTTGAGCTTTTCTAACTGAAGTGTTATTTGATTAAATTGGAAATTTATGAGAAATGACTTATATTAATGGTTTTTGTACTTGTAATGTCTGTTCATCTCTTTAATGGTTTTCTATCAAGGATAAGATGAAAGATTTGACACAAACCCTACTTAAAAGTGAGTTTTTGAGTTTAAAACGAACAAATTCATTCTATATGCGTGAAATTGTTTTTTTGATAAGTGAATATCACACTTAGATTTGTCATTCTAGAACTTGCTCTATTTTGTATATTGAGACCACATTTATAGAATTTCATGATTTAAAATGATAAAGGAACCTAGGTTTAATCCCTTTTTGGTTTTTGTTAAAATCTTCACTTCGATTTAATAAACGTCTTAGTTAACTAGGTTAAGCTTATGACAATTTACTTCTTTTATAGCCACCTCAATATAACACCTAATCGTTTATTTTGGCTTTCTTTTCAAACCTTTGTACCAAGGGTATTTGTAATTAATTGTATGATTTGGTTATTTGTTCACCCTAAGGGAAAGATGATGATTGAAATCTTGGTTCTAATGCTTTTATGGATATAATGTGAAAATGAACTTTATGATTGTGCAAGGAAGAAATAAACTTGATCATTCTCTTGACTATTCTATTTTGGTTGGTTGATTGGGGAAAAAAAAGAAAAAAAAGAAAAAAAAAAGTTCTGAATCTTGTTTCTTTTATACACGGAGATGAAATAAGAAAAAGAAAAAGTGTAAAAGGAGAAGGAAGTTAAAAAAATAAAGAAGGCAATGAAAGAAGACAAATTTAATCTTATGTGCTGTTTATTGGGCGCAAAAGTGTTCAATGCTGTAAAAAATTATATGGTTAACTATATATTTCCTTTGATACATTTTTAATCTTAAATATTTCTTTTATCCTATCCTTAATGCTAGCCCTGTTACAATCAAATAAAAGACCTTTTGGTTGGTGCATGATTTTCATACTTTTAAGTGGTGGAGATTTAATATATTTGCAAACTTATGGTAATGCTAATTTATTGTGTTAATTTAAGTGATATATGTTCTTTACCCTATTTTGAGTGTCTTCGAGTGAATCCATAGAGAGAATCATTGAATCTTGTAGTTTTGATCTTGAAGAAACTGTTGGAGATGTAATGGTTGTTTTAGTGTGAAATACTGTGAAACACTTGATGTTTTGATTACGTTTCCAATTTGATTCTTATGACATGTTGAATTAGGAGTTCAAAAAAAAAAAAAGAAAGATTTGACTTACAAAGTAGTTTTTGTTTAATTTGTGTTAAGAATGTTTGGAGACAAGTATTGTCTAGGTGTGGGGGAATTTGATAGGGCATAAATTGGTATAATAATTCTGGTTGATTTTACTTGATTTTTGAATAAATATTATACTAATAGCTATGTTTTATGATCTTCAATATTTTAGGATTCATGGAGAGGAGTTATAAAGAAAAGTGAAAAAAAAATGAATTAATTTAAAGCAGTAATGCATAGAAGGAAAAAATGTGGATAGTAGTGCTCTTACATTAAAGCGTGGGCATATAGGTTTCGAGAATTTTTGTGAGATGTTTTTGGAGATCGAGTCAGCATCATTCCTCTCTATTTGCATGTGATTTCAAGGAAAATTTGAGTTTGATTGGGAAGCATTGAAGATTTTCATTATGTTGACTTATTCCTAATATTTAGGGATAGTTTTTTTAAAAATTCAACTATCATAATCTTTTATCTTTTGGAAAGTTCCTCTCTTTGAAATCAATTAAAATATTTTCTATTAAAAAGACTATTCCTTTTAGTAGTTATCAAGATTTAGGAAAACATTCCTAAAAATAGGAGACTTACTCCTATAAAAGAGGGATTAAACTCCTCCAAAAGGGATGTACATTTGTAGTATTATTTTTTGTAGAATTTATTTACTTTTCTTGTTTTCTTCTTCTATATTTTGTTTCTAGTTTTCTTTTCTAGTTGAAGTGCTATTGAAGTTTTGATTCTCCAAGGTTGTGAGATCTAATTAAGCATATTGCGTCAATACTTCATAGGCATTTATTTAATTCCCATACTCTAGCATTTATTTTTTTTAGCATTTATTGAATAGATGACAAATATTTGATAATGCTAAAATAATCAAAAACTAATTAAAATGACAAATTCGTAATTGCTTGTTTTTTTTTTTTAATATCGTGGGGCATGACATGATGATGCATCACATTTTTGATAATCTATTATTTAAATGAATTATTATAAATGATTAGTTTATATAAAAAATTTATTATTCTAAATATACAAACATAAAAGATAAAATAAAGTTAATATTTTCAAAATCAAATTAATTATTAATTTATTTTAATACACAATAATTTTTAATAGTTGATTGCACATAATATTTTTTAATATTCCCCTTAAATTCAAATTGATACCGTGAAATGCACTTAATTTTAAAAGAGACAATACACGATGAAAGACCATTAGATTTTACTAAAATTATTAGCACTCGTAAAAGAAATAATAAAGAGACACTAATAAAAGTTATGACAGAGAGACTGTAATAGCAACAATGATAGAGAATGCACACGATATTTTTAATAATTAATTTAATTTTGATATATAATATTTTACAATAAGAAAATACAAATTTTGGATAATTTAGCATGGAAAAAGAGCAAACATGTAATAAAAGAAAATGCAGGAGGACAAGGGCCCAACCCACAATTCTTGTTTATTTCTACTTTTCTTGTGCAAGTAGATTATTTACTATCATCGATATTCAGATTTTGTCTAATTAATATGATCGAGCAGTATGAGATTTATTAAAAAGTTGGCCTTTCTAATTTTTTTTTTTTCATTTTCATGATTTGAAATCAAGACTTATGATTAAGGAAATTTAATGACAAATCACTATTTCCAGAGGAGATCGATCTTTGTTTATTTATACTTGGAAAATAGAAAATAGCTGCAAGTCCTTTTCTCACCATAACGCTCGAGGATGAGATCCAATCACCAGCACTTTACCTACACGCAAATAAAGCGATTTATCATAAGAGGTTGGTCTCCCAACTACCATTCAGACAAAGTGTTCATGAGGGAGGGGGTTGGCACACTCACATTCTTTTAAATATTTTATCCTATTTTGATTCGTATAATATACTTTTTTAAAATTATTCTTCAATAAACTATATTAATTTAAAATAGTCATAAACTAAAATATTTAAATATAAAAATTCAAAATAATTTAAGTTGTATTTGCTCATCGTGCATCTCTCAATATTATTGGGATGATGATATAGTCATATGATACAAATATTTTATAAATTTTGTTAGAGATGGGCTTTGACTCCATAGATACTAGCCTCTTCGACTCGAGCGAGAGTTGCGATTGTTGCCTTAGCTAATGAAATGAAACATGCAAAAAACTGTTGGAGGATGTTCCGACAAGAAAGATTCCGATGCTCAAATCAAAAAAAGCAATTTTTGAAAGAGATAGAAACAAACTGACTAGAGAGGAGGGCTAAGAATGAGAGTCCTATGTAGTGTCATGTGTAAAGTGTGCTATTCTAAGGAAGCATACCTGGATGTCCATGTATGTGATGTATTTATAGGTATGTGTCTCATTAACCGCGTGCCTCTGGGTCATGGTAACCCTAGTTACCTTATGAGAATGTTTTGAAATTTCGAAATTAAATATTTTCAAAAGATTTAGAATCTTTATCATTTGGAAAATCCAACAAATCGAGAAAATTCCTTCCTTATCAATTGGATTTGGGAAGGTCACTTTCCTTATCTAAGAGTCTGTTGCATGATCGAATCAAAAGGTGGGCCTAAGGGTGAATCTTAAACAATTAATATGTTTTGCCAACTACAAATGTAGGGTACTGGGTATACCGAGTTACTGATCAAGTAGGGACCTATAGAAAAATTCCCTCAACATGCACGGAGAGAATGGGGCGTTTCTTGTGTAACGTTGCGTTTCTTCCAAAACGCTAAGGGCTTTTTAGTTATGTATCATCAAATTTCATGGTCAAATAAATCTTAATCTTGTTTAGTGACTAATCTTAATGGTGCCGCAATTAAAAAAGATTTTTTTATAATTAATTCTTAGTGATTATATATAAATGCAACAAATTATCCCAATATGAAGTCTAAGATTTAATACCCTTAATCATAAAACTTTTCCATAAAAATTAAAAATATATTTAATACCCTTAATCATAAAATTTTATAAGTGGACTACCCATGATGTGATGGTTATAATTTAATTTTTTGTTGTAATATGAGAACGATATTTAAAATAAAATAATACAACAATAACAACAATCTAAACATTCTGTTCCAAAATTTGGGGTCAGCTATATGAGAGACAAATAATGAAATTGTAAAGTAAAAAATAAATAAATAAATAAATAAAAAAGAAGAAGGAGAAGAAGAAGAAGAAGAAGAAGAAGAAGAAGAAGATTTAGTTTGTGCGGATTCTCCTACGTCACTCATTCCTATCTATGACCATCTTCTCAACTAAATCCATCACTATCATATCTTTACGAATGCATTGCATCCACGTTTTCAATGGCTTACCTCTACGTTTTATTAATTATTCTATATTTAAGTTCTTTACCTTCCTAATAGGTTCGTTCATAGGCCTTCACTGTACATGTCCAAACCATCTCAGAAGGTATTCTTGTATCTTGTCTACAATTGAACTGACTCTCAAGTTATTACGTATCTCATCGTTTCTAATTCTATCATTTCTAGTTTTGTCACACATCCATCTAAGCATTCTCATTTCAGCTACAACTATTTTTTACTCTTGTTGCTATTTAATGGCCCAACATTCAGTGTCATATAATAAAGTAGGTCTTACTGCGGTCCTATAGAATTTTTCCTTTAAATGTAATGGTATCGTGCGATCACAGAGCACTCCGAATACCTTTCTCCATTTCATCCAACCCGCTTGAGTTTTATTATTGATATCTCCATCTATATTGCCATCATTTTGAATGATGAAACCAAGATATCTAAACATTTCGCTCTTTGGGACTTCTCTTCTTTCCAAACTAATCGTTTCTTCATTACCTTGATGGTTGTCACTAAACTTACACCTCATTTATTCCGTTTTAGATATACTAAATCTAAATCCTTTAAATTCTAACGTATCCCTCCATAACTCTAATTTAGTACTGATACTCTCTCTAGTTTTATCAACCAAAATTATATCATCTGCGAATAGCATACACCATGGTATTTCATCTTGAATATTTTTTTTTTTTGTGATTTCATCTATCTCTATTACAAATAATAAGAGACTCAATGCCGAATCTTGATGTAGCCCAATGTTAATAGGAAAGCTATCACTCAACCCTCCGCAAGTCCTTACATTGGTCACAACTCCTTCATACATAACCCTAATAAGATTAATGTATTTCAAAGAGATCCATTTCCTCATGAGCGCCCATCACAACACGTATCTGGGAACTCTATCATATGTTTTCTCAAGGTCAATGAATACTATATGTAGATCTCTTTTTTGCACTCTAAATGTCTCCATAAACTGTCTTAGTAAGTGAATTGCTTCAGTGGTGGATCGCCCGGGTATAAATCCGAATTGATTTTGAAACACACTTATCTCCCGTCTCAATCTATACTCTATCACTCTCTCCCATAACTTCATCGTATGACTCATGAGTTTAATTCCTCTATAATTGGAGCAATATTGAATGTCCCCTTTATTCTTATAAAGCGGGACAATTGTGCTCTCTCTTCATGTGTGGCACATTTTCTTTGTTTACCAAATTTTGTTAAAAATAGCCGTTAACATTATTACTCCGAATTCTCCCAAACATTTCCACTCCTAGATAGAAATGCTATTAGGTCCTATGGCTTTGTTATTTCCAATTCTCTTTATAGCCTCCTTTACTTCATGGGGATAGATCTTACACTTAAAATCTCTATTAATCTCTTCTATAGATATCTTTAAATTTTCTTTGTTTGTTGTACTCTCAACATTAAATAAGTTATTAAAATATTCCCTCCACCTCTTTCTTATATCCTCATTTCTTATAAGTGTACTATTCGCTACACTCTTAATACATCTAATCTCATTTAGATCTTGTCTCTTCCTCTCCCTTAGTTTGGTAATTCTATAGATCTCTCTCTCCCCATCTCAAGTCTCTAGTCTCTTGTACAATTCATTATACACTTTACTCTTTGATTCATGGATAATCTTTTTTACGTCTTTTTTTGACTTTTGTATTTTTCATAGGTCTCACTACTACTATCATTTTTAAGATTCCTATAACACTCTCTTTTGATTCGGATCGCAGTTTCTATTTTTTCGTTCCACCACCATGACTCTTTGCCTCTTGGAGCCCTGCCTTTGGATACTCCAAGAACCTCTCTACTTATACTTTTAATATTATTAGACATATCATTCCACATTATTTTTGTGTTATCATTAACAGACCAATTTATTACATCAATTATTTTATACCTAAAACTCGTCACATTTTTCACTTTCAGTTTCCACCACTTAATTCTTGGCTCCATATATGGTTGACATTTCTTTTGTCATTTAGGCACTCGTACGTCTAAAACTAAGAGTCTATGTTGAGTCGTTACACTCTCCCCTGGTATAACCTTACAATCCTTATAAATCGTTCTATCACCTCTTCTAGTGAGAAAGAAATCTATTTGACTAGTATTTGACCAACTTCTATAAGTAACTATGTGTGACTCTTGTTTCTTAAAGAACGTATTTACTAATGCCAAATCAAACGCTACTGCAAACTCTAGAATTGTTTTTCCCGGCTCATTCCTATGGCTGAATCCAAAATTTCAATGTACGGTTTCGAATCTCTCGTTTTTCTCTCCTACATGTCCATTTAGATCACCTCCAATAAATAACTTCTCGTTACTTGGTATACTTTGTATAAATTCATCTAGATCAACCCAAAACTATTTCTTACTAATTGCATTTATACCTATTTGGGGCACGTACACACTAACTATATTAATTACGTTTTCTCCATTTACTAACTTGATAAGCATCATTCTATCTCCCTTTCTTCTTATCTATACTACCTCTCCTAATAGATCTCTATGTACAATTATTCCTACCCTATTTTTAGTTCTATCTTTACCTATGTACCAAATCTTATGACCATAAAACTCTATTACTCTAGCTTTCTCTCCCACCTATTTGGTTTCTTGAAGACAGATGATCTTAATTTTTCTTCTATTCATTACTTCACCTATTTCTCCTAACTTTTCGGTTAGAGATCCTATATTCCAAGTGGCTAAGCGAATCATATCCTCATGGACTATTTTATTTGTCCGCACCCTAACATCCCTTGATAACTTGTCACTATACCCGGGATCCGATGTAGTGCGTCGCTGAGGGGGAATCGCCCTGTACGTTTTCCTATATTTGTCTCCCATTTGTAATTTGACAAAAGATTTTTACGCTGGTTGTTAGCCTACCGTAACCCTATTCCTTTATCTGGGCTTGGGACCGGCCGTGGCGGAGTTCTTCAAATAATAATATATAAAAAATAAATAAATAAATAAAACTATATGTATATATCTATGGTAATAATAAAGTATTAAACTTTATATTACAATTATACTGCTGTAAGTTTGAAAAATTCTATATTTTAATAGTTTTAAATTCGTAGCAATATATTTATAGTAATAATAATAATATTGATACTAATATAGTAATAGTACTATTGAAAATACAATTACTAAATAAATAATGTAAACAAATAATAAATACGAGCAAATGAATAACTAACTAACAATGACAATAATGAACAAACAACCAGATAATGTACCAAACATGAAGCAACAACAACAATAATAAACCCAATACCAATGCTGATACCAAATCAAATAAATAGTAATAAACAAACAACAATAGTAATAACTATAATACTAACAACAATGATGATAATAATACAACACATCAATACAAATAATAAGCAAACAATAATAACAATAATGCTAACAACACCAATAACAACACCACTAACAATAATGTTAATAATATATTATTATTATTATTGCTACTAATAATAATAATACTATTTTAATAGTAATAATCATACTATTTTTAATAGTAATAGTAACAATGTTAATCAGAATAATGCTAAAAAATTACTAAACTAAGCAAATAGTAGTGATGTTAACGCAGGAGAACAGTGCACCTTCAAACATAGAAGAACAATATCCGAGAAGGGAGGGAATAGTGGGCCGGAAGGGAATGCAATTATTAATACAAACACAGTTAAAAACACAATTAATAACATCCAAAGCTATTATTATTACTTATTATTATTAGTAATATAGTAATAAAAATTCAAAGCTATTGTTATTCTTAGTAATATAATAATACAATCCAAAGCTGAGGAATAATCAGAGGAACAAACGAACCAACAGGTGGCGAAGGCGGTGAAGGGACAATGGACAAGCAATAGAGGAATTGATGGAGATGAATACAGATGAAGACGACGATCAAAGACGAACGAAGACAAAGATAGAGTCTGAGCTATACAGAGAGCGATTTCGAGAATCACAAATGAAGACTAAGACAGATCGAAGTAGATCTGAGCTTCATAGACGAATGTGAAGCTGAGGAGCAAGACGAGGTTTTTGAGGTAGACGACGAGGTCTGAGCCAAACGAGAAGCGAGAGTTTCACTGTCGAATACAGGAGAATATGATAGAAGATGACAGATCCAAAAAATGAAGATAACGAATGATCAAAAAGATAGATTGAGGGTAGATTGAAGGGTTTCACAGACCAAGGGACAGATGAAGGTGGAGACGATGAAGCCTAAGAGCAAAAGTTTCACAGACAAAGATGAAGATCAAGGCAAGGAGAGAGGGATATAAGGGTAGATCTGAGTGGCCTAGGGATAGATCTAAGTTTTGGAGAGGGCGGTTTAGGTTTATGAGGTGTAGATCTGGTCCAAATGCTACGGCGGAGGGTTGGTCCTTCGACTACAGTTCTACGGAAGCTCAGTCACTGGTGAGGAGGATGAAGAAAGCAAGAGGTAGATAGAGGGACAGAAGGTGGTGATAAAGGAGAGGGAAGTGGTTACTTACCTGGTCAAGCAGCATGCGTGAGTTGCTCGAGCGAACAATGGTGGAAGGAATCGCAAACAAGCTGCTGAAGCAAGCGAGTGTTGGAAGGGGAGAGAGAGAGAGGAGAGAGCATTTAAAATAAAATAATATTTAAAAGAAAGTTGACCGAGTAATTCAAAAAATTAAAGAGTGAAAAACAAAAGGATAAAATGATTCATGTTATAAAACATAGAAAATTCATATTATAAACAGTAAATAATAATTCATATTCTCTCCTGCCATATTAGGGTCTTTATATATTTTTTCTAAAACTTGTTCTCCTACTCTCTCCTTAATCTTATTTTATTTCTTATTCTTTAAATTCCATTACTTAATTCTAGGGGTTGTACACCTTTTTCTTCTATTAATACCATATTTTGTATGCATATCCTACACTACTAACTTATGTATTTTGGGTGGTTAAACTCTCTATCAGGATGACATTATAGTCCTTACAAGTTTTTCTATCTCTCTTCCCAACCTTCATGAAAAGTTCTATTAATACTAATCACGGGCTTACATTACTTGAAACCATCAAACATGATTTGAATGTTCAAAAATACCAAGTGGAATACACTATGACTTGCTTCGAGTGATTCAAAGTACCTCCAATCAACAAAAGTCCTTGGATTAGTTGCTTGTAAAGCAAGCATGAGCTGGGACAATAATATGTATGAAATCTCCTAATTCCTATATACTACCTCAATTTCTTTCTGTCACTCCATCCATGCCTTCTTGTAAGACAAATTTACACCTAAGGCTCTCACATTTTCAACTACATCACACATTGTGCAACACATTCTCATTGACATGATTCTTGATCAATCAACCAATCATGTGTGAGTCGAGATTTGGGTGATTTGCTACAAGCTATTTGGGAAAACAAATGTGATGTGAATCCGATGGGTATAGAAACCCTAGAACCCAAAAACAAGTTAATATTGCCTAAGAATCATCCCGATGAATGATTTTGAACTGGTAGAGATAAATTCTCAACCCGTTGCTCTAAAGGAGGTAGAATTTAAGATATAAAACCTTAGACCCGTTTCTCACTAGAGCAAGAATCTTTGTATAAAGATGGATTGAATGACATCACAATCTAGATGGTTCAAATCTTAGATTGATAAGTCAAATAACTAAACAAAACACCTAACTTGAATAAGTTCAAGAGTTCTCAAAAAAACAAGACTTGTGCAAAAAAAAAAAAAAAGTTCTCACAATAATATTAATTCTCTCAAAAGTTGTGTTTTTATATAATATGTAATGACCTATTTATAAATTACAGATAACTTCTAAAATGGCAACTAGAATTTAATTAACTTCCTAAAAATAAAGAAAGGGAAACTAAATAAAAGTAAACTATTTTGATCAAATCTTTCCATATTTTGATCAAAACAAAGAAATTGCTAAAAACGTTTCAAAATATATTTGACCAAATCTTTTTCCATATTTTGAATGATTCTTTGTTGCTATTTTTCTTTATTCACGTCCTCCCTTAGCTTTGAATAGTTTTGGGCTTTTTATTTTTCTAATTGGGTTTGTATGAGCATAATTAAGACTTCCGTTGATTTTTCATTCACTTAGACTCTAATTTCTTGTTGTAAAACCGAATTAAGTTATTCAGTACTTTATTGAACTTTTTAGTTCGAGTCTTTGTTACCAAACCAACTGAAATTTGAATTGGATCATGCGAATTCCTTGCAGTCTTGATGATCTCATAATTTCCCCTCCTGAGAAGGATTTGTTTTCAAATCATCACCTATATCGAAAGGACTCAAGTCGATAACATTAACAGTACCACTAACATTATAATCACCTGGTAAGTCAAGTCTATAAGTATTATTGTTGATCTATTTTAGCACTTGAAAAGGACCATCTTCTCAGGACAATAACTTAGAACGTCATTGTCCCGAAAATCTTTCTTTCCGTATGTGTAACCAAACCCAATCACGGGCTCAAAAACCGGCTTATGACATCCCTTGTTGACTTGCTTGATGTATTGTTCGGTCCTCTTTTCTATGTTGAACTGTACCTTCTCATGAAGTTGCTTCCCAAATTCCATCTTTTTCTTACAATCTAAATTCACTTGCTCAAAAACAGGTAAAGGTAATAAATCCAAAGAAGTTAAATGATTAAAACTATAAACAATTGCAAACAGTGAGAACTTAGTAGCAGAGTAAATAGTACAATTATAAACAAACTCAATATGTGATAAATATTCCTCCCAAGTCTTTATGTTTTTTACTAATGATAGCCCTCAACAAAGTGGATAAAGTCCCATTAACTACTATTTAACAATCGGTTTGAGGATAACAAGTAGTAGAAAATAAAAGTTTTGTTCCTAACTTTCTTCACAATGTCTTCTAAAAGTAATTTAAGAACTTAGTTTCCCGATCTGAAATGATTGTCCTAGACATGCCATGTAACCTCACAATCTCTTTAAAGAATAAATCTACAATATGAGAAGTATCATCAGACTTATGACAAAGGATAAAATGAGCCATCTTAGAAAACTGATTTACAACCACAAAGATCGAATCTCGTCGATGTCTACAAAACAAAATCTATAAAAATATCAATTTAAGGAGAACTAGGAATAAGTAGGGGTGTGTAAAGAGCATTAGGTTGAACCTTCGATTTAGCTTGCCTACAGGTAATGCATCTACCATAAAGTCTCTCAACATCTCACTTCATGTGTGGCCAATAAACGTGTTCTTGTAAAATAGTTAAAGTTTTGGCGACTCCAAAATGTCCCATTAACCCTCCACCATGGGACTCCTAAACTAATAAAACTCTCAATAAACAATTAGGCACACACAACTTATTTTTTCTAAATAAAAAGTCATCAAGCCTATAAAACTTACCCTCTGCAGATTTTTCATGAACTCTATAAATCCCCCCAAAGTCATGATCATTATGATAAAGTTTCTTAATGTGCTCAAAATCAAGAAACTTATTATCAAGAGTAGAGATTAAGATATATCTGTGCGAAAGTGCATTTACAACCATATTTTCCTTACCATGTTTATACCGAATAATATAGGGAAAAGTCTCAATAAATTCCCTTGTTTAGCTTGTGTTGACTTTTCAAATGCTTTAAGGATTCATGATCCGTACGAATCAAAAATTCCTTCTGCTACAAATAGTATTGCTAAGTCTCCAAAATTCAAACCAAGGCGTACAACTCTTTGTCATAAGTAGGGTAGTTAAGTGTAGCCCCATTTAGTTTCTTGCTAAAGTACGCAAGTGGGCCTCCATCCTGCATACGAACAACACCTGTATCTACACCAGAAGTATCACATTCAATTTCAAATAATTTAGAAAAGTTAAGTAAAGTAAGTAAAGGGGCATGAATAAGTTTATGTTTAATAAGTTGAAACGCCTTCTCTTGTTCTTCACCCCATTGAAATGTAACGTTCATCTTGATGACTTGTGTAAACGGTGCAATGATGGTACTAAAATCTTTTACGAACCTCCTGTAAAAACTAATAATTCCATGAAAACTTCTAACATCACCTATATTAGAGGAGGTTGACCAATCTTGGATAACTTTGATCTTCTCTTCATCAATCTCAATACCTTTAACACTCATAACAGAACTTAGAAAAATAAGCTTATCGATACAGAAAGTACACTTTTTGAGGTTAACATATAACTTTTCCTTTCTAAGCACATTCAAAACTAAATGCAAATGTGAGACATAATCAGACAAACTTTTACTATAAACCAAAATATCATCAGAGTAAACAATAACGAATTTACTAATAAAAGTATGCAAAATATGATTAATTAAGCGCATAAATGTACTAAAAGTATTGGTTAATCCAAAGGGCATGACTAACCAGTTACACAATATGTATTTTGTTTTAAATGTTTTTTTCCATTCATCTCTTTTTTTTATTCATATTTGATGATACCCACTCATAAGGTCAATTTAGAAAACACAGAAGCACTATGCAACTCATCTAACATATCATCTAATTGAGGAATAAGGTGTCGATATTTTACCGTTATGCTGTAGCTCGGCAATCAACACGCATCCTCCATACTCCATCTTTCTTAGGCACCCAAATCACTGCAACTGCACATAAACTCATTCTCACATATCATTTTTCCATCAACTCTTTGACTTGCCTTTGAAACTCTTTCGCCTGTTTTGGATTGCTTGTATAAGCTGGACAATTTAGAATTGATATGAAATTGATTTGATATTTAATCCCTCGGATATGTGGCAAACCCTGAGGTAGCTCTTTGGAAAACACATTTTTGAATTCCTGCAAGAGAGAAACAACAATACTAGGCAAAGAAGAATCAAGTTGGTTAGTGCTTAAAAGGGTCTCTTTGTACATGTGTACATTAGTTGGTTGTTTTGAAAACAACACTCGCTTAAACTCACTTGTTTTGGCATAAAAATTCCTTTGTTTTCCCTCTGATTTTGCCTTATTGGCCGAACTTTTTCTCTTTCTCTTCCTCACCAAATTCGATCTCTCTCTCTTCTTTTCTCATTTTTTTTTTATTCTCTCAACTCATTTTGATCTCTCAGTTTCTTTTGTTCACCTAATTTTTGTAATCTCACTCAGTCCTCATTGGCCTGTTTTGGAGTCATTAGAATTAGAGTGCTTTTTCATTGATTGAACATAAATGAATACTTGTTGGTGAAGTTTTCATGTTGCACATATCGATCAAATTGTCATGGCCTTCCTAACAAAACATACACAGTCTACATTGGCACCACATCACACAACAACTCATTTTCATATTTATCAATCCGGAATGTCATAACAACCTATTTTGTAACCCTCACTTCTATACTATCATTCAACCATTGTAACTTGTATGGTTGTGAATGTTTAGTAGTTGGCAAATTCTACTTTTCCTCTTAATTAATACTCGCAACCAATGTTTTGAAATTAAATCGGATAGGGAAACGGACCAATAGCCTGTCTGGTTTTCATTATAAAATCGAATTTTTTAAAAACTAGTTAAGACCAATCAAACCCGTGGTTGAACCACATGAACAAGCCAGTCCAATGGGTTTTCTTAGTATAAAAAATATATGAAAATATTACAACTATTTGGATTTGAATCTAAAAAAGTAATGATAATATACATAACCTTCACCACCATACCATGTATTATTGTTATTTGAATATATTATAATATATATTTATTTATAATTTCATAATAATATTATCCCATTTTTTATTTTAAAATTTCTCCGTATTCTAAATATTATACTCGTACCCACAAAAAATGTCTTCATTTTTATTTTAAAATAAAAATCAAAAATTTAAAACTATAAATAGCGAAATGACATTTTTTATACAATTTAACTGAATTAAATTAAATTATAATTTATGATAATTCTAAATTTTGAAATTCAGAGTATGAATTTATATTGTTATATCGGTTTTATATTATTAAATTAAAACTCATAATCATTATTTTTACTTATTTACTTTGAAGAATTAAAATGATATTTTGATACTATTATCTGGATTTAAAATTTTTCAATTAAAATTATTGCAACAAACAATAAGTTGAGGTAAATTTTAAAAAACGTGATCGGTTACTCATTTTATGATATGTTCTTATATTCATGTGTTGTTGATAAAATAAATTTATTTTTTATAGAGATATATGGATTTAATTTTATTTTAAAATATATAATATATAAATTATATATAATATCATAATGATATCATTCGATTTGTAAAATGGTTTGACCGGTCCGATCAATGAACCAATGAACTAATAGGTTGGCCGAGTCGTCTATCGGTTCGAATTTAAAATCATTGCTCATAACATTAGTAAAACTACCACTATCAATAATCAAAATATATACCTTATCTTTCACATAGCAACAAGTGTGAAAAATATTCTCCTATTGTACTTCTTCTTCATCTCCTCTAGCATGTAAGTTTAATGCTCGACATGTAACTAGTGCTAACATCTCACCATGTTTAGCCTCGTACTCCTAATCTCCGATGGGAGCGTCTTCCAATGGTGGCGTATAATCAATGTCATCTTCATCTTCAGATTTGATTATACCATTTTCTCAAATCACCATAATTCGCTTGTTTGGACATTGACTAGCTACGTGTCCCCACTCCTGACATTTTAAGCATTTAACCTCATTAAAATAGGTCGAAGTGGAGGTTGTCTATAACATCGACTCTCGGTGTATTATGTACTCTCCTCATTGATATTGCATCAATTTTGAGACACATGATTTGAAATTTCTAAAACTTTACCCTTAAAATAGCTAATTGAAAATTTTATCGGTAAGTCAAAAATTTCCTCAAAAAGTGTCGGCAAGCCCTAAAATCACTAAAAATAACCAACGAAACCCAATACGCTTAAGTATAAGCATAAAGAAGTGAATTTGAAATTTTGAAAAAAAAAATCGGATTAAAAATCGCATAGGGTCAAATTTACAATTTTGGAAAGTTTAGGGACTAAAGTATAAATATGAGAACTTGAGGGACTAAGTTATAAAACCAACCATTGAATGACAATTGGAGATCAACCATTGGCCAAGAGCACACTTAGTGGCCACATAGGACATTCCACTACCAAAATTTGAAGAAGGTTGCTTGTAAAGAACACAATGATGCATGAAATGTGATTGGAAGGTTTTTTTAGTGGTTTATTGTGTCTTCTCTCCTCTTGGCCGAATTTGGACACTTCCTTTGCATGCATGGTGGTTTCTTGCTGCCATTTCAAGTACATAGAGGAGTCTTGCCAAGTATAGGATGAGATAAAGCATGCAAAATAAATCAAGGGTCAAGATATGTTGATTTGGTTTATATAAAGACCAAAACCAACTATTCTATTCATTTTCTCTTCCATTCACCTCACTTGGACAAAATTTTTAGTAAGAAAGAGAGGATTTATTGTGTTCATCCAAGCACTTGAGGTGTTGAAGAGGTAAGAAAAATCTTTGGTTAATAAAATTTTAATTGTTTAGATAGCATTAGCATGATGTAGAGATTTTTTTTTTTTTATGTTGATGTATATGTGTTGCAAGATATGGTGATCAAGTGCTAAAGAATGGTATTGGTGATGAATATTTGGATGTCAAGATCTTATTAAAGAGGTAATACATTCTTCTTTAAGTTTACTTTGGATTAAATTGATCCCATGAAGTAGGTTTGTTCAAATAAACTAGCATGGTCAATGAGCTACAGTGATTCTATGATATCTTATCCTGTGATGATAAAAATTTAGATTGGTTTAATTCTAGTAAAACTAGACTCTCTAAGCTTTAAAATGAGCTATGGTGCAAAATTTTTCATTAAGAAATCAAATTATGGTGATTTTTGGAAGAAACACTAAAAATCGATGTTATATTCACTGTCCTGTGCATGACCAGTAAATTGATTTAAATATTAAGATAACTTATAGATAGAATTTAGAAAACTTAAAATATGAAACTTTTAGTCTCTGTCGTATCTTTAAAATGAGATAAAATTCACTTGAATCGGAGTAGTATACTAGAAGTTATGATGTTTTTACTAGAACTATGCAGAAGTAGTCTTAAGACCAAAACTGAGATGAAAATAGAATTTTATAAAATTATACTTTTAAATTCTGAGAATGTTCTAAACTAGAAAGTTTTAGATCTATGTCTTATCTTCTATTTGAGATAAGAATCAATTAAATTGGAGAAGTACGTAGGGAGATATCAAAATTCTCCCAAAACTATGCAGAATTGGTTTTAGGAACTTAGACTGAAAAAGTTATAAACTTTTATAAATTCGTGCAATGGGAATTTGGAAATGAGTTGAACATGAAAAATGTAGATATTTATCTTAGCTTTAATTAGCAATTTGAATCACTTAATTCTGAGTTATATAGAGAAAGTTATGATATTTTTCCTAAAACTAAGCAAGAGTAGAACTTGAAAAAAAAAATCTGAATTGTAGATGTATAGGTTTAAACAAAACTAGGGTGAATTGGAATTAGACTAAATCAAACTAGGATAAAATTATTGAAAGAAATAGGGGGGATTGATATATAAATGTTATTGTCTTAGGTGTAGACGACTAAACCACACTCGAGGGGCGACTCAGTTGAGTAACAAAGTTTTAGGGAAGTCGTGTACCCTTCCAGTATATGTGAGTGGATCTTACTGTTGCCATGTAGTTAATAAACAAAATTATGTTTTATCATTTTCAAAGCATGATTTGTGAAATGAATTATGAAATGGCTTGTTAAATGATTTGATATCGATTTTGTGATAAATGGAGTATCCCAAAAAATTTCTTTTAAATATGCATCCATGAATTTTGATGAAAAATATATGTGTCATGTTTGAACCATGAAATGTACTTTGATGATATTTATACGGAAATACATGAGGTACCGAATTTCATAATTTTTCCTTAACTTATATGGTACGATTATTTGATTGATGATTTTGATACGAGACTAGGTTCTCGGGCATGAGTACCTGAATCCCCTTGATCGTAGATCGGGGATAGTACTTATAGCCATGATATTATGATACAATAGGCGTTGTCCCGCGTAGACTCGTCTCGCATGCTATAGCATACCCGTCTCATCATATAGATAGTCGCACGGTTGTGATATCATCGTGACGCAGACATTCAACATGGCTAGGTGGTATGTATACGATACTTGATTTTTGGACTAGCCAAGTTGAACCGAAAGGGGAGGACTGAATGACGTTTCAGTTGCACTTGGGGAGGTCCGATGCCAATGCCAAGGTTAAGGTCATTTATCTATTTAAAAGAAAAACCCTTGGTGGCTCGTCATTGGTCGAGGCTGACCTTTGTCGAGAGGTTGTTTTGGCATGACTCTACGATTTATGACAGAAAATTGAATACATATGTGTTATGGATGATGATGTTAGAGAAATGTGTTCGAAATTGTCATACATACATGAAATATGATATAAAGTATATTTATATATATATGATTTTAATACTCTATTTTCACACCACTTATTAACTACATGTTACGATTATTTACTCACTGAGTAAATAATTTTACTCATCCCTCACTCCCTTAAATTTTACAGAGATAGTATTTAGAGGGACACGTTGATAGACATCGACGTACGCAAATTCCAGAGACTATCGTTAGAGACGTATCATGTATGAAACTTCTGCTGTATTTTTGAGGATATTAGTTGATCATGTTCGAATGATTGTACGAAATAAAGGAGCTTTTTTTGTAGTATATATATATATATTTAAGGACTTTTGTATTTAAATACTAATAAAATATTTATGACTAAAATTTATGATTAGCCTTACGTTATCTTGAGGATACGTGATAGGGTTGGGCTGGTGTTTGAGGTAACGGGCGACTGTTTACAGCCTCTAGATCATGGATCGGGGCGTGACATTGTCTTACCTTGAGAAGTCGTGGTGGAGGTTGCTAGTTTGTGCTCGGGTTTAACTTTTGAGATAGCTAGATTTTTTTCTTTCTTTGGATAGCTCGTTCTCCAAGATGTGTACTTGGAATCTGTGGGGCTGGTCTTGGTCGTGTATTGCCTCTCTTGAGCTGCCTCTCAACCTTGATTACTATATGTACTAAATCCTTCAACTCTACATAATGAAGAAACTCAATCGTGTTAGAAATCTCTCGATTTAAACCATTCAAAAACCTTGTCATCGTCGCCTCCCGATCTTTTTCCACGTTAGCTCTAATCATAGCCATTTCTATCTCTTTATAATACTCGTCTATGCTTTGCTTACCTTGGTGGAGACTCTACAACTTGTGACATAAATCCTAATAGTAATGACTCGGTATAAATCGTCTTCTCACCACTCTCTTCATCTCGTCCCAAGTTTTAATGGGATGATCCTCATTCTGCCTTTTATTGATGTACAACTGATCCCATCACACAATTACAAAATAATAAAATTCAATAGCAATAATTTTACCTTCTTTAATTCGGAGTAATTGTGATAATCAAAAATTAACTCCATCTTATTTTCCCACTCAATGTATACTGCGGGATCACTTTTGCCTTGTGACAATTTGTTAAAACCCTTAAAATTAATACTGATTTCCCCAATGCAAACAAACTTGTAACAATAGTGGTACCAAGTCGAATCCAATAGGAATTAAATTAATTTAATTTCTTAGTTTAATGTGAAAATAAAAATGGGGGGTTTCCATTAAATTTCTAAACTAAAAATTAATAATGAAAAAATAAGAAATAAATTGACAATGCAAAATAATAAAAATTAAAGGAAAATTTAATCTATAAAAACTTTGATTCAAGAGTTCACCACATTCAATTGTTTTACTAATCACGAGTTAAAAATTTTTTCTTACAATTCAAGCATTTAATCTTAGATTTATTAGGATAACTGTAATAAATTTTGTGTTTTCCTAATTTAATTGACCAAACCCAACATCCAATCAAAACTTATCATTAATCGACTAGACACGATAGCATTTCATATCAATATAATGATAACATTATGCTATGTGAAAACAATTAAACTAAAATACAAATAATTGGAATAGCCACAATTATTCAATTTTATTCTATCAATTCCATAGGTTAAACATAAATATTAATAAAAGATCCATAAATATGAATAACATATTTGCTACTTGTATCATTCATTCATGACAATTACGATCACTGAATTCCTGAATAGCAATTAAAAGAATAATATTAAATTAAATTGTCTGATTAACCAATATTAAACTTTCATGTAAATAAAATCAAGAATCAATGAATATTTGAATAAAAAGAACAAGAAATCAAATAAATAACATAACATTATAATGAAGGCAATCGAATGAAAATTCCTCTTGAATCAGAAAATAAAACTATCCACTCATGGTTGGAAATATTATCCCTTGAATCTTCAACAAAAATAAAAATAAAATAAAAAGAAAAGTTTGTTGTAGGAAGGAGAAAGGTGACACCAGCAGCAGCCAGCAGCCCATTTTGAAATTGTGGAATACTGATGTCCTCTCTTGTTTCCTTGAAAACCTAGATCTAAAAAGAGTTCTCCATCCATAGGATTAGGAATACTTCCTCCAAAATAGGAAAATAAACAAATTTACTCCTAAAAACAATTTTACTTAAAGTAAAATTCCTACTAAAATTAAAAGTTAAACTAAGACTAAAAAAAATCTTCTACTCTTGGATGCTTCTTCCTTTTCTTTGTAGGTCCAAATTTAATGTCTTGAATAATTAAGCTCAAAATGCCTCCTTAAACCCATTTTAACCCGATCTTCCAATTTCAATCACCTAAAAATAAAAAGTCATAAAAATCATTCATTAGATCACTTTCCAATCCAAAATAAAACCATAATATCAATAATAAATTTAACATTTTGCACATTATCAAATTCACCGACACCGTACTAATATTTGTCCTCAAGCATTCACTATACCAATGTCACACAACTATTCATTCTTCTCTTCACTCTTTCCCCTCCTTCAATTCATCTTCAACAATCCCAAATCAGTGCACATTGAAAAATTCAAGCAAAAACAACAATCCAGAGAACAAATGATCATGGTACCATAACCTTAAAACAAAATATAAGCATCCCATCAAACTCAATAATTTCATCAAAATTCAATGTATCAAGATCAAATACCCTCACAAGGAATTCACACTACATACTCAAAGTGTTTAAGGGAATTTATCAATAGCTTTCAAAATTAAAACATAGCATGTTATTACCATAAACTTACTTATTTATCAAATCTCCATCACTAATTATATGAATTCAAAACAAAAATTTGGGAGTCTTTATAAGGGTTCTAACGTGATTTGGGTAAAGGTAGGATAAGAGGGTAAATGTGATGTATAATGTATATATCAAAAGAAGCATGTCAAGAAATACAAGACCATTTCCCCTATCAAACATATCCCATAAATGCAATATATAAAAATAGGACAATAAAAAGATAGGAAAAGAGATAGAGAACTCCCCTAGGATGATGGTGTTTGCTTTTGGGAAGCAAGTGATACTTGCTGCTGTGAAGAAGCCACGGGGGTGGGTGTAGATGTTTGCGTGGATAAGGTCATGGAGGGTTTCAATCGAAAGGGGTTTCGAGTATGTAAAGAAACATGGGTTTGAAATTTTGGAATTGCTGTGATGGCGAGTAATGATAATGATGAATATTCGTGAGGCTAAGGTTTCAATCATGGGATTTGCAAAAGAGAGGGCAAATGGTTCAATGATGATAATGATGATTAATGAAGGATGATTGTTGATGATCGATGAAGCTGTAAGAATTTTTTTTTTTTTGCAAAGGTGAAGGGAGTCATGAAAGGGAAGAAACAAGGTTGTGGACTCTCTTCTCTCTTGCCCCCATCTCTTTTTTTTTTTTAGGTAAAAATCGTGTGATCATGCCCTAAGGAAAGAATTGCTTCTGCCCAATGTGATATTCACTTCAGAATTCAGCGTGATCACCCCTTAAGGAAAAGATTGCTTCTACCTAATGTGAAATTCACTTTCTGAATTTTGTGTGATCACAACTTAAGGTAAGGAGTGCTTCTACCCATCTTCTCAATCGTCCTCTGTCCATCTCTTGTCTTGAATAATTGCATCCCTTAAAAATTCCATCTTGGGTACCTACAAAAATTAAAAGAATGAACAAATGACACTAATCAAATACCTATAATTAAATAAGAAATTAAATAACAAACTAATCAAACTAAAGAAAAATATTGAGTTGCCTCTCAACAAGTGCAATTGTTTAACATCTTTATACTCGATGTTTTTTATTTATTTTTCTTCAAGAAGACTTCAACTTTAATTTGAGAGCCTCATATAAAATTCCCCTCATGTCTAATTGTGTATTCAAATCAAAATTAATATCGCGTTCTTTTTCACAAATTTCCTGCACAATTAAATCAACAATATCAGTAAAACAAATTGATTGACACTTATTTGGATATTTCATAGGATCAAAAATAATAAATTTAACAATCTCACAATTGAACTCGATGAAGAGAGTACCCTCATCCATATCTATTTTTGTCTTTGATGTCTTCATAAATGGTCTTCCTAATAGAAGTGGAGATGAATCTATGATAGTGTCTCCTTCCCATTTCAAGATATAAAAATCAGTTGGGAAAATTAATTTGGTAATCTACACCAAAATATCTTCAACAATCCCCTCCGAGTAAGCATAAGAATGGTCAACTAAATGAATAATAACCACAGTTTCTTTTAAGAGCCCAATTTCAAAGCACTATAAATTAAGACATAATATTAACGGGTACTTCTAAGTCTAGCATAGCATACTCAATTTTTTTCTTACCAATAACACAAGGTACAGTAAACATACTTGGATCCACGTATTTTTCGGGAAAGTTCTTTTGATCACATCAAACACATTCTCATCCATTTCGTCACCTCTTATCTTCCTAATTTTCTTTTTGTATTCTTCCTTCTTGGATTTCTCAAACCTACTAAGAAAGTGTGGCACAATTACATTAGAAGTATTAGGCAAAGAGGACTCGAATGTTACCTTGATTGGATTTTCATACATGCGTTCATCTTCCTTGTCCACATCCTTCCATTCATCCACCTTCTTAGATGGAGTAAAGCTCGAATGAAATTCCTTCTCACTTCTCAATGTTATTGCACTAACGTTCTCTTTGAGATTCACCACCATTTGTGAGGGAAATCTTCTAGAATTTTGTGTCTTCAACCTACTAACTGAGGTCGCTAGTTAGGAAATCTAGTTCTTCAAATTCTATAAACTCGCTTTTGTTTTTTGTTGAAAAAGTTGAGTGTTAGTCGCTAAAGCTTTTACAATATCTTCTAGAAACATACCTGAATTAGAAGATTATGTAGGTGTTGGTGATGGTCTATTAAAAAATTGAGATAGATGTCTTGATTATCCTCCTCGATTCCCATAGCCTAAATTTGGATGATCCCTTCTTCCAAGATTGTAATTGTTGGAGTAAGGATCATATGCACATTGAGGTCGACAAAAAAATATTTCTACGACATTTATTTGTTGAAAAGGTTTTTCTTGTAATGTTGGACACATATCTATAGGATATCCAAAAATTGAGCATATGCGACAAACCTTATTTACCTATGATTGTCCTTTAGCTAATTGACGAATCAAAGCAGTTAGTTCAGAAATTTGATTTTCAAGATTCGAGTGACTTACCTCATTAACCCGTTTTGTAGCTTCATCCACTCTCATCCCAAATTATTGAGAATTTTCTATCATATTTGAAATTAGTTATCTGGCTTCTTCGGATGTTTTATTGACCAAAGCTCCACCACTGGCTATATCTACCATATTTCTATTCATGGATATAAGCTCTTCATAAAAATATTGAATTAAGAGTTGATCCGGTATTTGATGATGTGGATAGCTAGTACAGAGTTGCTTGAACGTCTCCGAATATTCATATAATATCTCTCCACTAAACTGTCTGATCCTACATATTTCCTTTCTGATGTTGGCAGTCCTAGATGCAGGAAAATTTTTTTTCAAAAATAATCTCTGCATTCCATTCCATGTATTTATCGAACCAGGGGGTAGATAATACAACCAATCTTTCGCCTTATCCTTTAGAGAAAAAGGAAAGGCTCTCAATTTTGTCTGATCTTTGGTCACACCTTGGGGCTTCATGCTCGAGCAGACAACATGAAATTCCTTTAGATATTTATGTGAATCTTTACCTGAAAGACCATGAAAAATAGGAAGTAAGTAAATCAAATCATATTTGAGTTCGAATGCTACCTCAAGAGCTGGGTACTCGATGCACAAGGGTTGTTGGTTCAAAATTGGTGTAACTAACTCCTTCAGAGTCCTATGACGATTTGCCATCTTTTCTTCCTCTTCAAAAATCAATAAACAAGTGAAAAGTGCAAACTAAAAAATTAATGTAGTTCCCCGGTAACGGCACCAAAATTTTGATAGTTTGTCGAAACCTTCAAATTAATATTAATTCTCCCAATGCAAACAAACTTGTAGCAATAGTGGTACCAGATCGAATCCCACAGTAACTAAATTAATTTAATTTCTTAGTTTAATGTAAAAATAAAAATGGAGGGTTTTCAATTAAATTTCTAAACTAAAAATTAATAACTAAAAAATAAGAAATAAATTGACAATGCAAAATAATAAAAATCAAAGGAAAATTCAATCTACCAAAACCCAAATCCAAGAGTTTACCACATTCAATTGTTTCACTGGTCACGGGTTAAAAATATTTTTCTTGCAATTCGAATATTTAACCTTAAATTTATTACGATAATCGTAATAAATTTTGTATTTTTCTAGATTAATTGACCAAACCCAGCATTCAATCAAAATTTATCATTAATCGACTAGACATGATAGCGTTCTATATCAATATAATGATAGTATTAAGTTCTGTAAAAATAATTAAACAAAATATAATAGTCGTAATTATTCAATTTTGTTTCATCGTTTCCATAGGTTAAACATAAATATTGATAAAAGATCCATAAACATAAATAACATATTTGCTACTTGTATCATTCATTCATGACAATTACAGATTACTGAATTCCTGAATAACAATAGAAAAAATAATATTAAATTAAATTATCAAATTAACCAATATTAAACTTTTATGTAAATAAAATCAAGAACTAATGAATACTTGAATAAAAAGAGCAAGAAATCAAATAAAGTATATAACCTCATAGTGAAGATAATCAAATGAAAATTCTTCTTGAATCAGAAAATAAAACTAGCCACTCATGGTGGAAAATATCATCTCTTGAATCTTCAATAAAAATAAAAATAAAATTAAAAGAAAAGTTTGTTCTAGGAAGGAGAAAGGTGACTCTAGCAGCAGTCGGCAGCCCCTTTTGAAATTGTGGAATAGTGATGTCCTCTCTTGTTTCCTTAAAAACCTAGATCTAAAAAGAGTTATCCATCCAAAGGATTTGCAATAATTCCTCCAAAATAGGAAAATAAACAAATTAACTCCTAAAAACAATTTTACTTAAAGTAAAATTCCTACTAAAATAAAAAGTTATACTAAGAACAAAAAAAATCTTCCACTCTTGGATACTTCTTCCTTTTCTTTGTATATCCAAATTTAATGTCTTGAACAATTAAGCTCAAAATGCCTCCTTAAGCCTATTTTGACCCGATTTGCCAATTTCAATCACTTAAAAATAAAAAATCATAAAAACGATTCATTAGAGTACTTTTCAATTCAAAATAAAACCATAATATCACCAATAAATTTAACATTTTGCACATTATCACCTTGAAACAATGGAATTTTCATCTTGATACTAATTAAGTTGTTGTCTATGTGATTCCTAGTTTCTTTATCCCTAACAAATCTCCTATGACTAGCCACTGGTAACCTATCAAACTCCTCTTCTAACCTATCCCCTTCGAGCTCATCCACAACTTTGTCTTCTCTTTGATGAAACCTATTCCTCCTTTGGGGGTTTGACATTATTGGCGGCTGTCCCCTTTGTCACGCTCTGAACCTGGGTTGTGAGCAGCCGCCCGTTGTCCTGGATGCCGACTACATTTTATAAAAAATTGGATAGAACCTCCCCATATTTACAGAGGTCTCCCATGTACAAATCAACTTGTATATTGAATAACCATCCTGCCACGTAAATAAATGGGTCATCTCAACCACATAACAATCAACCATATTCAAATAATACCAACCAATCCACAGTGGACAACCAGGACAACGTAAGGCTATCATAAATACTAGCAGTCCTAGCTACAGACCTCTACTGTCATGCCCAATTAGAGCATGAGCAGCAGCCACACTAGATGGGCCTAAATTTTATACACGTATACAACAAATTACCCAATTAAAAATTTTAAATGCTTACAAGTGCCTCAATACAAGTGTAATGAGCCAATATGAGAGTTTTATAAATAAATATCCATAATTTATACAGTCATCCCATAAAATGTATATGGCCAACTACGGACCTTAATATCAAAACCTCGTAGGGTTGATAGAAAATACGGATTTCATATTTCAATTTAAATTTAGATCTCGCCGTTGTGAATACTCGAATCCACCAATACGTTACCAAGGACCTCTAGAGCCTGATGCGTCGCTCTATCACAATAACCCTGTCTGATGGAGGAAAAGAGAGGGGTGAGTATCAAGGAAGATACCCAGTGAGTGAGGGAATTAATATCAAGCATAAATAGTGTGGGTAAACCATTGGAGTGTCAAACAGGATCATTCGTAAACAATAATTTATGTTTTGCAGTAAATTATGGTATGTTCCGTAAATTGAAATCATTTAGCCAATCACACGATATCATACATATATGCATCCATTCAAAATAAATCATTATATTTTTAGAGCAAGCAGAAAATGATCCTGACAAAGGTCAACCATGACCAAGGACTGGTGCATCGGGGGTTTTATTATACAAAAATGTTCAAAAGTTGCTCTCTACCCCGACGTTGGCCATGAGTTTGTTGGGGCTAGCTCATAATCGTGTATAGAACCCCGCCCGGTGCTAGATAGTGGCGTCACACATGTCCTCCCCCTATGTGGGTTCAACCGGCCTGCCTATAGACATAAGATGACGTTTGCGAATACCTCCTGTAGAAGCGTATCCGAGCAACCCGTGCCTCTACAAATGCCCTTCGTAATTACAGAATCCATCAAGAAATATCATCTCATCACAAGTAGGTATCCAGCCCACATAGTTCATCAAAACATTTCGAATCCATGTGCCAATACATTTCATTAAATCATTTCAAATCAATATACCAATGCAACGGTAAAATAGAAAACATATCTAATTCTCAAGTAATGGCACAATATTATTTCATTTCAAACCATGGATGCATAGTCATAGAAAACGTAATTTCACGACACTCCAATAGTCACAAAACAAATTTGAAATTTAGTGTCACACGTCGAGTTAATGCATATCAAAAGCATGTTTTGTTGAAAACATGGTAAAAATCAAGTTTCACTTTTCATGCATGAGATTAGAATCCCACTCACCTATAGGGAGGGTATTCACTCCCTATTTTCATAATTTAGTCCAATAAAGTCATACTCCGATCCTTAATCGATCTTTCCTAATATACAATCACAATCTTGTCATCAATTTCCAAATATTTTTAGGGCTTATCCATTTTCCCTAATTTTGTACAAACCTTAATTCTTCAATTTATGAATATACTCTAATGTCATCAATTGCATTTCATTTATAAATAAATAACACAATCGAAACCAAGTCTAATTCAACCCTAAAGACCACACAAAGTCGGAAATAAACATAAAATAATAAATTTTCTATAAGATAGAAAATCTTTGAAAAATCATAAACTTTTTTATTCTCATCCAAATGCTTCAAACCATATGTCATTTTCAAGGTGAAAAGGTCTAGTTTCATAATATGGAGATCGTATTTTGATTGCCTATATGCAAGACAACTTATAATGAGAAAGATTATAATAGTTCTTAAACCTAACCACAATTTTTGAAACTATCCTTCAAGAATACATTTCATTATTCAATTAACAACTTAAAAGTGACCTGAGAAGGATATTAAATGTAATAGTACTCTTCATTTTACAGAACAGTCCATTCTAACCCTAAACCCAAATACTTTCATGCATATTTCAAATTAACTCTAAGGGAAACCATTAAACTCAACTCAAGTCGATCCTATTACAGAGCAGCCGCCCATTGTCCTGGACGCCGACTACATTTTATAGAAAATCGGGCAGAACCTCTCCATATTTACAGAGGTCTCCCATATACAAATCAACCTGTATATTGAACAACCATCCTACCACCGAAATAAATGGATCATTCCGGCCTCACAACAATCAGCCACATTCAAATAATACCAACCAATCCATAGTGGATAACTAGGACAACTCAAGGCTATCATAAATACTAGCAGTTCTAGTCACAGACCTCTACTCTCATGCCCAGCTAGAGCATGAGCATCCGCCACACTAGACGGGCTTAAATTTTTTACACGTGTACAACAAATTCCCAGTTAAAAATTTTAAATGCTTACAAGTGCCTTAATGCAAGTGTAATGAGCCAATATGAGAGTTTCATAAATAAATGTCCATAATTTATACAGTCATCCCATAAAATGTATATAGCCAACTACGGACCTCAATATCAAAACCTCGTAGGATCGATAGAAAATATGGATTTCATATTTCAATTTAAATTTAAATCTCACTATCGTGAATACCCGAATCCACCAATACGTTACCAAAGACCTCTAGAGCCTGATGCGTCGCTCTATCACAATAACCCTGTCTAAGGGAGGAAAAGAGAGAGGTGAGTATCAAGGAAGATACCCAGTGAGTGAGGGGATTAATATCAAGCATAAATAGTGTGAGTGAACCATTGGAGTGTCAAACAGCATCATTCGTAAACAATAATTCACGTTTTGCAGTAAATCATGGTATGTTCCGTAAATCGAAATCATTTAGCCAATCACACGATATCATATATATATGCATCCATTCAAAATAAATCATTATATTTTTAGAGCAAGCTAAAAATGATCCTGGCAAATGTCAACCATGACCAAGGATAGACGCATCAGGAGTTTTATTATGCAAAAATGTTCAAAAGTTACTCTCTACCCGGACGTTGGCCGTGAGTTCGCGGGGGCTAGCTCATAATCGTGTACAGAACCTCGCCCGGTAAAAATCAAGTTTCACTTTTCATGCCTGAGATTAGATTCCTACTCAACTATAAGGAGGGTATTCACTCCCTATTTTCATAATTTAGTCCAATGAAGTCTTACTCCGATCCTCAATTGATCTTTCCTAATACACAATCACAATCTTATCATCAATTTCCAAATATTTCTAGGGCTTATCCATTTTCCCTAATTTTGTACAAATCTTAATTCTTCAATTTATGAATACACTCTAATGTCATCAATTGCATTTCATTTATAAATAAATAACACAATCACAATCACAATCAAAGCCAAGTCTAATTCAACCCTAAAGACCACTCAAAGTCGGAAACAAGCATAAAATAATAAATTTTCTATAAGATAGAAAATTTTTGAAAAATCATAAACTTTTCGATTCTCATCCAAATGCTTCAAACCATATGTCATTTTCAAGGTGAAAAGGTCTAGTTTCAGAATATGGAGATCGTATTTAGATTGCCTATATGCAGGACAACTTATAATGAGAAAGATTACAACAGTTCTTAAATCTAACCACAATTTTTGAAACTATCCTTCAAGAATGCATTTCATCAGGCAATTAACAACTCAAAAGTAACCTAAAAAGGATATTAAATGTAATAGTACTCTTCATTTTACAGAACAGTCTATTCCAACCCTAAACCCAAATACTTTCATGCATATTTCAAATTAACTCTAAGGGAAACCATCAACTCGATCCTATTATCCTTTAACATGCTTCCTTCATATCAGACAGCCTAATTCATGAATTATCCTATACTTAACCTCATTAATTACATATAAAATATCAAAAAATGCATCCTAATTGGATCTAACATACATCCTAATATATGCGATACATTCTTACTCTAAATTTACCCTAAATTCAGTTAATTAATCGAAGGAACCAAAAATCCCTCACCTAGGGTTTTCACAGTTCACGACTTTCGTCCGAATGTCTCCTCAATCCACTCTAGAATCTACAGTGCTTTCTAGTCGAAACAAGATTTATTAATTAGGTCTAATTACTTAGAAAAATCAAAACCCTAAGCTAGGATTAGGAATTAGTTACCTGCGCAGAGGATGAGGTTTTGTCACAACCTAGGGTTTCTCTGAAGGATTCATCAAGCGCCAGTTTGGGACTGAGAGAGAGTTGCAGAAGAGCTCACAGTGAGCAATGCGCGAGCGAGCAAAGAAGAGAGAGAGCGAGAGCTCTTCCGTCACACGCGCGGGAGAGAGTGAACAGAGAGTGAAACAGAGATAGAAAGAGAGAGACGGTGGAGAGAGAGAGAGAGAGACCATGTGGTGGTCAGAGTGGAGAGTGAGAGAGAAATCAAAGGAGAAAGAGAAAAAGAGAACTGAGAGAGAGCGATCGAGAGAGAAAGATAGAGAGGGAGAGTGATCATGGGAGAAAGAGAGAGCGAGAGACAACAGATTTGGAAGTGAGAATAAGAGAACAGCGAGAGATAGAGAGAGAGAACAGAGAGAGGAGAGTAACCGAGCGGGTGAGCGGTGTCGGCCGTGGGTGGTGGCAGAGGAAATAGAAGAGGGCGGTGGAGTGAGATCGAGAGAGGAAGAGAGAGTTATGGGAAAGAGAGAGACGAAGTGAGAGATTAGGGTTTTAACCCTAATAACTATTGATTGGGGGAGATACAGCTTTTTGGGTCAAAACGCTGTATCTTCATTCATTCCTTTTTTTTTTAAATAATTATATATATATATAATTTCACACCCATATTTCATTAGAATGCAAATTTCATAAAAATGAGGTTTATTATGATTCGCGAACACGGCAACTTAAAATATACCAAAAATTCAAATTAAATACCCCAAAATCGAAAATCAATATAAATAAAATTTTTTCTGTATATATATAACTAAGGAATATTTTATATATTTCATGAACATGAGTACAATAGTACGAACACCGCAGTGTCGGTGTTACACCCTTTGTGACCTCTCTTCTACCATATCCAACCTTTCATGTATAAGATCTAACTCTCTCTTCATCATCCGTCTCATCTCCCCTATAAATGCTTGTAATTGTAGATTTGGCCTAATGTGTAGTTGAACCTCCTCATTTGTGTTATCCTTTTGATTTTGAGATATGATTGGAATCTGCAAGACAATGTTAGAATAAAATAGGAAAGAATATCATCACGCTCTCTCACATGTTTCACTCAAAAAAAATGATTCATTCGAATCCACTCATGTTTCACTCTTTGAATTTGGCTTTTATCTTTAATGAATTCTTTCTTGCCTTTTATCACTCTACTTCACTTAGTCAAACTCTTTATTGAACTTGAGAACTCAACTCAAAAATAATTGTCTTGCAAAATTCAATGACTTATATGAAAGAGAGTATAACAATTGAAACAAAGAAAGAAAGAACAAGGAAAGAAAAATGAAAATAAGGAAAGATGCAAATTTGGAAAAATTCTAAATTAAGAAGGAAACAAATGAGGAATGGAACAAATAAAGAAGGTGAACAAATAAGGAAAGAGTTCAAGGAAGAAGAACAAATACGGAAAGTTTTAAATTTAGAAAAGCACACCAAATTAGGAAAGTACACAAATAATAAAATATTTCAAACTCAAAATCATAAAAAATTTAGAAAGTTCTAATTCAAATTTGGTAATAATAATTTAAAAAACTTGCCAAATTTGAACAAAATCAAAAAATGAACAATTATCAACTTTGAGAACATGATACAAAAATTTGGAAACTGCCTTCTTCAATCCCTTTTTTTTCACGGCCTCTTTTTTTTTTTTGGTGGCTTTTCCCTTTTTTTTTTGTTGCGTCTTTTTTTATGGCCCTTTTTTTCTTTTTTTTTTGTGGCCCTTCCTTTTTTTTAACTATGGCAGCACCAAAAAAAATATTTCAAGAATGAAGTACACCAAAAAAAAATTAAATTAACAAATAAAGAATTTTGGACTTCACGATGAATTGAAATTAGAATTAGAGTTTCAAGACACCAAAAAAAAAAAAAAAGATTAAAGAAAAATAAGAACAATTGAAGGAAAAAAACTTGAATTAACTTTGATACCAAATAATGTGAACCTGATCAGTATAGAAACCCTAGAACCCATAAATAAGTTAATATTGCCCAAGAATCATCCTGACGAGTGGTTTTGAACTGATAGAAATAAGACCTCAACTCATTGCTTTAAAGGAGAAAGAACCTAAGGTATAAGGGTTTAGACCCGTTTTTCACTAAAATAAGAATTTTGGCATAAAGATAGATTAAATGACGCCATAATTTAGGTGGTTCAAATCCTAAATTGATAAATCAAAGAACTAAATAAAATACCTATTTTGAATAAGTTCAAGAGTTCTCAAAAGAACAAAAATTATATGAAGAAAACCTCACACTAATATTAATTCTCTCAAAAGTTATGTTTTTACATAATGTGTAATGGCCTATTTATAAACTAGAAATAACTCCTAAAATGGCAACTAGAATTTAAGTAACCTTTTAAAAATAAAAAAAGAAACTAAATAAAATTAAACTATTTTGAGCAAATCTTTTCATATTTTGACCAAAGCAAAGAAACTGCCAAAAATGTGTCAAAACATATTTGACTAAATCTTTTTCCATATTTTGAATGATTCTTTGCTGCTATTTTTCTTTATTCACGTCCTCCCTTAGTTTTGAATAATTTTGGACCTTTTACTCTTCTAACTGGACTTATATGAGCATAATTAAGGCTCCTTTTAAATCTTTATTCACTTAGACTCCAATTTCTTATTGTAAAACCCTTCGAATTAAGTTTTTTAGTACTATCTTGAACCTTTTAGCTCGAACCTTTGTCACAGTCCCAACTAGAACTTAAGTTAGATCATGCGAATTCCTTACAGTCTTGATGTCCTCATCAAAATATGTTTGCGATACATTTTTGTGATCTCAAAGAAACCATGACTCTTTTTTAGCTTTGCTCAGACATGTCACAAATAGTTTTTCTCAATATAGAAGGACATCACACGAACCAGTAAGTAGGTATACTCTTGTGTACTTTGTAAAATCTGTGTTCACATATCATCAAGCATTTTACAGTAGGCTAAACCCCCTCCTTTGTTTTAAAGATCATGCCCAACTCTAGAACCGATGTGTGATCATTTTACCATATCGGTCAATCATTGTCATTGAAGTTATCAATCATATTCTCTCCTTCACTCATATCAAATAAGAATCAAATTTCAACCCTCTCATCACCCCCTCAACCATAAAGTCCCCCTCCACTCATTTCATCAGTGATATCATCACCATCACCCCCTGAATCAACAAATTTGATATCAATGAATGCCTTTAGTGGATCTGTGTTATGTTTGCTGCATTGGGCTGCTTGGCGTCGTTTGCATGGTGGGATATATCACTATAGTTGGGAGGAGGCAAAAAGACATCATCTGTTAGAAAATGCTCCATATTGAGCCCACTCATTTCCAATTACCCCGCTCCCAGTTGCCTTATTCATAAGTTGCGTATATGTCTTAACATTGAGACCGCTTCTAATTGCCTTATTCATAAACTATGTGAATGTCCAACATTAATCCCTCCAGCCTCACTTGAACAATGCACATGAGGTGGCTCTCCATGTACACCCAGAATGGGCTCTTGCTCTAAGTACGGGTTAATAGCCTTCAATCGGGAAAAATATTTTTGGATTGTTAACACTTCAAGTGAGAATTTATCATCCTTAATTCGTACCAAGGTATAACAAAATGAATGTCCTAGTTCCCCATACTGATATTCACATGTGACTTTCAACTTAAATTGTGTGGTATCAATTCCAATTTTTTGATACATTGTATAAATTGCTACCATTTGATTTTATTATCAACCATGATGGCCTTTTTTAGTGTTATATCATACTCAAATCCATTTTATCCTCTTATAATTTTACCACTTCTATGAAACAATAGTTTAATCTGATTATCACTCATATTTTCTTTCTATATCATCAGAACAATATAAACACAATGTGGGATACATAAGTTATATTTGAGCTTCTGGTAATCATTTCACTTAAGAATACTTTTGAAAGTTCATAAGGAAAAAGTGAGTTTTTATGGACAAGAGATGATTAAATTAACTATAGTAAGGCAAAAGTGATTGTCAAGGCTATGATACGAGATTAACTTTTTTTGCTATTAGTTATATAATGCTCTTTAATACAATATCCAAATTTGTTTTTTAAATACTCTTTTATACAATATCCGAATTTTTTTATATTATCCGAAAAAATCTCACATTTTTTTGTGGCTATTAAGTTTTTTCACACACAAGTACATCTAGGACCGGCAATTGGGCTAGGTTGGCCCGAACTCGGCCCATTTTGAAGGGCTAAGCACAACTCATTTTAGGGTTGAGCTGAGCTTTGGCCCATTAATTAGGCCTATTTTAATTATAGGCTAAGCCTGAATATCTGTGAGTTCGGCCCTTTATAAACTCGGATTGTTTGAAGGGTCAAGTTCCACTCGTTTAGGGTTGGACTAACCTTAGGCCCATTATTTAGATCCATTTTAATTACTGGCTGAGTTTGAATACCTGTGAGTTCGACTCTTTATAAACTCAGCTCGTTTAAAATCAAATATTGTGATACTTAGATAGTGATTTCAATGACTTCAATGTATTACCTTAATGTAGTTTTTTAATTTTTTATAATATTATTATTGTTAATTTTAATAATAGTATGTAATTCTTAATTTGGCATGTGGCATTTGTTTTATATATTTTTTTTTGAATAATTGATTGTTATATTTTCTATTTAATATACTATGAAATAAGTTAAAATATGAAAAATAAAATTTTGACTCGAGCTCGAGTCTCAATTCTTCGAATTTTCTTGAGCCAGGCTCATGCATGAGTCCATAAAATTTTAAACGGTGAGCCTACGCTTAATAAAGCCCGACTTCAAAGGCACCAGGTTGATTTTTATGTCTCGTTCTCTATGGTGCCAAGTGTTAAAGGCAAAATACCTTAGGGGGAAAATTTACTTGATCTTGGCCAAAAGGCCGAGAAAGGTATAGAGGGGGAAATTTACTAGATTATAGAAACAGGAGGGGCACCCTTAACAGCCAGAGCTGTCATGTAGAGGTCAACAAGTGGAGAGCAGGAAGTGGAAGTGACAGACTTTTGGAATGCTTCTAGGGGAACAAAGTAGTGGTCATAATTTTTCTTCCCTAACCTGTGATCCGGGTTTCAAATTTTTGCTTAACAAAAAAAAAAAGACTTCTGGAAATATAGATGGGTAGGGGATGTCAAAGTAATTGATCATACTATTGCCCCCCACTAGAAGAAGCTTTGTCAATTCAAGGTGTAGGATTTCATAGACTATGAATGCAAGTGGATAGAGCAAGATCTCAGGGACCGGGTGGAATTTAAAATCATTAGCATTTCTTTTTTCTTTTTTTTTTCCATCAGCAACTATATATCAAGAATAAGTATCACTCATATAATCACCAAATAAATTAAAATAATTAAATATACCCAATGAGTGAGAAATCTATGTACATGCCAATGAGTGGGAGTGTGATCATGTTTTAAAGCCATTATCAACAGATTTCATATTGTCATAACAAAAGCATTCACAAGTTCACAAAACATTCACAAAACATTATCCATCCATGTATTCAAAGTAAAGCATTTCTCTTTGCATCAGATGGATTACATTTCATTCAAAACTTTGGGACTACCAAAAACATTTTTCCAATCCAAAATCTTGGTCGAGGTCAAGGACTAGAATCACCAAGGGTTTTTATTCATTCATTTGTTCAAAAAAAATGTCTCATCCTTGGTGTTGGCCTGGACATCACCATTGGTGACTCATGGCGTCCAATCGTAACCTTGGGTTGGTTAATCCCTGTATCACACTACCCCAAGCTAATATCTGGCCTACTCATACCGCTCTTCCTCCCGCCGGTCATAAGTGAGCAATAAACCATAATAGCTGTATAAGCTATCGGTCACCAAAAATAGAGTTTTCATTTACAATCAAATTCCAAAACCAATTTGCAACCCATACACCTTTTTTTCCAAATGAACATCAATCACCAAACAATGTAAAATTATGTTGCAATAACATCTCAAAATTCACATCTGCAACATCATAGTTCATGACAACACATCACACTCAAATAAAGTTATAAAATCACATTTCAAGATAAAGTATTCAAAACACATAAAAACATTTCCCATTAAACAAGACATAAAAGTCTCACTCATAATTTGGGGAGGGTATTCTCTCCTACTAATCAAAAGTCTCAACCTTATCCCGGTTCAATGAACCTTCACCTAATGGTTATGTAAATCACAATATAGAACTTAGATTAGACATTATCCAATGTTACTAAGATGACAAATGCATGATATGCAAAGTGGAAAATATGTCTCTATGCTTAGAGTTCTCTCACTACCCATTTTCAAGGCCTATTCTCATAACTTCATGTCTTAAGAAAATCATTGCACCTTGAATTGGAATTCTTGAATTGTAGAACTTCAGTTTTCACTCAAAACTAGCACTAAAACAACAATTCTTTATATTTCTAGTTTAGATCTGCTCCAATTATACAAAGACATGGAGATTTATTTTAAGTGATCTTGACTGCATTATTTCCAATCTGTGCAGTCATGGGAAACTAGCTATAACTTTCACTACACATATCCGAATCACATGATTCTTATCTGAAATTAAGACATAGATCTACAAATTTCTTGTTCAGATCTTAGACAAATTCAGCTTGGAAGGCATCTTAAAATCGAGCCAAAGTCTCAGCCAAAATAGTGCAGAAACAGGGGATTATTCTGCAGAAGGTCTCAATTTGAAAAATCACTAAAAATCCAATTCTTATCAGAATCCAACAAATCATATCTCATTTTCAAGGTATGAAAGTTAGTTTCTTATGTAAAAAATCTCACTTAATTTGAATTCATGCAGAGAAAGTTATAATAAAAAGACTATAGTTTGGTCAGAATGTCCTGTTTGCAGATATTTAAGGCTTCTATGTTCAATCCAATCTTTCATCGCTCTTCTAAGTTCAGATCATGAACATGGGATTCATCTCTATTTCAATGATAAATACAAGCTTAGAACCATGAATTAACCCCCAAATTCTTTTCTCAATTTCTCCTCCTCGGCCTCTTCCTTCTCTCAACACTTTTGGCTTGAATAAAAGATCTTTCACTCCATTTTGTGCTTCCTAAAGGCTAAGTATGAGGTATACATGGATAGGGATAGCTGATTTCAAGTTTAAATGTTGATTTTCATGAAATTTGAGGTGGGTTTGTGGGGAAGAAGTGAATAGCTAGAAATTTAGGTTTTGGAAGAAGAAAAATATTATTCTCTCTCTCTCTCTCTCTCTCTCTCTTTCTCTTTTTCTCTTTCTTTCTCTCTCTTTATCTCTCTCTCCCTCTCTTCCACATCCAACACAGACTCACAAATACAAAATATGTTCAAGAAAATTCAAGAATTTGGGACACCTCATTCTCTCTCACATCCACACGTTCCCTCTTTAAACACTCACCGCACATCTCACATTTCTCATATTAAATGCACTCTCTTTTTCCTTTTTTTTTTTTGACTTTTCTAGGCTTAGTTTAATAAAAGAAAAGAGGATAAACCTT
This sequence comes from Dillenia turbinata, assembly GCA_037126225.1. Taxonomy (NCBI): domain Eukaryota; kingdom Viridiplantae; phylum Streptophyta; class Magnoliopsida; order Dilleniales; family Dilleniaceae; genus Dillenia; species Dillenia turbinata. Next base: position 24,664,460 of record JBAMMX010000011.1, on the reverse strand, counting down.
GGGCTAAACCTTGGAAGTTTTAATTCAATATTGGGCATGCTAATTGTGTTTGGGCTTAAACATTGTATTTTAAAAATTGGATTTCATTATTTGTGCACACCAAGCCTAATTTCGATTCCTTACTTTACTAAATTCCATGATTCAAATCTACAACATCAAAATTCATTCTATAGGTTAGAAATTATTCTTGCAATTAAATCAAAAATTTTAGGTTTTACAACATGTCTTTGCTACTCAAAAGAATCTTGAATTGGAAATCAAAATAGTTTCAATTAATTTTTTGATTAATCATTCAAACGAGGGGGGAGAGAGAGAGAAAGATGTGGTCTCTATTTGAGTGTTGGAGAGATAATTAGTATGTTGGAGATATCATCCCAGGATAATTCTAAATGTTTTCTTAGGAGTTGTTAACTTGTTTGCAAATAATTAGGAATTAGCTAAAAGCAAAGTGTTTGTTCACCGTCTAACTCACGGAATCAATGTGTGGCTTGTCTTCTATCTACGATTTTTCTCATTATTGATGTTAGGGATTTTATCAGTATAAACTTATATTAAAAAGTGAAATTCAAAATATAAGAAATAAATGCTCAAGATTAAGCAAACATAATTTTTAAGAAGCATATATATTTTAAGAAATTTTAATAGTATTTTTAAATATCGTCATTTATGTAAATTTTGGTGATGTTTGTGTGACTTTTAAAAGAAACATATATAAATATGCAATAGCTTAAACCCTGACAATTTCAATTCAAATGTGCAATTGCTCATATAATAATTAAAAATAGGTATTATGTGACTATATCCAGAGTATATCTCAAAAATTTTATTAAGAGGATATATATTTATATCAAGATGTGTTATATCCATATCATTATCACTATATGGGTTAGCGAAATTTGTTTTCATATCTCTGTCTTTCTTTTTTAAGGAGGCTTGATACAGTACAACAAGATATTTTGAAGTTCGGCATATACGTGACCAATATCCCTTGGCACCATGCTGATAGCAAATATTATTAGAACCACTTTGGGATTTCCCTTTACCTTTCCCATTTTTATCGACCCACTTCTGGTGGTAATGTTTGCCCTTTTGATTTGATGGGCCATGGTTACGAACATTATTATTGTAATGATCATTTTATCCTCGACCTTGCCCGCGACCACGACCACGACCACGGCCACGATTACGACCCAACCTCTTCCATATTCATATCTAGTTGCATTCACTTTAGGGAATGGACTACTACAAGTTGGTCATGTTTCATGATTTTTTATTAATAATTCATTAATCTGTTCAGTGACAAGAAGGTATGCAATCAATTTAGAGTATTTTTTGAATCCCTTTTCTTGATAATGCTATTGCAGGAGTAAATTCGAGACATGAAAAGTGGAGAAAGTTTTTTCTAACATATCTTCTTCAATAATATTTTCTCTATATAATTTCAATTGGGATGTGATTCTGAATATTGTAGAATTATAACCACTAATAGACTTGAAATCTTATAGTTTCAGATGTTTCCAATCATATTGTGCTTCAGGAAGAACAACCATCTTCAGGTGGTCATATCTTTCCTTCAAGTTCTTCCATAACTCAAGAGGATTTTTGACAGTAAGATATCTTGTCTTCAAATTTTCATCAAGATGATGCCGAATGAAAATCTTTGTTTTTGCACAATCTTGTATAGTAGGATTATTTGTTTTAATGGTGTTTCTAAGTCCCATCACATCAAGATGCATTTCAACATCAAGAACCCATGAAAAATAATTCTTTCCAGAAATATCAAGAGGCAAAAATTCAAGTTTAACAAGATTAGTCATTAAAAAGGAATTGGTAAAAACATACTTTCTTTTTTAATGATGGGACTTCCTTGTCTACTATGTTTTTCAAAGGTAGAGTTTCGTGTTGATAACATATTATAAAATACTCTAATAAGAAATAACACAAAAGGATCTAACTTAATGAAAAAGTTTAAACATTATAGAAAGATTGAGAGAATAAAAATTCGTTTCATTTTTTAAAGAAGTATGTATAAATGAGGTTTAAGGGGTGCTATTTATAAATATTGAAGAGGGTTATGAGTCGGCACCCAGAGCTACAACGTGCTTTTGCAGAGTTAGCACCTAGGGTTGCAATGTGTTAACACATGGCAGGAGCTTTGGGTGAGTCAACACTTGGGATTGAGTTTTGGGCAAGTTAGCAACAAGTTGAACTATATGTGACACATGTCTTATAAGTTACCATGTGTGATACAGAGGAGACATGTGTACGAACACATGTCAACATGTGATGACATGTGTTTTGGACATATGGACATCTACTAGATTCTTCGACATTCATAACATGAACAATTTTAAAAATATTACAAAAAAGCTCAATAATTTTTTTGTTTAGAATTAAATACAAAATAAAAAACTTCTACAAAAATAAGAGTTGTTAAATAAAGTATTTTGAACACATGAATCTCGTATTTTAAGTGGCATTAAAATTGACTAGACAATCATTTACAATTACAAATGCTCAGAACCAGTAGAATGTGTAAATCAACTATATTAACATATAAATTTATCGAAAAAAGGTAATTCCGACCTGCCGGATTCGAACCAGCGACCTAAGGATTTCAGTAATCATACTACAGTCCTCCGCTCTACCAACTGAGCTAAGGTCGGACACAGAATTTTATTACAGTACAATTTTTAATTTTCCATTATTTGATATTTGTCTAATTCCTGGGAAATTGGGGTCTAGGTTTTAATTTTTTTTCTTATTTACTTTTTAATATAATAATAAATTATCGGTTTTTATTTGTACTAGTTTCGTGAACAAATAGCAATTTTGATATGCATAATCGTGCAAAATTTAATTTAATTTGATACTATAATTTATTACTTTTTATAATTTAAATACCAAACAAGCACACATTTGAATATTCTTTTCTATAAATATGATCAGCAATATTCAAAAACCTCATTACAATGGTCAGTAGAATTGATTGTACAAAAAATTAAAAAAAAATTTTGTACAATATACATAATAATAGATTTAAAATAATGTTGAAAAAATTGTCAGCTAAAAACATAATATCGTATTAAATAACCAAAACTTTTATTTCTGCAGAAAATAACTCTTTAAATACCATAAACTGAAATAACAAAAATGTCTATAATAAAAGAGCATTTAAAATTACAAATGCCCGTTAAAACTAAATATTCTCAAATGAAATGACACCCATACAAGTAGTGTACTCATGAAACACTTTGGATGGCAATCGCTTATTAAGCGGATTCATAATTATGGAGTTAGTACCGATATTCTCTATAAACAATTGTCCACTCCAGACTCTTTTCTTAACAACCAAGAACTTGAAATCTATAAGCTTTGATTTCGTCGAATTCCTATTGTTATTGGAAATAAGACTATCAACTTATTGTCATAAAATAATTTGAGTAATCTATCAATTCCAACCGCTATGGATAACCCCATGATAAATTTCTACAACCACATTCCCTGATTGGATGCTTTATAACATGTTACAAACTCTACCGTTATGGTAGAATAGGCTATAAAAGACTGTTTAGTACAGAAGCTACAAGAGACTGTTTAGCAGTCTTCCAGGAGATAGCACCCAGCTAGCAGGTAGATATAGCTTGATGTATATTTCATACTATATTAGCATCCAGCAAAATCGGAATTAGTATTCCCAACGATCTCAAAGTAATCTGACCTCATATATGTGAGTATGTATTTTTTTTTCTATGTAAGTACTGCAACACCCATTTGGTTGCTTTTAAATGGTATATTCTGGATTACTCAAGTATCTATCCAACATCATTGTAACATACGCTATATCCAAATACATACAAATTTGAGCATAAATAAGACTCACCACTGTTGATGGATAAGGAATCTTATGCATTTCCTTTTCCTCAAAATAATTCTTACGATATTGACTGAGACTAAACTTATCTTCTTTGGCCACATGTGTTTTGCCAACTTTGTAATCTTATATGCCATATCTCTCCCTTTTTTGATAATCAAGAAAATATATTTGCTCTCATAGAACTTATGATATATACAATCATTGACCAAATTTATTTCAAAACTGAATGAGATAATCACTCGATAAAATTTGAAATACCATTGTAGAGATGTTTGTTTGAATCCATATATAGATTTCTTAAATTTACAAACCATATTCTTTGTATCTTGAGACACAAAGAATTTTCTAACTGCACTATATTAATTGTTTCATTAATTTCATTATTTAGAAACATTGTCTTTATATCCATTTATTATAACCCAAGATCGAAATGTGCCACCAATATCAGTATAGTTTTGAAAGAGTCTTGTGAAAAGATAAAAAAGAAAGTCTCTTTATAACTGATGCATTTTTTTGTGTAAAACTCTTTGCGACAAGACGAGTCTTGTATCTCCCTATGTTACCTTTCGAATCCATCTTGGTCTTAAATATCCATTTGCAACCAAAGGGTTTTGTACTTTCTGGAAATAGGATGAGATCCCATATCTCATTGTCCTTCATAGACTTATCTCATCATTCATGATATCAATCCACTTCTAAGAGTTAAAACTTTCAATGGCTTGATAGAAGTTAATCAAATCATCTTTCATCACTTTAATGTCAACCTCATATTCTTGAAAAAATACAATGTAGTCATGGATCTCATTAATGACATAGGTTCTTGATGTCATGCCCCAATCCGAGGCCGTGAACAGCCGCCCGTCACCCCGCATGCTGCCACCTCATGACACATATACCGAGGCAATGAAGGCTATCATCAACTCCTGTACAAAACTGTTTAAAACCCGCTTTTCCTCAAAAACATCATTTCCCAAGTAAAGAATGTAAAATGCAAGACAATGCCTCAATGCATAATTATACAACACATCTGAGAATTTCAATTTCATTACTCAGCATAATTACAGTTATCCCAATAAATGTATACAATGGTCATACTATAGACCTCAAATGTACATATATATATCATCCAACATCATCAAATATGTCACTACGGAAGAATGGTCGATATCATACCCAAAATCCAAGGTCTCCAATACAATCAAGTATGTCAATCTCTCTTGACACGTCTTCCTGTCAATCCATCTCTAAAATCAGGGAAAGTAAGGGTCGAGTATTATGGGAAAATACTCAGTAAGTGAAGAGATCGACAATATGTTCTCAACAATAAATGTGAATATGGAGTGTCAAAATATATTCCAAAATCATAATGATATCAAAACCAAACATGTCATTTCCAGAAATTAGGTGATCACATATCACACATCATGGTATCAAAGTATGCATCCATTTATATTTCTAAAATCATTTAATGCTTGTCAAGAAAATAACCCCGACAAAAGTCTACCTCAACCAATGACGAGCGCATTGGGGGTTTTTCATATGTAAGTATAAAAATTTAGCTCTCTACCCCAACGTTGACCACGGGCCTCACCAAGTGCTAGACAGTGGCTTACGTATGTCCCTCCCTTTTGGTTCAACTTGAGTAGCCCGTGTCTATGTGCATATAAATCATCAACCATGCATAGAATCCCGTCCGGAGCTAGACAGTGGCGCCACACATGTCATCCCCTATATGGTTCATCCGGCTGCAACTGTATATATGGCGTTTGGGGGATACCTTCGGTTGAAACGTATACGGACACAATGGGTGCCACTACCAAACCCCTTCATAGCTACGGAAATTCATCAAGGATATATCATCATATCATCACATCACATGAAGGCATCTGGCCCACATATATTATCAAATCATATCAAATCCGCGTGCCAATATATTTCATCAAATCATTTCAAATCAATGTGCCAATACAATGGTAGCATATAAATCATGTCAAGGTTTCAAAGAGTGGCACGATATCATTTCATTACAAACCGTAGATGCATAATATTCAAATCAATCATTTTGGGACACTCCAATGAATCACAAAAGAAATATTTGTAAAACATAGTTCAAATCATCTGTGCTCACACATGCTATGAAACATGTTATTTGGAAAACTGTAGAACATGAGTTTGGTTCAATCGAAAATATAACATCAAATTCTCACTCACTGTACTAGGAACGATAGTCACTCCTGGATGTCTCTGCAGTGAAAATCCTGCCTTGTTCAACTTTCGGCAACTCCTAAGGGGCATAACCAAGTATCCACCATCATCAATATCAATTCTTTCAAGAAAATCCAAAACCCTAACATTGAATACCCGAACTTTCTCTCTCATACGGTGGCTCAAACTCATAATTTCTTTTTCATCAAATTTCAACATAACCCCAAAGTCATGAAAGAGGAAGAATAAACCCAAAACTAAAATTAAAAATATTACCTAAATTGCAGTCTCTGATTTGTCTCCAGTCGAATCACGATTAAGCCCTAGATTTTCTCTCACTAGAAACCTCAAATCTTTCACAGGATTTAACTTAATAGAGGTTGGGTCATGAGTTTTTTTTAAAACTTTTAGAGTGTGGGTCTAGAGATATTTTGATTGATCTTTGAAAGAAACAGGAAGAAAGAGAGAGAGAAGGTGTGAACCGAGAGGGAAAAGGAAGAAGAAGAAAAAATGGAGTTGGCCTTCATGGGTTCTAATACCCCATCACTACACTTTATTTAGAAACCCATTTTCATGAATTTACTTAGTTGTCCCTTTCTCTTCCAACTTACACAAGTTCCCAAAATGTCCCTTTTTGTAATTTGGTACTCAATATAATGAGTTTAAATATTTAAAATTTTATTTATTGAAAAAACTATGATTTGTGATGTGCTTGGATCAAGCCTCATCAGTTAGTTGATCATTAGTTAAAGATAGAAAATGTTGTCCAGGAGGGTTGTCCAGGAAGACTGATCGGGAAGGCTGACCAGATAGGCTGTCCAGAAAGGCTGATCAGGAAGGCTGATCAACAGGCCGTCCAGGAAGACTGACTAGATAGGCTGTCTGGGAGGCTGATCAGTTAGGTCGTTCGGGAAAATTGTTCAGATAGGTCGCCGGGAAAGGCTGACCAGATAGGCCGTCCAGGAAAAATGATCAGATAAGTCACCCGAGAAAACTGATCAGATAGGTCGACCGGGAAAACTGATCAGATAGGTCACCCGGGAAGGCTGACCAGATGGGCAGATCAGGAAGACTGACTGACCAACCAAATTAGAGTGCTTCCTTGTGGCTAGCCGATCAGTAAATAGACGGATACATGCTCCTCAAATTTACAAGTGTATACCAACAGACTCTTGACAACACTAAGAATTTATTGTCAACAGTACTGAATAGGATTTTACAAATATCTAAAGGGAAATGTGCTGGGCACCGTTCGGTCAATACCGAACGAAGGAATATTGGAGAAAATTTATGACCGAACGGATTGACAAATATCCGAAGGGAAATGAAACGGACTACCCGGCCAATGAAGAAAATTATGCCGAGCGATAGAAACAAATAATTGGTCCAGAGATAACAATCTCCCAGGAGCAGTCACTACTGCACAAACCAAATACTCTACTAATCGATCACCTAAAATTTAAAACATCAGCCGATCAAATATTTGATGAATTTTCTAAGTGAATTTCATTCTATAAAATATGAAAAATAAAATATTATATATAAATGTGAGGAAAAGTAAAATATGAGTACACCGAGGTGTCGGTGTTACACTTGAGGTAGTAAAGTTTGTTCTTCCTGAACAACTTCTTGAATGGGAGGTTTTCTAACAATGTTTTGTTCTATTGTGTCATGAATTAGATCAAGAATGGAATCCTGATCAAGGCCAATAACACCTATGAGAATTTTAACATATTCTCATTCAAGGATAATGTTCTTAACTATATCTGCCCCTACAAACTCAATATCTTCAAAGAATTGGACATTTCCTACTCGAAAGTTGACTTAATTGTGGGATCATAAAACTTATACCTCCAAATCTTGTGGCATATCCAACAAAATATTAACTCACTGTTTGTGAGTCCATATTCCTTTCATTACGTTATAAGGCTTTGCCTCAACTAGACATCTCCAAATATGCAAGTGTTCCTCTAGACTATCCAAAGTTCATAAGGGGTTTGATAGTTGTTTTAGTTAAACCCAGTTAAGGATATATACTGCAGTCTTTAGCCTTTCTATCCAAAGTGATTCTGGTAAGATAGAATGAAAAATCATATTCCTTACCATGTCTTTAAACATCCTATTTCATTTTTCAGCAATATCATTCATTGCGGACAAACCTGTCATAGTGTACCGTGGGATAATAATGCATTCCTTTAGGAACTTAACAAATGGTCTTGAATGTTGTTCCTGAACCGTTATATCTGCTAGAATATTCACCATCATGGTTAGATCTAATGCTTTTAATCCTTTTGCTGAGTTGGTTCTCAACTACAGTCTTATAATTTTTGAACACGTCCACTGATTATGACTTTTCATGAATGAGATATATATAACCATATCTAGAAAAATTGTCGATAAACGTTATAAAATATTGTTGACCATTCCAAGCAACCATAAGGGATTGGCTCACAAATATCTATATATATTAGTTCTAAGACATACAGAGTCCTGTTGGCTTTAAATCTCCCTTTGTTGGTTTGTTTCCCTTTTACACCTCGTGTACTTAAATGCATTGATTTATTAAATAAAGCAATTATATCAATAAAATAATGACTATTATATCCTGATAAAGAACCAGACCTAATCAATTTTGAATGATGAAACAAGATAAATTTTCCATTTCCAAATGAACAAAAATAACCAGATTTGTCTACATTAGAAACAGAAATCAGATTTTGTCAAAAAGATGGTACAATAAATATCTCATTAAGATCTAAATAAAATACAGTCTTTGACAATAATCTAAATTTTCCTATTGCTTCTATCAAAACCTTCTTGCTATCGCCTATATAGATGTATCTTTTACCATTAGTCAACTTTCAACAATTTAGGCAACTCTATATAAGCATACTGATATGAATTGTTATAGTTGAATCCATCCTCCACGTGTATCTAGGCACCAAAATTAAATTAACTTTAGAATAAACTAAATTAAGAAACATACCTTTTTTAGCGCTATGTATGACAGTTGATACACTTCTTTTTCTTATGCCTTTTAGCTCCATAAAAGAAATAACTAGTATCTTCCGGTTCATCCAATTTCTTTTGTTATTTCCTTTGAGGTGTCGTATCTACAGTTTCTTTATCCTACTTCCTTTTATTTCCCTTGCCTTTGCCTTTAAAGGTTGAGGTTATGTGAGTAATCTCTGCATTATCTTGCTTCAACATTTCCTTTTCCTAAACACAGTATGAAATGAACTCATTCATTTATCAAGTTTATTTCTGACAGTTATAGTTTACCTTAAACTGATTAAACTATATTAGAAGAGATATCAAAACTAGATGCACCAACAATTCATTAGAGAGTTCAACCTTTGGTGTTTTCAACTTGGAAGCAAGACTAGATATCTCTAAAATGTATTCCCTGATATTATTATTGACAAATCTCTTTTCAATATTCACAAGGAAATCTTTATTCATAGTAATCTTTTCAGATATAGAGTCCCAAAATCTTTCTAGAAAGGCTCTTTTCATGATCATCACACACATGCAATTTGATTTTGCCTACCTTTCCTTATCCCTCTTTTTATCATAGATACTTTTATCTATAAGAGGTGGTGGAGAATCAACCCTTAATTCATGGTCATAATCCATGACTTCAAGAACTATCAAAAAATTCTCTTGCCATAACTTAAAGTTAGAGTCGTTCAACATAGGAATTGAGTTGATATTGGTAGTAATATTAACATGAGTATTCATAGCTGAATAAAGAATAACTAATAAACAAAATAAACTCACATGAATCTTAAAGCCAAATAATACAAAATAACAATAATCAGAATCTTAATTTCAAAATTTGGGGTTAGTCGTCAGAGACAAATATAAGATAATTCAAATATATAATAATAATAATAATAATAATATAATAATAATAATAATAATAATAATAATAATAATCACATACACATTATTCAATTAAGCTTATAATATGAGAAGTGATAATTTAACTTATTTTAATTCTCTTACGCTACTCATTTCTATCTGAAATTATCTTTTTAGTTAATTTTTTAACTGTTATATTTTTGCGAATACATTATATCCATATTTTTAACGATCTACCTCGTTATTTAACTAAATCTCCTATATTTAAAATCTCGATCTTCCTAACTTGTTAGTTTTTAAGTTTTCATTGTATATATCCAAATCACCTCAAGTAATACTATTGCATCTTATCTACAATTGAGTTTACTCCTAATTTAATGTGTTTCTCTTCATTTCTAATTCAATATTTCTAATTTTACCACATATCTACCTTAACGTTGTCACGCCCCAACCCACTCCCAAGCCGGGCACACGACCAGTCCGCCGCGGCACCTCGATGCATGGGCACCACATCCCGCGCATCGAAGCACCGTAAGACTGACAACATTCACAAAAATCCAGGTTTCCAAATCACAGAGATCCCCAAGTGATAAAAATAATACATGTATGTCTCAATGCAAATTAAAACAAGTGAGAGTTAACCTTATACAGACCAGAAGAATTATAAATAAAGTCATCCCAATTTAAACAAATACAATGGTCATCCTAACTTCCTCAAAATGATACAATAACCTCAATACATAGCGGAAGAGCGGGTAGTCATACCTCGGCCTAGTAGTCTCCAAAGAATATCCAATACAACAATGCGCACAAATCTCTCAGTCTGAGTTTACACCTGTAGGAGGGAAATGTGAGGGGTGAGTACCGTAGAAAAGGGAGGTTGGTACTCAGCAAGCCGGGGGGATAACATGCTACAATTAATTTTAGGGTGAACATGAGTGTCTAAGATATGTCCCATAGTATGTAAAAAATATTATGACATCTCAATAAATCTTTTATGACAATCTGGCGGATACCCCCTGTAGAGGCGTATCCGGGCATAACAGGTGCCTCTGCCAAATATCCTTCGTAGCTACGGAATGCCATAGGAAGCATATCATCATTATCACAGTATCCAAGTGGCATCCAGCCCAAATCACATATGTCAAGCCAAGTCATCAAGCCATATCATGTCAAAAGCATGTGCCAATATGCAATGGAAGCATAAAATCATGTGGATATATCAAAGTGTGGCACAATCATCAAGTATCAAAATCATGGATGCTTATCGATATAAACAAGTTGGGACACTCCATATTTCACAAAACATTTTCATAAATCCAAGTAAATAGGTCAGTCATACCATTTTAAATCATGTCTTTGAAAACATTTTAAAATACGGTATCAATTAAAAGTAGATGTCAAGTCCCACTCACCGTTAGGGGAGGATAACGCACTCCCCAATATCTCCACAAAGCGTAAATCAAGTGTTCCCTCCATTCAACTCAAATAACTTTTAGGGAAACAAACAGTCTGCAGATTTTTAACCTGCGCAGTCATGGAAAATAGACTATAACTTTGGCTATACCAGTCCAAATCAGATGATTCTTATCTCCTTTTAAAGCTAAGAGATAGCACTATAACTTTCATTTTACACACTTCCTCAGATTCAAATCACAGAATTCCCGGTAAGCCTCATTTTGTTACTGTCATATTAAAGTTTTGGATTCTGTCCAGTTTTTGTGCAGAAGCCATAACTTTCATTCTACTCACCAAAGTCTAATGAATTTTAACATGTTATAGCTAAGATATATATCTACAACTTTTGTTTTTTGAGTTTTATCCAGATATGTCTGGAAGGGGTTGAACAAAATTCATGAACAGGACAGATACGTTTTAGTGAAACATAAAGTTTCTGTCAATACAGTTTTAAGGAAAATTGTATAACTTTCAATTTTCTTGTGAGAAATGGCTTAAAGTTTTATATGTTATAGGCAAGAAGTATATCTATAACTTTCATGTTTTTTGTTTCTTCAAAATAAGACTGGAGAGGGGTCGTTTTTACTCACTACTGTCAAGGTTCAAAACAGGACACTTTTATGTCAAGTTTCAGGAAAAGTGCCATAACTTTTGGGACAGGCATCAGATTTTGGTGATTCTTATCTCGTTGGAAAGATAAGACTTAGATATACAATTCATATAACTAGCACATTTTCAAATTCTGACTCTAAGATGCCTTAAAATAGAGATGCAGTCACGGATAGAAATAATTTAAAGTGAGACAAGATAAAATTTCTTACCTCACTTTCTTTGTCTTCCTTTCTTGCTTCTCTCCTTGTTCTCACGAATTTGGGAAGAATGAACAAGCATTCTAAGGCCTTCTTCTTTTATTATTGTATTAATAACTCACTACCCTAGGATCAAATCTCCAATTAATCTAAACAATAGGATCATTTTGACTATTGCATGTGTTTTGATTTGTATTTTTTTTTTTTTTTTTTTCATGTGCATGTATTCTCATTGGCCCACCTTACCTTTCTCATCTCCATTTGGCCAACACTTGTCCTCCTCACTATAACACTTGTTCAATGCAAGAATACACTTGTCACATTTCATTTAAGTTTTGTTTATTGCTAACAAGTCCTTTGACTTATAAAAATTCTAATTTGACCCCTAAAATTTTCATAATTACACACTAGGCCCAAAATCTTATATTAGACCTAATTAAATTTATTTAATGTGAAATTAAGGTTTTGAATCTCTTTGAGTCAAAATTGATCCGATTTGTATTTTACCATCAAATATCTAAGGTTGATTCATCAGGAAAAATTTCTTAGTGAAATTCATGAATATATTAGTGGAAATATCTTATATATATATATATATATGAAATGGAATTCATTATAGAATACACCGAGGGTCGGTGTTACATTTTTCTAACCCCCTAAAATAAGTTTCGTCCTCAAAACTAAAAGAAAGCAATACAGAGAAAGGAAAAACTATTCAGTAAATAGACGAGGGTACTGTCCCCTCATAGTCTCCTCAGGCTCCCAAGTCTCCTCCTCGACTTGGTCGCTACGCCACAAAATACGTACTAACGGGACATCCTTGCTTCGCTGTCTACGGATCTGCCGGTCAAGGACTGCTACGGGCTGTACAGGTAAACTCAGGTCCTCCCGTAGCTCTACTAGTGAAGGCTCTAAAACATGAGAAGGGTCAGACATATATCTCCTAAGTATCGAGACATGGAACACATCGTGAATACGTGCCAACTCCTTTGGCAGCTCCAATCTGTATGCCACACTTCCGATCCTCTCAAGGATACGGAAGGGCCCAATATACCTGGGGCTCAGCTTGCCCCGCTGCTTGAAATGGATCACCCCTTTCCAGGGTGAGATCCTCAAGAAAACCATGTCTCTCTTCTGAAACTCCAGTGGTCATCGCCTACGGTCTGCATATGTCTTCTATCGATCCTGGGCAGCTCTCATCCTCTATCGGATAATCCTGACCTTCTCCCTCATCTCCTCAACAAGCTCCACACTGCTGAGGTGCCTCTTACCGACTTTGTCCCAGCATAAAGGTGTGCGGCATCGCCTCCCATACAATGTCTCGTATGGAGGCATCCCGATACTTGCTTGGTAGCTGTTATTATATGCAAACTCTACAAGTGGTAAATACTGATCCCAGCTACCATGAAAGTCAATAACACAAGCTCGAAGCATATCCTCAAGTGTCTGAATCGTACGCTCTGACTGGCCATCTGTCTAAGGATGATAAGCTGTGCTAAAGTTCAGTCTAGTGCCCAATGCCTCCTGTAACCTGGGCCAGAACCTAGACGTGAACCTGGGGTCCTGTCTGAAACAATCGACACAGGAACCCCGTGAAGTCGTACTATGGTGTCCATATAGAGACGTGCCAGCGCCTCCAAGGAGTAGTCACCACGGATGGGGATAAAGTGTGCAGATTTGGTGAGCCGATCGACAATCACCCAAATCGCATCATGCTGCGTGGATGTCCTCGGTAACCCCATCACGAAATCCATAGTAATATGTTCCCACTTCCATTCAGGAATGAGAAGCGGCTGTAAAATACCCGCTGGTTTCTGGTGCTCAGCCTTCATCTACTGGCACACCAAGCACCGCGCTACAAACTCTGCTATCTCCCGCTTCATGCCCGACCACCAATAACTGCCTCTGATGGTATGGTACATTTTCGTACCCCCGGGATGCATAGCATAAGCCGAAGAGTGTGCCTCCTCAAGGATAGCACGTCGAAGTTCAACATCAGCTAGAATACATACTCTGTCTCTGAACACCACGAGTCCATCAACACGGACTTGGAAATCCCCGCCCTCTCCTCGGCGGATCTGATCGTGAATAGTTTGGAGCTCTACATCTGTACCCTGAAGATCTTTGATGCGGTCAAGTAGTGTAGGCCGCAGCTCAAATCTAGCTAGCAATGTGCCTTGCTCATCGCTGGCCAAGCTGACTCCCAAAGCTTGGAGTCCTACCAAGCAGGAGATGTAGGCTCTCTCTGCTACCTGAGAAGTGGTAGAAGAAGATGACTTCCAGCTCAAGGCATCTACTACTACATTTGCCTTACCCGAATGATAGTCAATAACCAAGTTGTAATCTTTCAGCAGTTCTAACCATCTCCTCTGTCTTAGGTTTAGCTCTCTCTGAGTAAATAAATACTTCAAGCTCTTATGGTCTATGAAGACCCTGCAGGTAACTCCATATAAGTAATGCTGCCATATCCTCAGTACGAAGACGATGGCTGCCAGCTCAAGATCGTGAGTCGGGTAGTTCACCTCATGCTTCTTCAACTGTCTCAAAGCATAAGCGATCACCCATCCATCCTGCATCAATACGCAACCCAGCCCCTGCCGGCTGGTATCAATGTACACAACATACTCCCTGCCGCTTGTAGAGAGAGCCAAGATAGGTGCCGACGTCAGTCGCTGTTTGAGTTCTTGAAAACTCGCCTCACAGCGGTCATCCCAGCAAAATTTGACGTCTTTCTTCATCAATCGGGAGAGTGGAGCAGCAATCCTTGAGCAACCCTCCACAAATCGTCTATAATAACCAGCAAGTCCAATAAAACTCCGGACCTCAGTAACGGTCTGTGGCTGCTCCCACCTCAATATGGCCTCTACTTTCTGTGGATCAACAAAAATCCCCTCCGCAGAAACAATGTGACCCAGAAATCTAATTTCACTTAGCCAAAATTCACATTTGGTGAATTTGACATATAACTGCTACTTACGGAGAGTCTGTAAGACCACCCTCAGGTGCTGTTCATGCTCCTCATCACTCCGTGAGTATACCAGAATGTCATTAATAAATACGATGACGAACCGATCCAGGTAGTCATGGAAGACCAGGTTCATTAAATCCATAAAAGCCGCTGGAGTATTAGTCAACCCAAACGGCATCACTAAAAACTCAAAATGACCATAGTGAGTGTGGAATGCAGTCTTGGGCACGTCCTCAGCCCGAATCCATAATTGGTGATAACCATACCGCAAATCGATCTTCAAAAAGACCCGTGCACTCTGAAGCTGGTCAAATAGGTCATCAATACGTGGCAGAGGATACCGGTTCTTGATGGCCACCTTATTCAACTGTCGGTAATCCACGCACAGTCGTAGGGTCCCGTCATTCTTCTTTACAAACAGCACCGAAGCACCCCAAGGAGAAGTGTTCGGACGGATAAAACCCTTGTTCAGTAATTCCTGCAGCTGGACCTTGAGCTCTCTTAGCTCAGCTGGTGCCATTCTGTATGGCGGAATAAATATAGGAGCGGTTCCCGAAGCTATGTCGATCTCAAAGTCAAACTCCCGAGCTGGTGGAAGGCCGGGTAGCTCCTCAGGGAAAACATCCGCAAACTCCTGTACTACAGGGACATCCTCATTCCTCGGTTCCTTCATAGTAGTATCCACAATATGGGCCAAGTACGCCGTGCAGCCTCGGCATATTAACCTCCTGGCCTGCATCACCGAAATAACACAACGAGGCAACACTCTCCTCTTGCCAGAAAACCTCAAAGCAAGTCCCTCCGATCTCCCGAACTCAACCACCTTAGTGAAACAATCAACGGAGGCTCTGTGTCTGCTCAGCCAATCCATGCCAAGGATGGCATCAATATCAGTCAAGTCCAAAGGGATCAAATCTGCCTCAAGTACGGTGTTTCCAATCATGACCTCTGTCCCCTTATAGATTGAATCTCTCAAGAACTATTCATCGAGAGGTGTGAAAACGAATATCTCCTCTCCAAGTGGCGTCAAAGGCTTACCCATCAAGTGGGCAAAGGACGCTCTCACATACGAGTAGTTCGACCCGGTGTCGATAAGGACACGGGCGTCGACTCCATAAATCCTCATAATTCCTAAATGTGGGGAAAATAAAAAGATCAATTTAGATAAAGGTGGAAATAGATGCTCATCATATATATCTCAAAAGTAGGTACAACCAACATAGTCAAGCCTCTAAGGCTTTGGCTTATAATGAGTCTCAAAATAAAAGTACAGGGAAAATCTCTAAGTGTGTGAGTCAGAAGGGGGAGTACCAATAATGACATCGGGGTTTGTCTGCGCATCCTCCTGTGTCATTGCGTACACTCGGGCCTGAGCCCTCGGCTATTGCCGCGATGGTCCTGGTGCCATACTACTCCTAGCTACTGCTCGTGGGGTTATGGGGGTAGAGTGTGCCGGTGCTCCCTGCTGTCCCCCTTGTGGAGCACTCGAATGAATAGAAACTGCCGGACCCGCTGCTCCAAGATCAGGGCACTGGCTCTTGATGTGCCCCTGTCTCCCACACTGGAAGCAAGTCACTGTCATCCCACAAGCTCCGAAGGGGTGATGTCTGCCGCATCGATGACAAAAAGGGTGTTGTCGGGCTGTAGTCTGAGTGGAGGCACTCGGGGCTGGTGCTCTAAACCCCTGGGACTGCAATCCCTGCCTCTGGGAAGGGTCCCCGCGAAACCCTGAGGTCCTCCCCTTTTTCGAACTCTGGCCTCCAGAAAACTTAGGCCTCTTCCTCCTCTGCTCCCTACTCTCTCTCTGTCGTCCCTCAGCATGGACGATCTCCTTAGCCCGGAGTGCTGAGTCTACTATCTCTGGAAATGAGAAGTTAGGGGTCACCGTCATATACCTCCGGACGTTCAAGTTGAGGCCATCTTCAAACTTGAACCTCAATTGACTGGGTGTGGCTAGGTCCGAAACAAAAGCGGTCAGTCTCCTCAACTCGGCCTCATACTCGGTCACAGTCCGAGTCCCCTGTCGCAGGTGGTGGAACTCCACCCTCTTCCTGTTCTGCTGGAACGCTGAAAAATATCTGTGGTTGAACTCCCGCAGAAAGTCTTCCCAACTCCTGGGCTCCGCTGCATCATCACAAACTGCCTCCCACCACGAGAGGGCATCTCCATCCAATAATCTCTCGGCCACTCAGAGTCTGAACTCCTCACTCAAGCTAAGGTCTGTCAACACTCGGCGGGTGCGGTTGATCCAGTGCTTTGCAGCAGTAGAATCACCCACCCTAGAGAACTCAGTATAGCCTAGTTGTCTCGCCTCCTTCACGAGCTGGGTGAGCTCGTGAATCCGTCTCAACATCGAAGAAGTACCGTCGTTGGGTCTAGAAACTGCAGATGGACCGATAACCGGTGGAGGCTCCGGTGCGACTGGTCATGGCACGGCCATAGGGGTTGGCTCGGCCATCGGTGGTGGTGGTGGTGGTGGCATTTGAATGCCATGGGCAGCGTACCACTCGAACACTTGTCGGTAGGCATCCAACGGTGGCGGTGGTGGTAGATCTGCGACCGTGGTGGCCGGTGGTGTAGGCACTGAAGGAGAACCGTGTGAGGAAGACACGTCCTCCGGTACACTGGGGGGCTCAATAGGTAAGAAGTGGATACCTCGCCTAGTCGTCATACTTCTGCGAGGAAAAAGGCACTAATCAGGCAGATATATAAGAATTAGGGTTAGTTATGGAATAACTGACCCCTTAAAAGAAATCAACTTGGCATAGGAACCAATGGCTAAGGTATACTAGGTTAGATATGACCCGTATCTAACCCCCTAAAAATGGATGAACCTATCTGCCTATGACCATGTACTGGTATTTCATGACTGTACTGTAACTCTCACATGCATTGAGGACTTTCAAAATCAAATTTTCTTGGGGATATTTTCGAAATCAATTTCTCAAACTCAGCTCTAATCAAGAGCTCTGATACCAACCGAGGCCGGTCACGCCCCAACCCACTCCCGAGTCGGGCATGTGACCAGCCCGCTACGGCACCTCGATGCACGGGCACCACGTCCCGCACATCGAAGCACCGTAAGGCTGACAACATTCACAAAAATCCAGGTTTCCAAATCACAGAGATCCCCAAGTGATAAAAATAATACATGTATACCTCAATGTAAATTAAAACAAGTGAGAGTTAACCTTACACAGACCAGAAGAATTATAAATACAGTCATCCCAATTTAAAAAAATACAATGGTTATCCTAACTTTCTCAAAATGATACAATAACCTCAATACATAGTGGAAGAGCAGGTAGTCATACCCCGACTCAGTAGTCTCCAAAGAATATCCAATACAACAATGCACACAAATCTCTCAGTCTGAGTCTACACCTGTAGGAGGGAAATGTGAGGGGTGAGTACTATAGAAAGGGGGGGTTGGTACTCAGCAAGTCGGGGGGATGACATGCTACAATTAATTTTAGGGTGAACAGGAGTGTCAAAGATATGTCCCAATAAATCCATAGTATGCAAAAAATATTATGACATCTCAATAAATCATTCATGGCATACGTATCAAATCAAATATGCATCCATTATGCATGTCCGTCATATCATGTAAAGCCGGCCGAAAATATCCCGACAAGGGCCAACCATGGCCAAGGACGGGCAACGTTGGGGGTTTTCACGGTGCAAGTAATAAAATAAGGCTCTTCACCCCAACGTTGGCCACAGACTACTCCAACTAGCCTATATATATATATCGCACACGTATCAAGGATCAAGCGTGTATGGAAACCCCCCGGTGCTAAACCTACCAAGGTCCTCCTCGAAGTGGTTCAACCGACGACTGTCCATACAATATGTAAACAATTTGGTGGATACCCCCTGTAGAGACGTCTCCGGGCACAACAGGTGCCTCTACCAAATGTCCTTTGTAGCTATGGAATTCCATAGGAAGCATATCATCATTATCACAGTATCCAAGGGGCATCCAGTCCAAATCACATATGTCAAGCCAAGTCATCAAGCCATATCATGTCAAAAGCATGTGCCAATATACAATGGAAGCATAAAATCATGTCGATATATCAAAGTGTGGCACAATCATCAAGTATCAAAATCATGGATGCATATCGATATAAACAAGTTGGGACACTCCATATATCACAAAACATTTTCATAAATCCAAAGAAATAGGTCAATCATACCACTTTAAATCATGCCTTTGAAAGCTTTTTAAAACACGATATCAATTAAAAGTAGATGTCAAGTCTCACTCACCGTTAGGGGAGGATAACGCATTCCCCAATATCTTCACAAAGCGTAAATCAAGTGTTCCCTCCGTTCAACTCAAATAACTTTTAGGGAGACAAACAGTCTGCAGATTTTTAAAATGCGCAGTCATGGAAAATAGATTATAACTTTGGCTATACCAGTCCAAATAAGATTATTATTATCTCATTTTAAAGCTAAGAGATAGTAATATAACTTTCATTTTGCACACTTCCTCATATTCAAATCACAGAATTCCCGGTAAGCCTCATTTTGTTACTGTCATATTTAAGTTTTGGATTCTGTCCAGTTTTTGTTTAGAACCGATAAATTTCATTCTACTCACTAAAGTCTAATGAAATTTTAACATGTTATAGCTAAGATGTAGATCTACAACTTTCATGTTTTGAGTTTTATCCAAATATGTCTGGAAGGGGTTGAACAAAATTCATGAACAGGACAGAAACGTTTTAGTGAAACATAAAGTTTCTGTCAATACAGTTTTAAGGAAAATTGTATAAATTTCAATTTCCTCGTGGGAAATGGCTGAAAGTTTTATATGTTATAGGCAAGAAGTATATCTATAATTTTCATGTTTTGTGTTTCTTCAAACTAAGACTGGAGAGGGGTTGTTTTTACTCACTACTGTCAAGGTTCAAAACAGGATACTTTTATGTCGAGTTTCAGGAAAAGTACCATAACTTTTGGTACAGGCATCAGATTTTGGTGATTCTTATTTCATTGGAAAGATAAGACCTAGATCTACAATTCATATAACTAACACAGTTTCAAATTATGACTCTAAGATTCCTTAAAATAGAGATGAATTCATGGACATAAATAATTTAAAGTGAGACAGGATAAAATTTCTTACCTCACTTTCTTTGTCTTCCTTTCTTGCTTCTCTCCTTGTTCTCACGAATTTGGGAAGAATGAACAAGCATTCTAAGGCCTTCTTCTTTTATTATTGTGTTAATAACTCACCACCCTAGGATCAAATCTCCAATTAATCTAAACCATAGGATCATTTTGACTATTGCATGTGTTTTGATTTTTTTTTTTTTTTCATGTGCATGTGTTCTCATTGGCCCACCTTACCTTTCTCATCTCCATTTGGCCAACACTTGTCCTCCTCACTATAAAACTTGTTCAATACAAGAATACACTTGTCACATTTCATTTAAGTTTTGTTAATTGCTAACAAGTCCTTTGACTTATAAAAATTCTAATTTGACCCCTAAAATTTTCATAATTACACACTAGTCCCAAAATCTTATATTAGACCTAATTAAATTTATTTAATGTGAAATTAAGGTTTTGAATCTCTTTGAGTCAAAATTGATCCGATTTGTATTTTACCGTCAAATATCTAAAGTTGATTTATCGGGAAAATTTTCTTAGTGAAATTCATGAACATAATAGTAGAAATATCATATATATATATATATGAATTGAAATTCACTATAGAATACACCAAGGGTCAGTGTTACAAACGTTTTCATCTCAGCAATGACCATTTTTTTATCTTATTGTTATTTAATGACTCAATATTCAGTACCATACAATAGTGTAGGTTTTATTACCGTTGTATAAAACTTCCCTTTTAAATGCAGCGGTATTATGCGATCACAAAGAACTCTATATACCCTTTTCCATTTCATCCAACCCGCTCAAATCTTATGATTTACATCTCCATCTTTGTTGGCATCATTTTGAATGATAGACTTTAGATATTTAAAACGTTCACTTTTTGGTATATTCTGTCATTCTAATTTAATTATTTCTTTATCATTCTGGTACTTGTCGCTAAACATACATCTCATATACTCAGTTTTTGACCGATTCAATCTAAACCCTCTAAATTCTAGTATTTCTCTACATAACTCCAATTTTGCATAAATACCCTTTTTAGTTTCATGGATCAACACTATATCATTTGTAAAGAGTATACACTAGGGTATTTCATCTTGAATGCTCTTTGTGATTTCACCTATTAATATTGCAAAAAGGATGAGACTCAATACTGATCCTTGGTGAAATCCAATGTTAATTGAAAAACTATCATTTACACCCCCGCAAGTTTTTAAATTAATAACAATTCTCTCATACATATCTTTAATGAGATTAATATATTTGATGAGAATTTCTTTCTTCATCAGCGTCCACCACAATATGTCTCTAGGTACTCTATCATATGCTTTTTTCAGATCAATGAATACTATATATAAATCTTTCTTTTATACTCTAAATGTTTTCATCAAATGTCTTAGTAGGTGAATTATTTTGGTAGTAAATCAAGTTGGCATAAATCTAAATTGATTCTAAATCACATTTATCTCCAATCTCAATCTATACTCAATCACCCTCTCCCACAATTTCATAGTATGACTCATAAGTTTAATTCCCCTATAATTTGAATAATCTTGTATGTCTCCTTTATTCTTATATAGTGATACAAGTGTACTCTCCCATCACACTTGGGGTATTTTCATGGTTTGCCATCTTTTGTTAAAAAAATCTGTTAACATTGTTATTCTAATTTCACCTAAATACTTTCACATCTCAATAAGAATGTCACTGGCTCCTATGATTTTATTAACTTTCATTCTTTTTAAGATTTTTTTTACTTCATGAGAGAGAATCTTTCGTTTAAAGTTCTTATTAATTTCTTTTAAAGGTATCGTGGTATTGCCAATATTTTTTGTACTTTCTGCATCGAAGAAATTATCAAAATAATTCCTTCACCGCTTTCTTATATTCTCATTCCTTATAAGTATACAATTGGTCTCATTCTTAATACACCGAATATCATTTAGATCTTTTCCTTTCTTCTCCCTTAATTTGGCAATTTTGAAAATCTTTTTTTTTTCCATCCTTAGTTACTAGTCTCTTATATAATTTATTATACATTTTTTGATTCGTGAATGATCCTTTTCACCTATTTCTTTGCAGTTTTGTATTTTTCAAATATATTGCTATTCTTCATACTTTTAAGATTTCTACAACACTCACGTTTAGTTCGTATAGTAGATTAGACTTCCTCATTCCACCACCATGACTCCTTGCCTATTTGAGCCCATTCCTTAGATACACCAAGAATATCCTTTCCTATATTCTTAATATTATTAGACATTTTTAATCACGTAGTTTTCGAATCATCACTAACAGATTAGTTTACTGATTGAATTAATTTGTCTCTAAAAGTCGTCACATTTTCTTTTTTCACTTTTTACCATTTAATTCTTGATTCTACTAATGGATGAAATTCCTTTTGCCTTTGAGGCACACACACATCTACTACTAAAAACCTATGTTGAGTTGCTACACTTTCTCTTAGTATAATATTGCAATCCTTACAGGTCATTCTATCATTCCTCCTACTGAGAAAGAAATCTATTTAGTTGGCATTCGATCCACTTCTATATGCAACTATATGCAACTCTTTCTTTTTGAAAAAAATATTTATGAGTACCAAATCGAATGTTGTGGCGAACTCTAAAATGGTATCTCCCGCCTCATCCCTATTACCAAAGCCAAAGTTCTCATGTACCGCTTCAAATCGCTCATTATTCTCTCTTACATGTCCATTTAGATTCCCTCAAATATTTAACTTCTTCCTACTAGGTATGGTTTGGATGAATTCATTCAAATCTTCCTAAAATTGTTTTTTACTGATTGTATCTGTACCTATTTAAAGTACATAGACACAAACTATATTAATTATGTTTTTTCCACTAACTAATTTGACAAGTAAAATTCTATCTCATTTTTTTCTTATCTTCACTATACTCTCTTGTAAATTCTTATAAACAATTATTTCTACTTCATTTCTTATTCTATCTCTACCTGTATATTGAAAGTTTATACTCATAAGGCTCTCCTAGTTTAGCCCTCTCCCCCACCCACTTAGTTTCTTGAAGACATATAATATTAATTTTTCTTCCCTCCATTATTTTTTCTATCTCTGTTTCTATATTCTAAATGCCTAGACGAATCCTATCCTCATGGACTACCCGCACCCGTCTACATGAATACGGAAACTCTTGCCTATTTAACATCACATCCAGATGACAATGTGGCACATTGCTTCCGGGGGACGCTCTAAAGCCTTTTTTCTTTTTCTTATATTTATCTCCCATTTTTGTATTTTGATATAGAGTTTTATACTAGCTATCAAGCTATCGTAACCCTACTCTTTTACCTAGATTTGGGATCGGTTGCGATGTAGTTTTTCAAATGATAATATATAAAACGAGGTAAAATTAAAAATAAACTAAATTTGATAAAAAGTTAATATATTTTAAACTTGAACAACTATAAATTCATAAAAAATAAAAATAGAATATAAATATATATATATAATATAAAATATAAAAAAGTAAAGCCAAATAATAATAAATTTAAATAAAAGTAAAGCCCAAAGTATTTCATTAATATTTTGTCTTTGAACAAAAAATATTAACTTATAAATGATATTTTAGTGTAGTAATCAAACATTTACAATAAAAACATGTCAAATAATAAACCTTTCTTTGGACCGATTTATTGTTCACATGTAAAACTAAATAATCATCATCTGTTTATTACTACAGATGCATACATAATTCTATTATATATGAATCTTCCTTTGAGTTGGTCAATATTCACATAAGTTGTATACACATAATCATTTATATTCCAAAACAAATTAATTTCTATAAAAAAATCATTTTGATGACATGTTATTCCAATTAATTCATCTTAATATATATAACCATACTAATATTTAAATTTAAATTTATATCCATAATTGAATTTAGTCCCAATTTTATCCTAATGATCTTGATAAACCCTAAGTCCATAAATGGTCCAAACCTAATAGCCCTAAAATAAAATAAAATAAAATAAAAGTCTTATAACTACTATGTCATGCTACCCGTACAACAATAGTTTTTTGTTTGTTTTAAATTTCTGAAAAAAAAAAAAACAAATAATTTTATCTATAGAATAATAGTGTCCTTTTTTTTTGTTTGGTTACACAAGAATTCAAACCTAAGATCTCCAAGTCGATGGAGGGGGATTATAATCACTAAACTGTCCACTTAAGGACAAAACTATAGTATCCTATTATACTTAAAAGTTGACTTAACATTGTCAAATTCAACTATCTAAACAATCTCAAAATTATTATTAGAGTAAAAAATCTCAATTTTAAGCAAATATGAGTGAATTTAACTTTATTAAAATGAGATATTCTTTAATCCAAAATATGTAGCCACAAATTAAGGGAAGCAATCCAAATATTTCAGCTATTAAATCAATTTTCTTAACTAAATCTATTAAATTAGAATTGAATAAGATGAAAAATAAAATCTTTCTATAATTTTTCTTTGCACAGAAAATTGAATTATATGTATATAATTCAATCAACAAAACAAATAATCATTATCGTATTCTACTGAA
This sequence comes from Dillenia turbinata, assembly GCA_037126225.1. Taxonomy (NCBI): domain Eukaryota; kingdom Viridiplantae; phylum Streptophyta; class Magnoliopsida; order Dilleniales; family Dilleniaceae; genus Dillenia; species Dillenia turbinata. The sequence continues at coordinate 24,639,571 of JBAMMX010000011.1, read as the reverse complement.
TTTTTTTTGAAAAATTAGTTCTTAATAATTCAACATGAGATGACTCTAATGCCACTTATTATAAAAATAGCCCTTTGATTAAAATTATAACCTATATATCCAAGATTTTATATTAAATTAACAAAAAATTATTAGATCTATAATACATGACAGATTGCTGATAAGAGCTGTGCGGTTGATCTTCTAGAGGTACATGTTTTTTTTCGAAGAGAACCCTTTAACTTCTCTCTTAGTTTTCTCTCTAGATGATGAGATGCCAGAAAGTTACATGTGATTTGAGTATCATAATCATTCACTACAAAATTAACGCAATATACAGACGGTGACTTTTATTATCGGTGAATTTTAGTGACGATTTTTTATGATTTTTAGAGACACTTTCGACGAAATCGTTAGGAAATGTATACATTTTCTGATGATATAAAATTGTCAGTCAGAATAAGTTTATCAACCGTTAGTAAAGTAGCAAAACCGTCTATAAAAACTGATATCCAATTTTGACGACTAGTAGTTGTGGTCCTTAAATATAGTAGTGTATAAAGATAATTTAAAAACAATCACTATATAATTCTTCTTTTCTGTCACTTAACAATACCGTTTGTATAAATTTTTTATCTATACTGACTAATATATTTTACCGTTTGTAAATGTCATCTATCATTCAGACGGTTATCATTTGTCATCGACAAATGTGACAATTTTTAGTGATGGTTTGGAAAAAGTTACTATATGAGTTTTTTTAGTAACGGTTAAATCATATCATTGATATAAATTTATACTTATACTAACCTAATTATTACACCGTTTGTAAAAGGAATCTTTAATTAAAATAATTATTAATTATCGTCAACACTATCGGTAGAGGTAATATTGTAATTTTATAATAAATTATGTTCATAACTAGTAATAATATAGTGATAACTAAAATTGTGATAAGTTTAAGATAACTAATAGTAATATAGTAGTAATTTAAATTGTGTTAAGTTTATATTAAATAGTAGTAATATAGTGATAATTAATAGTAATATAGTAATAATTTTAATTGTGTTAAGTTTTTTATAATTAGTAGTAATATAGTTATAACTAATAGTAATAAGTGGTAAGTTTAAATTGTGGTATAATATAATCAGCAGTAATATAATGATAATTAATAGTAATATAATGGTAACTAATAGAAATATAGTAGTAATTAGTAGTAAAATGTAGTAAGTTTATAATAACTAGTGTATAGTTGTAACTAGTAGTAGTAGTAATTAGTAGTAATAAATAGTGATAATTTAAATTGTTCTTACCCGCCTTCGATTTTCGCTTCCCGCCTTCGATTCCCGCTTCCCGCTTCTCGCTTTCCGCTTCCCGCTTCCCGCTTCCCGCTTCCCGCCTTCAATTCCCTCTTAAATTGTCACACATTTTTTTTTAAAACACAACTTCCGTTTTCGATTCTCTCTTCTATTTCAAAACCTAACTTTTTTACATAATTTTTCGCTCTTCATAACTTCCCACCTTTAATCCCCACTAATTCTAATTCATCATATTGTTTATCCTAAATATCAATTTAAGAGTTCGTTCTAATTACCTCCCAATCATTGGATCGAAAATAGAGAGTTTGTCCACCATCGGTTGAAATGAGATTTATATAATTTAGAATTAATACTTGAATAGGAGAAAGGAACTAATTTGGGTTGTTTTTGTGGTATACAAAAACACCATTAACGTAATATGATTTTACATTACTACATTATTATATGTAATGCTATTTAAGATAAACTCAATAGTGTCGTGTCATTGTGGAGTACTATTATAATATGAAATCATGTAACTAATTAATACATAATATATAGTCTTACTTTGACAATTCTTATACAATTCATTAATAAATTAGATATTATTAATTTAAATAATAGTACATGATATTCAATATTAGTAATTAGATAAAATTAGTAATGAAAATTAATATTAGTAGTATTAGTAATTTAAATAATACTATATAATTATATAAATTAGTAATTATCAATATTATATAATCTAATAATCAATATCCAATATCCATCCATTTTAAAGTTTGGTTAAGACAATAAAATATGATTTATCCGATTGAATTTTATCAAACTAGTTAGCATAGTTAGCCGGTATAAAATAGTTTACTTCTTCCTCGAGGTACATTATAATATCTCTTCACTTAGATTAATTTTTTATATGATTAGTTATTGTTACGTTATATTATAAATTTTCTGATTTTATTTAATCAATTATATTATTATTAATATTATGAATAATATTATATATGTTAAGAAATAAAGAAAAAAATTATTTGTGGCAATGCGGGTGTCTGTGCACCCTCACGAGCACCGCGTGCTAATGGTAAGTAGTGATAATTTATGATAAGTAGTAGTGTGGTAGTGGTAAGTAGTGATAATTTGTGGTAAGTAGTGGTAATGCAGATATCTAGGTAGTAAGTAGTGGTAACTAGCAATACGTAGTGGTAATTCGGTGTGACCATGTGGTAATTAATTATATCAAATTCTAAAAATTAATTATATGATATAATTTTATATAAATTTCAACAAAAATAACAAATAAAAAATGAAAATATTATATAATTTTATATAAAATCCAAAACTAATCTATCAATATAATTAATTAAACTAATATAATTAAATAATATTAAATATCATGTATTTAATTATACTCACATAATCACATAATTAATTACACTATTACATTCTAAATTATAAATAAAATTGTAAAATAATTACTATTATATTATTTAGTTGAGACATTTAGACTAACTTGTAAAATAATTACTATTATATTAATATATATTTCTATATAATACTAATATATTAGTATAACTTATTGTTAAATTATATATTAATATATTATATTATAACAAATATTATTATTATATTAATATTATATACATAGTATTATATTTTATATTATTGTATTACATATTATTATATTATATTTTAACACATTAACATTAAATTATATACTAATGTATTATATTATGATAAATTATAATATATTTTATAAATTACTTATTAAATTATAATATAATTTTAATTATATTATATATTTTACAGCGATTTAATATTTTATTTTTTCTAACAAAACAATTAAAAAAATGAAAAAAAAAAAAAAAAAAGAGTAGGGGCGCCAGCAGCCTTCGGCCCTCCTTGTTTTTTGTGAAATGGGCCCCCTGTCTTTTTTTTTTTATTTTATTTTTTTTTTATTTTTAATCTAATCTAAACCACTAAATAATTATATTTAATTACATAAATTAATTATTTTTAATTATTTTAGCTTTAAATCATTTGTTAATAATTATTATATTTAAACAATTATTATTTGACATAGTATTATATTTAAACAATTATTATTACATAATTAATTAATAATTATTTATCTTTAATTATATATTATTTTATATATTATTTTTTAAAATTAAAAATAGAAAATAATAAAAGAAAAAAAAAGAGGGCGGGCGCCTCCTTAATCGGCTACCCTTCACTATATACATAATTATATGAAAAAGATCTAATTCTAAAATTAATTATCATTATTATTTTATTTTATATAAATTCTAAAAAATAATTAACAATAATAATTTTAATTAATAATTTTTTGACAAAAAAATTGGAGCCAAAAACATATTTTACTTTTTTAATTTTTATTTATATCCTATTAATTTTTTGGGATAATATTTTAAACAAATATTATAAATTTAGCAAATATGGTAATATATAGTAACGAATAGTAACCAATAGCTTGTAGCTTGTGAGCCTAGTAACATATAGTAACCAATGATATATAACATAATGAAAGCACCTGGCGCCCGGCATAGGGGGCTCCTGGCGCCCGGCATAGGGGGCTCCTGGCGCCCGCCTCCATACGCGGGCGTCCGCCCTTCTCATTTGCAAAACACAAAGGGCAGGCGCCAGGCAGCCCTTGCCTGGCGCCCACCCTATTTGTTTTTTTTTTTTGTTTTTTTTTTTACATCTAATATAATCACAATATAAATAATTATATTATAATTGTTACTCTATAATATATATTAATTCAATATATTTTTAAAGGTAAAATAGTTAAGTAAATAATTATATTTAATTATATAAATTAATTATTTTTAATTGTTTTACCTTTAAAAGATAATTATTATATTTAAATAATTATTATATTATAACATAGTATTATATTTAAACAATTATTATACAATATAGTATTACATAATTAACTAATAATTATTTATCAAAATAATCCATTTGCTATGGTAGATGAAAATAATCTAATTATAAATCTTAAATTTTAATATAGTAAAAATTGAAAAAATTATATAAAATTACATGTTATAAACTTAAAGGAAAAATACGTGAAGGACTAAAAATATATAAAAAATATGAAATGATTGGCAATTGTATGGATTGTAATATAAAAAAGACGGTTAAAGTATGAAAAAAAGCACTCGAAAAAAGAGCAAACAAAAAATGTGAAAAAAATTAAAAAAAAATGATGAGTTTTGAAATTGGTAATTTCAAAATTTTTCTTCTTCTTAGAAACTTTTCTCTCAATGCTCTTCTCAAAATCCTCAATGTTAATACAAATTTTTCAAAACTCTTAAATAGAAATTTTAACTCAATCAAAAATTCTTCAACCCTCATTTTTAACTTAACATAACGGATAAACTAAATATCGGATGAGCATTGTTATGAGTAAATATCGGATGAGTATTGTTATGAGTATGATAAAGTATTGTAATAAATGATAGATGCCAAATATTAAAATTGCATTACAAGGGGTAGATGACTCTCAAATGGATCATTTATCGTAAATAGAGATAATAAAAGAATTTGTGGTCATGTCCAATGGCTGCTTACCCTTAGAGATAATATAAAAAGTCCATTCTTTTATGCACGCATTGGAACTTTATTTTATTCTCATTGCAACATTTATTATTGATGAACAACAAATCTGAAGTCAAAGGGAATGTTTCCTTTCTCAATGAGACAAAGGAATAAAGGAAAGAATACCAACTAGAATGGGTTCTCATATTTTTTTTCTGGCATATAACAAGAGCAGGCGCCCGCCCCCAGGGCAATTTGTAAAAATAGAGGGCGGGCGCCAGGCAGCCCTGCCTGGCGCCGGCCCTTTTTTTTTTTTTTAATCTATTCTAAAACCACAATAGATTAATTTAATCTCATCATCTTCATTCATTCATATGTATTAATTCATCTCCTCCATCTCCATTTTCAAGATTAATATTTATAATTTTATGTAATATTCAATATGGCAACCAGTAGTAAGAGTGGTAATCTGTGATAACGCCCATGTAACAGTGGTAAGTAGTGATATCTAGTGGGCGACCGCAAGGATGTGCGCCCATTATATAGATGTTTTTAATAAGAAAAATTTTAAAAATTAATTATATGATATAATTTTAAATAATTTCCAACAAAACAACAAGTAATAAAAAATATGAATATTATATAATTTTATATAAAATCCAAAACTAATTTATCAACATAATTAATTATACTAATATAATTAATTATACCATTACATTCTCATTATTTACAATATTAAAAATTTACAATATTATTTTCTTTTGGGAAAAAAATTATTTATAATAATATAATTTACATTCTTTTCTTTTATTTAAAAAATATCAAAAATTTATTTTAATATTTTGACTTTACCTTTTTAATAATAATTGATTATTAATAATATTAAATTAAAATTAAAATAATTGGTGATATAATTTTTAAATGTGACATGTGTGAATTTTTAAATAATCTAAAAGAAAACTAAACATGTGTAGGCGGGTAAAAGTGTCCAAAAAATGGAGGGAAATAAAATTTTAAAAAAAGAGCGAGTTTTTAAATTTTTGTGAAAATAAGACGATGAGTATCTTTAAAACCATGAAAACTTTCTGATTTCCTTTCATTCCTTTTAAAACTCTCATCTGCTCTCCAAACTTTCAAAATCCATCGAAAAAACTATCACTCAACCAAACTCTGTTCAACCAAAATTTTCACTCAATTGAACTCTATACTATATTTTCATTGAAACTTTGTAAAGTTTTGTCACCTGTTCAAAACATCAAGTTGAGTCTAAAGAAGTCACTCTGTTGAGATGAGCAACCATTTTGGGATTAAAAAGTCCAACCATCAACCATCCGAGAAGCAGATAGAAGCAGATAGTTTGTTACCAGGTTTAAAAATAAAAATAAGGTAAAGAGGTACTTCCTAAGAACAATTATATTTGATCATTATGATTTTTTTTAAAAAAAAATTGTTATTTTGTTGCTAATGTATTTATATTTGTATGTATTCTTTTATCATTAATATAATTAATATTTTAGATTGTAACAATATTTATCTTCGGGTTGTTATCTTGATTGTAATATAATATTTATAATATTTATAATGATTGAAAACAAATGACCATGAAACAAACCCAGAATAAAAAAAATAGAATAACGGGCCGGGCGCCCATCCCCAATAGGCGGGCGCCCGCTCAAGAGGGGACTGGCGCCCGCCAAGTGGAGGCCCCGGCGCCCGCCCCATACGCGGGCGCCCGCCAAGGTGGAGGCCTGGCGCCCGCCCCCCATACGCGGGCGCCCGGCCAAGCAGAGGCCTGGCGCCCGCCCCCCATACGCGGGCGCCCGGCCAAGCAGAGGCCTGGCGCCCACCCCCATACACGGGGGGCCCGGCCACACGTATCACTTGCGCAATCAATAATAATAATAAAAGTAGTAACATCTCGTAACACTTAGTAATCCATGATAAAATCAAAATTTCCTAATTCAATGGTAACGAATACGGATGATCGTAACATATTAACTGATAATAAAATATGTAACCGAGTAACTTTCCCTAACTCAATAGTAACCGACGATAAAATAACTGACAATAAATTAGTAACATTTCCTAATTGAATAGTAACCGATGATAAAATAAGTGATATTTCTTAACAATGGTAATTGACAATAAAAATAGTAACATTTCATAATATATGGTAATCGATGATAAAATCAATTAGTTTTTCTAACTCAATATAACCGTCGATGAAAGTAATGATTTTCTTAACATGATGGTAGCGGACGATGTAAATAGTAACACATTGTAACATATAATAACTGATGATAAAATTGTAACCTCTCATAACTCTCCTAACTCAATGTATCCGACAGAAAAATAGTAACATCTAATAACATATAATAATCGATGATAAAATTAGTGCTTTTTCTTCACATTATGGTAATTATGGTAACAGACAGTAAGAGTAGTAACATTTTGTAACATATGGTAATCGATAATAAAAATTTTACTATTTTCTAACAACTTATTACCTGACGATAAAAAAACTAATTTTACTGATACTTTTTAAAATGTCAGTAAGAGTAGTAACATTTTGTAACATATGGTAATCGATAATAAAAATTTTACTATTTTCTAACAACTTATTACCTGACGATAAAAAAACTAATTTTACCGACACTTTTTAAAATGTCACGATACATCCATGACATGCTACAACGGTTGCACAAACTATCAGGATACCCCTATCCCGACTGGTGTATACTCCACTGATATTTCATCCGTCGGAGAAAATGTTACTGACACTTTTTTGATCTTTTGTTGACGATTTTTGACTGTCAGCATAACGCTCTTATTTTGTAGTGATTATATATAGATAACTTTATTATGTCTTAGTATGTTTATTCGATAACCATGTTATTTCTTCGTATTCTTATCTTAAGGAATTATCTCTTAGATCTTTATGCATTAAAGGATCACACCCTATCAGTTATTTTAGAGTTCAAATTATTTGAAACTTTAGTAGTTTATTTTTGATAGACTCAAACATATATAAAAGTACGTAACACATAATTATTCACAAATAAGTGTAACATTAAATTAAAGATCCAACAATTATTTCCTAGGTACCAAGAATTATATTTGTAGAAACCAGATTCGATACCAAGTGGATCCCCTAGAAAAGGTGGAACTATATGAGTGAGAAGTACAGTTGCTTTACTTTTTGGAGATAATGAGAGATCTTCCTTTCAATAGTAGTCGATTAACAAAGAAGTGGAATGGTTAGGACTCTCGAAAAATACGTTGAATGTCTTTTACCACAGCATATGAAAAACCAATCTTATTGAACTAAAACACTTGGACCTTATACACATACCATAGGCTTCAAACCAATCAGTACTTAATTATTCAAATGGATCATCAATTTTGAGAGGTTGGTATTTATTTTTAATCGTGGCATTATGCATTTAACACATGTCCAGTCACATCTTGAAAACCAAATCATTGTTTGGAGAAATCAGAAACTGCAAACTTTGTCTTACTTGTCTTTTTCATTCTATTTGGATCTTTCTGTCAAATGTTGACAACGACAATCCCCACTAGATGAAACAATAGGGTGCAGAAAACTTCCTGAAAATCTCCTAAAGTTGCTCTTTTAGTTCTCAAATTTCCACTAGTGTCATCCTGAATGGCACAATCCAATCCTTAATGCTAACTCATCCAGAAATTTATCACCTTCTCTAGTGTAATCATGGCAAGACCATTCGAAAAGATAACTCACAAACTACATGCAAATCTCCAATAGGGGTATGTCCTCTCGACTTTTGAGATGTAATTCAGAAACCAAAAAGGGATTTAAGTGTTTTCCTAATATTTCATTAAATAGTGTCAATGAACTCTAAGTCAAAGTTAACTGACACCACTCCCGACTTTTTTAGATATCTCGAGTTTGAGTTCTTTTTATATATAAAAAAAAATTCATTAAACAATAGAAAATTATCGACTTCTCCAAAAAAGTTTTCCGCATAAAATATTTTTCCAGGAATGAAAATTTTCTACTAAGCACACAGAGCCTAGAAAAAGAAAGGAATTAACAATAATAAATTACAAAGAATTATTTCTAAGTTTTCAATAACTTAAAAGAGAGAAATCAATGACTCTCCTTCTTTATTCATACCCTTCTATTTTCCAGCCTAGCAGGTCTTGAAACAAATACGTTTGAATGTCTTTTACCAAACAAAATGACAACAATTTCAAATTTTGCCTTGTATGGAAAACCAATCTTATTTGCTTCTCTAAAACACTTGTACGTTATGTATCCCTAGGAATTAAAGCAATCACGTTTTAGAGACCTCGGACTTATCTATTTGGTTTCTATATATTTACTTCTCTGGCTCCATTTTAATTCATATTTCATGTATCATTTTCTTTGTGTTGTGATTCAGCTTAGTTTTTGAGATGCCCAGCTAGTGTGAAAGTGAGTTCAAGTTTTACTAAAGAAGAAGATGAATCCTCTCCACTCACAATCTTCAAATGAGGTAAACTTTTAACTATTTTACTTCTCTTTATCTGAGTAGTGTTCTATAGTTGATATCGAATTTCTTTTTCGGTAGTGATGCAAATTGTTGTATATAATCAATTCTTTTGGGATGTTCAAGTAGATTTGACAAAATTTATATAATCATTTTGCATAAAATGTGGTGATTATACCATTCTAAATATTAGATTCTCAAAATTTTTACCAAAAGTGACCACCCAAAAAAAAAAAAAAAATTAAATGGAACTTAAAAATAGTAGATGAATTCTGTAGAATAGACATGATATTTTATTGAATTTGCGAATTCAAGATAGAGATGTACTAGTGCATAATCCTAGGATGCATCATCACTCACATGGTTCCCCAAGTGAAGATAGCACCTAATTCATATCACCCAAGTTTTCAATTTGACTTCCATTAATGGCGATGATTTTTACAAAAGTACATCCAGAATGTTCAATTGGGACGCTCAAAATAATTCTAAGAGAGAGTAATAATGCTGGTTGCCCCATTACTCTTGCCCAAAAAAGAAACTCTATAACCTGTCAATTTTACTTTGAATTTATAGTCGTTATAACGCTCATAATATTAGATATGGGTATTTTTTTTTTAAATATTTTTCTTCTCTTTACCATCAAAAGTGTTTCATAGTTGATATCAAAATCTCTTTACAATTGTGATAAAATTTGTGTCTAATTCTTCTTTTGAATTCTATAAATTGTTTTTTTTTTTTTTTTTTAAACTTACAATGTTCAAGTGGATTTTGATGATACTTCTATTTTGATTCTGTTCGAAATGTAATGATCTTAATAATCTAATGGCTTTGGTTATTATACTTTATTGATTCTGTTCAATTATTATAGTCATTATGATTTGGAGATGATAAGATTTAATGGGTTTGCTTATTATATTTCATAGTTTTGCACAGCATATTGTATATTTCAAAGTTTTGAAATTATGTCAATTAAGAAAGATAGATATTGACAAGCTTTTAATTTTTTAGGAAAATTTACACTTAAAAATCCCATGGTTTTATGTTTTGACATCAACCCCCCTTATAGTTTCAAAACTCCCACTTTAACCCATAATGTTACCAATTTCTATCATTTTGCCTTTTTTTTTTTTTAAACCACTTTGCCCACTATAATTTGCTCTGTTAGAGTGTGAGTTAATTTGGCTTGTGCGAATCATGTGTGCTAACAAAATATTAGAGATAACAATATAGACAGCCTCTCACCCGTGCATGCCCACGAAACCACACTCTCTCAAACTCTCACTCTTCCATTTTTCTCAAATTGTCAAGTTTTGCTTCGATTGGTCATATAAATATCAAGATATCTCTCTCAAACTCATCCTTTTACTATTCTTTTGTCTAAAATTCATCGCCACCCACCACCGTCCTTGTGTGTTACCAACAAAACTCTGTAACAATTTGTGTTTTTGAACTCAATTTAGATCTTGTTTCACTTTTTGACCTCTGATAGCCTCAATTTTTTTCAGTCAGCACCACTCAATTGCTATCATAAACCACAGTTCATAGCTCAAAAACACTCCTCTGCTTTTGGAAAACACATTCTTACAACCAGATTGAGTTGTCTAAGCCAAATATCCACAAATCCCCCTTTTCCTATCAAAAACTCAGAAATACTGCAATATTACCCCATATATCGGTATTTGTTCCACTTTTAGCGGCATTTTTTAGCATCTAGAAATGCCGCCAAAAATCGTATATTTTAAGTTTATTGGCATTTGTTCAATTAAAAAAAATGAAATGTAGTTTGTTAGAGGTGAGTTTGACTTCACAGATGATGACTCTATTAACTCAAACAAAGGAGCTTGGCCTTTAGTCAAAACTGAAGGGTAAGATCTGTAAAAAACAGCCGGAAGGTACTCCTATGGGAACGATTTCAATGTTCAAGTTAGACAATGGTTTTCAGAAGGAAAGAACGGACCGAAAGAAAAATCTCAAAATAACTTGTGTAAGTTCAGAAGAAAGGGCCGCATAGCTGGTCGATGGACCTTGTAGCAAATATATAGCTATCTGGTGTAGGAATCGTGCGTTAGCAGGGCATTGAAACCCGAGTTTCCTTATTAAAGTATTCCGAGGGGATCATGACAAAAAGATTCCAAGACAACAGTCTCCCTTAGCACACCTCCCGTTGGAGCCGAAAGGTCAAGCAAAACTATTAACGCAGACGAAGAAGAAGAAGCTGCCCTCCTTTTCATTGAAGAAGATAACGACTTTGGAAAGGCCTCAGACGTCCCGACAGAAGATCCTTGAAGGGCCTTAGATGCCCCAATACCATCCTGAAGGAACCTCTTCATACCTAATTGAACCAGCTTATCAATCGTGACATTCTCTAACACTATGTCATTAGGAGAATCCAAGGAGTCGACCAGTTCGACCTTCACCCTCTCCAACAAAAGGGGTCTATCAATTTTTCTCTTTTCCTCGATCAACAAACCAGTTAGGGACAGCATTTGGTCATCGAGTAAGGACTCGACCCATACGCTCCGATCGGTAGATTTGTAATAGCCACCAATTAACCGAATAAAGCGACCATGTCTCGAAGTAGACAGGGGCTTCAGCCCCATCAAAGGCACTCCGTCGGCCCTAGGTATCGGGGGCAAGTAGTCCCTATCCAATAATTCTATGAAAAAGAATTTATGCATCCAGTTTTTATCGATGGATTCCTTATAGTAGAATCTCCAGCCAGATTTAGGACGAGTCTGTAATTTGTACCAACCCCTAGTCGAACCACTGCTGCCACACCTCACCAAAATGAAGAGAGATGACAGAATGTCAAAATCAAAGCGAAGACTACAGAATCCTAACAGGGAAGCCATGCAATCACCAAACGCCAGGCACTTGGGATTAGAAGAGTAGGGAATATCTTCCAACGATGCAACACCTCTGCAAAAGGGCCCGTGTATGGAATTTTCAGCCCATACCTAACTGATTGTAGGTATATCGGAACACAACCCTTTGGCGCTGTATTAGCTCTGTCAGTTTCCATAGCAGACACCAAGGCGTAGTCATCTCCCACCAGCATCTCGGTTTGTACCTCCTGGAGTTCCTCCCGAGACATAACAATCATGATGTCATCCATACCTAGAAAAGCCAGAGGAATAGACATCTTCGTCGCCTGTAATGACTTTTTGACAGGGGAAGTAAAAGGGTGGAAAAGAGGTTAGTATGGAAAAAGCAACAATGAGGAAAGTCTTTATGGAATTTGCGAGAAATGATTTACGAAGACCAAAGAGACAACGGCCATATTAAAGGGCCCTCGAGCTTTCGTTTTGAAATCATGACTCATGACGCCTCTTTCCAAGAAGATCATGAGTCGGGGGCAAATGATGAGACGTGGTCCAAGGCCCGAATCAGAAAGTCAATTCTCAGAAAGCCCATGAAAGGCACATGCCGACAATCTACCAAAGGACCATAACCGCTCAGATCAATCTATCGAGAGGTCTCAATCGCCCGGGTCTACCGAATGATAGGGTCTCAGTTGCCCTGCCAGTCGAATGATAACTCACCAAATAAAGGTAAGCGTCCCGATCAGGCAAGTAGACATCAACTCTTCAATCGAATGGGTCATGAAAATCTTTTAATCTATCGAGCGACCGATCGTTGTGTAACACCCCGAACGATTCTAAAGGAAAGTCAAGATTTCCTTAACTAAGGTCTCCGATTTCGTAACGGCGAATCCCGGATTTTCCAAGAAATGAAAGCACCCCTTCTGAAATTGGTAGCCCTTCCGATAAATAAGGATCGTAATCAACTCGAAATATTGACTTCCGAGATTCTGAGACAGACCCGATAAGGAAGGCAATGTTGAAATCCACCAGCGGCGCACGTCTCTCAAGGGTATAAATAATCTCTAAGGTCTCAGAACCAGGTACGCTCTCTAGATCTAACACTTGGAGCACATTGATCATAGAGAATAGTTTTCTCTCAATTCTCAGTCTGTTTCTCTCAAACAAAAATCGCTCATTACTGACTTGAGCATCGGAGTCTCCCCGCCGGAACACCCTCCGACAGTTTTTGCAAGTATATCCACCCGTCGACGACTACCGTTCGACTCAAGAAAGAGTTGGTATCTGTGAAGCCATAACCCACCTCCAACACCTGACATAAAACATGTGCAAGCTTGTGTGGCTCAAAATATGTAAATGTCATGTTTTTGTCTTTGGTTGATAGGTTGTTTGATCTTCTAATCCTAGTGTTGAATAATTGTATTAAATGTGGGTTTAGGCTTGAGTCCTATATAAACCTACCTTGGAACCCAGTTGTAAATCAAGTTCCTCATGCAATTCAAGTATTTCTCCTTTCCTTTAGTTCTTTCCTCTCCTCTATTGTTTTGTGAGTTGTGTAGTATTCTTGTGAGTGTAGTTTAACCCAAAGCCACGTTTGTATTGTCAAGATAGTGATGGTTTTTTGGTTTTAAATGTGGTTCACTTTCTCATATTTACTGTTATTAATTTTTATTATTATTTTATTTTGTTTTTGTTAGAAATGACTCACGATATATGGCACGAGGGCAAGATGGGAAAATATTATGATCTGATAATATTTCCTTTTCTCCTCGTGCTATTGCATTGGAGAAGAAAATATTTATCTTAGTTCCTTAAAATGTAAATCTTGTTAGGATAATAAAATAGATTATAAGGTTTTCAATTCAATAACGCTCTTAGGGGCCAACTTTGTGTTAAAGAAACAGATTATAAAGTAGCAATTAGTTCAAATTTATTTACAAGTTCAAGATAGATCAGAAGAAGGCTTGTAAGTTGTTCAACCTCATCACCTTGGCAAGCAGCAAATCCTTATGCAAGGAATGTTTTCCCCAGTTTTCTTCCCCTTCTTCCCCTCTTTTCTCTTCCTAAAAGTTTCAAGGTAAGGAATATTTTACAAGGAAAAATCTTGCAGGTAATTGATGGGTTTTAAGTTGTTAATTGAGGGGGTGTTATGGAATGTATAAGATCCCTTCATGTCTTTATTTGATTCACCTGCCAAAGGTTAGGGGTGATGAGCAAATACGAGTGTCGACCACTTTTGAATATTACTTCACTAGCTTAATTTTGTACACTAATTAAAAGTTAGATTAAATTTTTAAATAACTATTTATGTTAATAAAAAAATTACTTTTTTTTTTAATTTGAGAGATTTTAAATTGATCAAAAATATTTTTAAAATCAAATAGAAAAATTATTAAAATAGGTGGAGATGAATTCCTAGGTAAATTTGATTTATTTAATTTTTGATTGATTTGTTCTCTCTAATATTATTCATAAGGAAGTTAAAAAAATAAAATAAAAATAAAAATAAAATAAGAAAAACAAACAGGAATTATGCTCTTGGGCATTCACCCTGTCGCTCCATTTATCCAATTCCATTTCATTGGTTACCCTCACTTCTCCTGGATGGGACCTCTATAGCTCAAGCAATTGTAAGTGCTTCTCATGGGCATGGCCTTTTCGCTCCCCGGTGTCTCTCTAGCTGTTGAATTTCGATTGATTTTTGGTTTGCCATGCAGCGGTTCTAATTCGCGCATGTTGAAAATTTGGGTTTAAGATCTCTACACAGAAATGCCACTATTCATTAGCTGCTGCTGTTGATTTTTATGTTGAAAATCATCAAAAAACAACCGAACAATCTGATCTCAACATAGTCATGCCAGTGAACGGGAAGCTTTCAAGTCTCCAATGGAGACTAGAGTGGAGCCCTCACATGACCTTGTTAACAAGTTGCTTTCTAGATTCAAGAGTGATTGCATGTCTACTCTTTGTGATTGCGAATGGGATAGTTTAGTTTCTAACTTTAAGCACTTATCTCAATCCATGACAACATGGTAGACATATCGGGAAAAATGAGGCAAATAGATAAAACTAGGAAAATTTTGGGCGAAATATGTTCGAATCGTCTTGTCACACTTAATACAATGTCTAAACTCTCGAGTCTATGAATTGCTTGATACCCTTTGTAAAGAGAATAAAGTTGAGCAAGGCCCACAAGATTTTCTTGGAACTTAAGTCATATATTGCACCAAATGCTAATGCTTTTAGGCGATAATAGAAAATTCTACTAAAATATATACTCTGTCAATAAAATATTATTAATTAAACAAAATCATGTCTAAAATCACTAATTCATACATATTGATACCACAAAATAAATAAATAAATAAATAATTACTAAAATAAACTTATCTCAATCCCATAACACCACGGTGGACATATTCGGAAAAATGAGTCAAATGGATAAAATGAGGGAAATTTTGGGGAAAATGTAATCGAATTGTCTTGTCACCCTTAATACAATGTCTAAGCTCTCAAAGTCTAAATGTTTTGCTTGATATCCTTTGTAAAGAGAATAAATTTGAGCAAAGTCCACAAGATTTTCTTGGAGCTCACCAAATGCAAATGATTTTAGGCAATAATAGAATATTTCACTAAAATATATTCTCCATCATTAAAAAATTAATAAGTAAACAAATTTGTATCTAAAATCACTAATTCATAAGTATTGATACCACAAAATAAATAAAAGATTTTCTAAAATAAGAACTTAGAAATAAAAAACTAAAAAAAATAAATTAAAGTACATGGAAGCCCCCACCCAATTAATTAAAAAATGATAAATAGCCCAATATATTATCCTTTGTGCATCCATAATTGGAATTTAGCCATTATTTTTTAGTAAAATTAAGCATAGAAAATTAAGGATGGGAAAGTGAAGGCACATGCTTCAAAAAGAGAGTGAAATTAATTAAAAAATTTAAATTGATAATCTCGATCGTGATACCGGCTATAGAATCCTACCTTTCTTTTTCCCCAAGTTAAACGTTGAACAAGAAGAAAAACCACTCATCTAAACCCTTTCCCACCACCTTCTACTTCACCCCTAGTTTGTTCTTCTCTCTATATATACAAACCCCAACCTACATTCCTTTTCATCAAACCCCACTTCACTTGCTATTTCTCTCTCTAATCACTTATTTCTCTCTATCTACAATCATGAGTAAGGGTTTTTGGTCTTCTTCTTTGATTTTAGTCGAATAGTATTTGGATTTAGTTTTTGATCTTTGTTGTTTTTAAGTATTTCTCGGTGTTTTTGGTGATTTTGTTGAAGTTCTAAAACGGGGTGTTTGATTTTTTGTGGTCTTTTTTAGATTCTGACAAGAAGATCAAGATCGGAATCAATGGTAATCTTCAGATCTTTGGCTTTTTCAAATCTTATTTGACGTTTGGGCTTTTGGGGCTCCTGTTCTGATGTTCTTTTGGATCTCGGAAAATGTTCGATTAGGATTTGGAAGGATCGGTCGTTTGGTCGCCAGAGTTGCCCTTCAGAATCCCGATATTGAACTTGTTGCTGTTAATGATCCTTTCATCTCCACTGACTACATGGTATTCATCTCTCTCTCTCTCTCTGTTTTTGTACTATGCATGATTTGGTCTTCAGAATGATTTGTTGATCCAAGGTTTTATATGCGTATGCAGGCCTACATGTTCAAATATGATACTGTTCATGGACAATGGAAACACCACGAGTTGAAAGTGAAGGACTCTAACACCCTTCTGTTTGGGGAGAAGCCCGTCACAGTTTTTGGCATCAGGTACTGAATCTGTACCTTTTGAAGTTGATTAGATCCGCTAATGATAGTGAATTATTTTTGATTTTGTAATTTCATTATTTTGAAATAATATTATAGGAACCCTGAGGAGATCCCATGGGGTGAGACTGGTGCTGTGTTTGTTGTTGAGTCCACCGGAGTTTTCACCGACAAGGAAAAGGCTGCAGCTCACTTGAAGGTTTGCAATTATTTTTTCCCCTATTTTGTTTATTTTATTTGTTTATATTACATTGATTTTATTTTGTGCATGTTTCACTTTCCAAATCATTAACCTATGTTTTCACGAGAGACTATTTTGTGATCTATTTGTAAAGTGCTTTTTCTTTGATTAGGTCAGTCATAGAGTTAAATATTTTTTGTTGAAAGTTGTTAGAGAAGGGACAATTGTCTTCTTTTCTGCATGTTTAAAATACCCAAAACATTAATCTTAGTGTTACCATTGCTTTTTTTTTTAATTACTGAAAGTTATTTATGAGTGAGATTTTTATGTTGTGCTATGTTTAGCTCCACTGATCTGTGTTTTACTCGGATCATTCTTTACTTGTCTTCCTCTGAATTGCCATTTCCTAGTTTTATGGAGATCTTACATATGTATTTGGGCATTCCTTATTGATTTGTCTCGGTATAGAGCATCACCAATATTTAAGAGTCAAACAAATATTGAACATGTCCACTTCCTGTGCTGTTAGTGTGGAAAGTACCAACGGGCTATTTGTATTGGTATAGAGCATCGCCAAGATTTAAGTCATTTTCTTACACTTATATGGTTTGATTTGTGTTCTTTTTGTTACTAGGGTGGTGCTAAAAAGGTTGTCATTTCAGCACCAAGCAAAGATGCTCCTATGTTTGTTGTGGGTGTTAACGAACAGGAATACAAGCCAGAACTTGACATTGTTTCTAATGCTAGCTGCACCACTAACTGTCTTGCTCCTCTTGCCAAGGTTCTTATTGTACAATCTTAGTTGATTTATCCTAGTTACTCCTGTATTTGAATTCTTGCTTATAATGTTATTATTTCTTGAAATTTTCAGGTCATCAACGACAACTTCGGCATTGTTGAGGGTCTTATGACTACTGTTCACTCCATCACAGGTTAATGATTGTTGAGACGATCTTTTCTTCTTTCGTCTATTCCGATTGCTTTTCCTTGCTCCAGATCCTACTAATTTTCTTCTTACATGTTTCAGCCACCCAGAAGACTGTTGATGGTCCATCAAGGAAGGACTGGAGAGGTGGAAGGGCTGCTTCATTCAACATCATTCCCAGCAGCACTGGAGCTGCTAAGGTACAAAATTTATCTCTATATCACATTCTAAACCAAACACTCTTAGACATGTTTATAAAATCTGACGTGCATTATATTTTGTCCTGAACAACATCACAAGCTGTCGGCAAAGTTCTTCCAGCTTTGAACGGCAAGTTGACTGGAATGGCTTTCCGTGTTCCCACCATCAATGTTTCAGTAGTTGATCTTACTGTCAGACTTGAAAAGTCTGCCACCTACGATCAGATCAAAGCTGCCATCAAGTATGCTTCAGAAATTAAAACACCCATTTCTTAATTTTGATTTCTTGTCCCTACATTTACACTTTGACGTCGGACAATTCATTTAACCTGATGATGAACAGGGAGGCATCTGAGACCACTCTTAAGGGTATTTTGGGTTATGTAGAGGAAGATTTGGTATCTACAGACTTTGTTGGTGATAACAGGTAAATAATAACAAACCAATTAATAGTTACTATTCTGTTTTGATCTCCTTTTTTCTAATTTCAATATTGGAAATTGTTGGTTTTCTTTTCTTCTTGGGACCAACTTTGTTGGCTACGAATAAATCAGTCTTTTTCTAACCATCTGCAGGTCAAGCATCTTCGATGCCAAGGCTGGAATTGCATTGAATGAAAAGTATGTGAAGCTGGTTGCGTGGTATGACAACGAATGGGGATACAGGTCAATATTTCATTTGCATGCTCTTGAAATCCAGCTTCACTCTATTATTCAATCTAGTCTTGTTTTATGTTGCATCTCTGACGAAAAGTTTCTCTCCTATTTTGCAGCTCCCGTGTGATTGACTTGATCCGCCTCATGGCAAAGCAGTAGAAACGATTTGTTGATTAAGGGGCTAATATCTCCGCAGGAATTTTCTGCTTTCTGAGGCTTTTTGATATTCAGAATAGGAATTTCAATAACATTCGGTCGGTTTTGCCCCCGTGATCTACACCTTTGTGGTGGTCATTTTGTCTTTGTTTCTTTAGGCATTTTCTTCTGGAAATGTGTTTTTTCTTATGAAAATTCTTAGAATTCCATGAACGGATGGCGATGGTTTTTTTATTTTAAATGTGGTTCACTCTCTTTATCATATTTATTGTTATTAATTTTTATTATTATTTTATTATGTTTTTCATTGAAATAACTCATGATATACGGCATGAGGGGAAGATAGGAAAGTATTATGATTTCCTTTTCTCTTATTGTTAGAGGTGGGTCGCGACTCTACAGATATTGGCTCCTTGGTAACTCGAACGGTTGTCATCAATGGGATATGATGTCACGCCCCGATTCTCAGATCGACCACGCTACAGCCGCCGCGTAGTCTCGGTATACGGACAGATCCTCCCCATATACCGAGACTCCGCAAGACTATCAAATTTATAATAAATCATCAAAAAAGCATAAAATCCTTCAAGACACAAAATCACATAAACAATACACACGCAAGGAGCCCATCCGGCTCATCCCTGAACGTACAAACACACATCAAGGAGTGGGAACCTGTAAATGCACGAGTACACATCAGCACACAATGGAGAGTGGGAACCTATACATGCACACATGCGATGTGGCCATCTTAGCCACCCAAAATTCTCAACAAAAACAATCAAAGGACGCACCAGTCCATTTAACTCAAATCAGCACACACACACAAGGCCAACCCGGTTAACCCAAATCACATGCACGCATCCGGCCATCCCGACCTTTCAAAAATCGAATAAAGTCCAAATGTCCCATTTATGCAATAAGTTTTTACTCAAATGAAATTTCAAAGAAAATGAACAAATCTCTCTTCCATGGATTTCAAATCAAACTAAAATAACCTTACATCGCTCTTATACCTAACAAGTCAGCGGATGAATCTTCACAAGCTCCAACTACTGTCACAGACCTAAACTTCCTCTGAAAGGTTTGAAAGAGAGGGGTGAGTATTAGGAAATACTCAGTGAGTGTATAACATGTTATGATAATAAATGAGTGATGATTGTGGACATGTCAAATATCATTTTCAAAATCATATGGTCACATTAATAAATCTCAATGTAAACAAGATCTCAACAAATCATGATAATTAAATCATACGCATCCAGTTATCATATTTTTTGATATTCCAAAATCACGGGGTTGCCAAAATTTTTCCACCAAAGGCTTGGCCCAGACCAATGGTGAAATCGCCAAGAGATTTCTCATTAATGTCAATAAATCACACACAATATCCCCTTCCTTGACTTTGGCTCGGGCCTCCCCTGGGGTGCAACCAGGCTAGTTCGAAAGGAGGGATTCAAAGGCACCTCTCGAGCGTAGCTACCTCGTCATCTAATATAACAGCTCAACCACGTCACTCCGTCGGGTCGCTCCGTGGAGGAAATGACTATAGCCATTATCCATGCACACAGCATCATTTCGCAATCATCAAATCATATACAACAGTGTGCCAACAGCACCATTTCACATTCATCAAATCACATACCAAAATATGCCAACAGTTATTTAGATTCTCAGTACACGAGTTCAAATCAATCGCTTTCAATGTAAGTCAATAAACATGGCACGTCATTTTTTTCAAAAAACACATGGATGTATTCTGTAATTCAAATCTCATTTTGGGACATTCCACAATCATAAAACAATTTTAAAACATTCGTAAACTCATTTGAAACATTTACAAAATCAGTATAAAGTATTTTCTCACTTAAAATCATAAACATGTATCTACTCACCTTTTGGGAGGGTATTCATTCCCAATTCCACAATTTAATCCAAGGTAACCCTTCCCAACATTCGAATGAGTTATCCCATACCAATAATTACAATTTCATCAAATAAAATTCCAAATTCTAGGTTTTATGAAGTTTCCTATATTTAGCACAAATCAATTTCTTCAATTTCATGAATCAAGATTCTCACTTCATTATTTCAAGCTCATTAGTATCACTAATGACCTAAATTTCCCAATATATCGCAATTCTTCCTAATTTCTAGCAATTTTCCCAATTTCTTCCAAATTTACATCACCTTAATATTTTTCATGCACATTTCGAATCGACTCTAAGAAGAGCTATTCTAATTAACTCAACAAAGTTCTAATTTCATCAAGCACGTTTCTTTCATATTAATCAGCTTAAATTCATATAGAATTTAGATGTAACCCTAGAAATCACATATCAATTTTCAGGAAAATACATTCTCTTCAAATTCTACACATTTTCAGAACATATACAAAGCCCTCATACTAAACTCGGCCTAAACTCATTCAATTATCAAA
The DNA here is from genome assembly GCA_037126225.1 of Dillenia turbinata. Classification (NCBI taxonomy): domain Eukaryota; kingdom Viridiplantae; phylum Streptophyta; class Magnoliopsida; order Dilleniales; family Dilleniaceae; genus Dillenia; species Dillenia turbinata. The sequence continues at coordinate 24,618,049 of JBAMMX010000011.1, read as the reverse complement.
GGAACTAGAATTTCTCTCACCTAGGGTTTCACCATTCGCAGCTCTAGCGTCCGTGCGCCATTCAATTCATTGCATGACTTGCCATGCTTCCAAATTGAAGCAAATTTTAGCAATTAAACCTAATTACCAAGGAAATTCGAAACCCTAGAGATTAATCAAAACTCAGCCCTTACCTGCACATAGAAAGAATCGTAGCTCAGCCTAGGGTTTCTGACAGAGTGCTGTCATGGCAAATAGCAGGGAAGGTTACAGAGAGGCTCTCAGCAGAGAGAGCAACACCGCGTGCGAACAAGGAAGAGGGAGACAGGGGGCTATCATGCGTGGGAGTGAGCAGAGAGTGAGAGACAGAGGGCGAGAGTGATGAGCGAGAGGGAGAGAGAACTCGATCGAGAGAGAGAGACAGTAAAGATTGAAGAGAGAGAGAGAGATGTCGAAGGAGGGAGACAGAGAGGGAAACAAAATAGAGAGAGAAATCAGAGAGAGAAACGGAGAGAGAGAGTGATGGAGAGAGAAAGAGAAAGAGACCAAAGGCGACGAGTGGCGGAGACAGCGGATTGCGACCGTTCGAGGTGGAGGGAGATCAAGAGGGGGAGAGAGAGAGAGCAGCGAGAGAGAGAGATACGAAGGGATGGGAGATCGATTAGGGCTGAAAGCCCTAATCGAATTAGGGAAATGGAGACGCGGCGTTTCAAGTTGAAACGCTGCGTCTCCCCCTTCTTCTTTTTTTTTTTTTTACAAATTAATTAATTAATTAATAAACAATTATCAATATATATATATTTATACCCTCATTTTATTTAAAACTCTAAATTTATCATCAACACAGAATGTACCTCAAATGGGAACACGGATATATATATATTTTTTTTTAAATATACTAAAAATTCCAATTTAAAACCTCAAAATAAAAAATCAATAAAATTTAAAATTTAAAATTTTCTTTTGTAATTATCTAGACATTTACAAAAGATCTTTAATACCGAATTTTCGGTGTTACAACTCTTAACCCCCTAAAAACAAATTTCGTTCTCAAAATTTAAAAGAATACTATATATTAAGATGTGTTTATTACTTTCTCATAGTATCTTCGGGTATTGCCCGTTCCGCAATCTCTTACACCTAGGTCCAAAATCAAGATATGAATCGAGAGTCACAATCGTATACAGTTAACACCAAAATCCGATGGTGCCTTACAATCTCCGTTATATACATTCTGGCTAACCTCACTAGAGAGTAAGCTCATTGAAATCATGCCACTTGAAATTTGTGTTGTATCTAAACTTAAGTCTCTACTTGAGTTCAAATTCTTTTTTTTTTTTTGTCTGAACTATCTTAAATACTATTCCTAAATCTCACCTTGCCTATGGATCTTAACCTTTCATGAAATAGTTTCAAGCAGTCATCCTCCAGAAATAGGGAACTCGATAAGTATGTTCTTCCCTGACCTTTTGTACAATCGTTTCAATAGTCAAATCTCAACAAGAACCTAATCTCCCTTGACCTTTTTGGTGATGATCTCAACGTCTCACTTTTGGTAGAACTTGGAGAATTGTAGAAAATCTAGATGTCATGAATCTATCTTGTAACAATTTCCTATATTCGATCCCTTCAACTTTACTCACTCAATCAACCACATCTGTCACGTCCCGAACCGGGAATCGTGAACAGCCGCCCGTTGACCTAGATGCCGGTTGTATTTTTACAGAAAATCGGGCAGAACCTCCCCATAAATCAAAGGTCTCCCATGTACAATTAAACCTGTATACCTGTATAAATTAAAATCATCTTGTAAATTTAAACAAATGGCCATCCCGGCCTCAAAACAATCCACCAAATCTCACAACCGACATTCAGACAACGCAAGGCTAACAAATCACCAACAGTCCTAACCACAGACCTCTACTGTCATGCCCAACTAGGGTATGAGCAGCCGCTACACCGAGGGGGTCTAAATTTTTATACAATTTACAATAATTTTCCCAAATATTATTCAATTACGTACAATTGCTTCAATGCAAATGAAATATGAGAGTTTCACAAATAAACATGCATAAATTATACAGTCATCCCAAAATAAGTACACGGTCAACTACGGACCTCAATATCAAGACCACGCAGGGTCGACATAAAGTATGAAATTCATATTTTCAATTAAAACTTAATCTCACCGTCGTAAACACCAATCCACCAACAAGCTATCATACCTCTAGAGCCAAATGCGTCGCCTTAGCACCATAATCCTGTCTGGGGAGGGAAAGAGGAGGGGTGAGTACTCCCCTCGATCGGTCTCCAAGCGTCACTACAATGACAAAACACAATATGTATATATATGATTTGTGCTACATATTTCAAAAGCCACTATGTTAAATTTATATTTTTAATTAATCCTATGTCTAGAATTAAGACTTAGGGTCTCATAGCTAGGCTTCACATGTGCACAAGTGCTGTCCCCTTTTCATCACCAAATGTAAATTTCAATTCCTCATTTCCGAAGGCACACAATTCAACCTATAAGCTCTAAGGTTTCTCATACCTTCCTAACAAACAATGCCACTTTAAATCATCCAAAACCACCCCTTTCACACCCTATCACAGGTACAAAATTAAATCAACACAATGTCATTTTCAACCATCAAGATCATCATTCATACATGTATAACTCAAAATTTACATAACCCTCTATTTCTAAATCTCTTCAATGTTCTCAGTCAAAGTAAATACACACATTTACACTCCAAATTCTTACAAACTTCTCTCTTTCGACATACATACACAACACATATATAACAACTATACAAGGATACATATTTACTCTTTACATATGCTTTGCATTCGGAAACATCGTTTTCAACTCACAAATCATATTAGCATAATCCATCCTCTTGGCCAAGGTTCATACACACACTCATACTCATATACCTTTATTCAAATCTCTTCTTCAACACCGATATACAAACATTTTCTCATACATTCACATACACATATTTTTCTTTTCCATTTCAATCAATACACATACATCATTCTCTCCCTAACACTCTACACAATTTTCAACTTCATCTCCACCAACAAACATACATATAATACACCACTTTAGCACTACAATTCAGCACATACATTTGTACATTAAAACCAAATTTTCAACACTCCAAAATATACTCAAATCATCCCAAATTCTAGCCAGACAATCTTGTCATCAATGGTATTTCATTTATAAATAATTAACAAAATCAAATTCGAGTCAACTTCAATCCTAAAAATCTCTCAAAGTCAGAAGCAAGTCTAAAATAATTAAATTTCCTTCAAGATAGAAAATATTTGAAAAATCATACACTTTTCGATTCTCATCCGATTTCTTCAACCCGTATGTCATTTCCAAGGTATTTAAGTCTATTTTCATCATACAGAAATAGTATTTTGATTGCCTATATGTAGGACGACTTACAATGTAAAATACTACGACAGTTCTTAAACTATAACCACAACTTTTAATCTATTCTTCATATACATACCATTATGCAAATTTAACAACTTAATATAACTTGAGAAAGACACAAAATGCTACAATATGCTTCATTTCACAGCACATCTCATTCCAACTCTGATCCCAAATGCTTTCATGCATATTTCAAATAAACTTTAAAGGAAACCATTCCATTCAAGCACACATGAATCCTTCATCTTCTAGCATGCTTCTTTTATACTAAACAGTCAAATTCGTGTAATTTTTTAAACTTAACCCTAACATTTAGGCATAGCATTTTCAAAATTTCATTATATTCCAATCGAACATAATTTCTAAACGCATGTAAGCCTTTTCACCCTAAATTCACTCTAATTTCATTCAATTAATGAAAAGATCAAAAATCTTTTCCGCAGTCCACAACCCTAACCTCCGTGAGCCTACAACTCAGTACGGACCTGCAATACTTCAAATTGAAACAAATTTCAGTAATTAAGCTTAAGTAATATAAGAATCAAAACCCTAAATCTATAGGTCAGAACTTTCGTCCTTACCTTCGCAAGAAATGAGTGCAGGCAGTCTAGGGTTTGGGCGACTGTAGTTTGGGGCTCTGCAAGAATGGCAGAAAGTGCGCAAGTAGTGCAGGAGCTGCAGCAGCGCGCACAGGAAGGGGCTATCGCTCATTGGAGCGCGCGCAGAAGCTGTCGTGCGCTGTAGGCATGCGCAGGAAGGGACTGTCGCGTGCTGGCGCGCGCAGGAGGGGGTGTCTTACGCGGGGTCACGCACGCGTAGGGGCTGTTTCGCGCGAGCAGTAGCACGAGCAATCGCGCTCTGTTGCGCGCGGAAGAAAGCAGAGCGAGAGAGAACTCACGGGAGAGAGAGTGAGACGATAAAGGGAGAAAGAGATCGCGCGAGAGGGGAATCGAGAGAGAGACCGAGAGGGACTGAGAGGGAACCGAAACTGAGAGAGAGAAATAGAGATAGAAAGGGAGGCAGAGGGATGCTCGGCCGGTCATGGGTGGTGTGCAGTGGCGGAGAGAGTGGCGGGGATGGCGATCGAGTGATCGCGAAAGGGGGAGAGATAAAGAGAGCGAGAGAGATGAAGACAGTGACGAAGAGAGAGAGAAATAGAGATAGAGAGGGAGGCAGAGAGAGAACAGAGAGAGGGAAAGATAGTGAGAATGGTCGGAGATGGCGATGGAGGAGTCGAGTGGGCGGCGGCGGAGAAGAGATCGCGAGTGGAAGAAAGGGAGAGACAGCTGGAGAGCAACCGAGAGAGAGAAAGAGAGAGAGATAGAGAGTGAGACCAAGGGGAGGTTGAGAGAAAGTGGGTGGTCGACGGGCTGGCGGTGGAGGACCGTGGTGGCGGTGATGGCAGCAGTGGATGGCGGGTCGCGGTGCGGGAATGCAAAGAGGTGGAGAGAGAGTGAAAGGGAAAGGGGAAGAAAGAGGGAAATTAGGGCTTAGCCCTAATTTCGACTTTTTTTTTATTCTTATTATTATTATTATTATTATTATTATTATTATTATTTATATATACATTTCTTTCTTTTTTTTATAATAAATAAATAAGTAATTATCAATATATATATATTTTTATATCCACTTTTCTCTAGAATATAATTTCGTAGAATTGGGATTTACTGTGAATTACGGATGCAACATTTTAAAATATTCCGAAAATTCAATTTTAATACCCAAAAATCGAAAATCAATAAATTTAAAATCTTTATATATATATATATATATATAAACGGAGGAAATATTTTATATATATTCCATAAATAGTATACTTGTACGAACACCACTGTGTCGGTATTACAACATCCACTTGTCACTTGACTTTAATCGACTCAAAGACTCCATTCCAGTAGAAATTAGAGAAATAAAATCCTAATTACTTGGATCTCTCCAATAACAACTTGATGGTCTCGATTTACTAAAATAAAAAAAATCATAATTAGTGATAAAATTCTGAATTTTTCCTTTTCAATTTCTTTCTAAAAATCCAACTGCTCATTATTATATGAAAGGAACTCTCAACATGAGTAGCAATAAGTCTTTCCTAGGGTTACAAACAAACCTTTCATTAAACAAAGCCACGTCACCAAAACGATTAAATCAACAAAACATATCCTAAATACATATAGATCTTTTCAATGCATTATCGTACAAAATCTCTCTACTATCAATCATTCTATCTAAAGTAATATTAATTCACCAAACAAAATAAAATACCTACTGAAGCGAATCATTTTCATCACAGGTACCTACCTTTGTAAGTCTCATTTAATAATACTATCGTGTTTCACTAGTTATGCATATCTGTGCTTTTCAAAATCTGACTTTAGTCGTTGCTAGAAATCAAAGTTCATATTTCGAATCTAAGATTCTTCTAAAGAATATTAGGAAGGACTGGAGTAAGCATGAAAATTTTTTAGTGAATAGATGGCATGGCATATTGAGCATGAATGAAGGGTGAAAGTGGTTGTGCCAAACACATATATCAAAATTCATTTCCGTGTAATGCCAAAATCATTTGTAATAACATAAATTCATATCAAATTTTCCATGACTCTTATTCTCCAATTCAATAAACAATTTTTATATTTTCCTTTCAATAACTTTTGGGTCTGTCTAAAATCACTCTCCTACCCAGCCTTTGCCACGCTGCCCCTATGGCCTCGATCCATGGCAAGACTTACTCATTATTGGTTTTTCAGCACCATGTTCCCAAGCTTAAGTTATCAATTGATTCACACTCTCAAATATAAGATATAGTTATTCTTCAAAATTCATATGAGTATCCAAATGTAACAAGTGCAAATAGTTCAATATTCAAAGTCATGAGTTATGGATATTTTGCAATTTCATTTCAGGCACAACACACTCACAAAATATTTTAATTCTCTTTTAAAATTTATTTCACAAATCAATTTCGAATCAATTTGCAAAGTCATTTCAAAACTCAATTTATAATTCATAATTGAAAACAATTAACCCATTCATATGCATCATAGCCGTCCATTCACATCTCCTATAAGAGAGTTAACCAAATTATCAACGAGTTGACCCAAACATCTCTAAATTTGGAAACAACTCAACTCAAAATCTCAATGAGTTGACCACCAATGAGTAATACTATATGTCTACGGAAAAAAGAGTCAAATGTTAATTTCTATCAATTTCAATCAAGGTATATAATTATCACTAACACCATGAATAACTCAAGACATCAAAATCATCTCTCCTTAAATTCATTATCATGCAATCATGATCATTTAATATTTATATCTAAATCTCTAAATCGTCAAGTTCAAGTTCTAAGGAATTTACCAGTGGCTATGTTAGGGTCGTTTTGAGTTTCCTTGTTCGTCGTGGCATAAATTCTTGTTTGAGTTCTCGATTGGGATCGTTGAAAAGGTGCAGCAATGGTATTACTCCTAATACCAGTCTGTGGAGCGGTACTAGCCGATGGCATAGAGACATTCGATGGACCTTTATATCCACTTAAACCCAATTCGGGGCAAGATTTTCTGAAATGCCCCACTTTCCCACAATGAAAACATTTCAAACGCTCAAGGCATGGTCCAAAGTGGTGTTTCTTACAATTTCGACAGGGTTCTCTCTTTGGCTTCGCTGACTGGCTCTTGGACTTTGCACTAGAGGTGGGAGTGTCAAATCTTAACATTTGTTGGCCTTGTGGAGAGCCAACAAACCCTGAAATTGTAACTCCACTAGAGAAGTTTATGCTCCTATTCTTCTTGAACCCTTGGCTCACCGAGAATTTAGACTTCCTTTTCTTCTCATGGTCTTCTCTAACCTTTCCTCTTTCAATAACTATCTTTTCAGCTCTCAACGCCAACTCCAAAATATCCTCGAAGGTATGCCCCTTAGTAATAGGTATTTTCTCTCTTATACTCAAATTGAGTCCCGACTCAAACTTTAAACACAAGGACTCCTCGAAATTCATAAATTCCGGAACATAAGTCGCAAGTTCTCTCAACTCTGTCTCATACTCAAATACCGTCTTGTTTCCTTGAGCTAATTTGAAGAATTCCTCTCTTTTCTGATCCTAATAGAATCGGGTGGAATATTTCTCTTCGAAGGCCTTAAGGAATTCTGTCCAAGTAGGAGGAACAGGAGTTCTACCCTTCACATTCTCCCACCATATCCTTGCACCTTTATCTAACAGTTTTACCGCCAATCATAATTTCATCTCATCACTTAATCTCATGTCAGAGACAGTCTCTTGAATTCGGCCAATCCATTCCTTGGCCACTGAAGCATCACAAGTACCTGCAAATGTTTCACACCCTAGTTGTCTTGCCTATTTTATCAATTTAGACAACTCCACAGTAGGGCGATCGGTTGTTGTAGCAACTGGAGGAGGAGGAGCTATTGGTGTAATAGATACAACAGCCGATACTGAAGGAGCTGGTGGAGGGGTTGAATATTCAGACGGAGCTTGGTACTGTGCTCCGAACGTACTCCACCACTCCATTACTTGCTGGAGTGCGGCAATAGGAGGAGCTGGAATCCCGGTGGAAGGAGTCGGGTGTGTGGACACAGAAGGAGGAAGAGCAAGCGAAGACGACTCATCCTCGTGCTCCGGTGGAGGAATTTTATTCAGATTCCTCATTCTCCTTCGTGGAGGCATAGTTGTCTACAAAACAAAAAGCTATGATTAAGTCAAAGGGTTAAGCTAAGACTAATACTTAACCCCCTAAAAAGAATGTTTCTAATTTCTTAAGAAATCCATGAAAGTTTCTGTACATTCTTCAAAGATCTTTAAAAGATCTAAACTTTTTTCAAAAATAAAACATTTCAAAGTCTTTAGAAAACGTTCGGGACATTTGGAAACATCTGAAAACATTTCAAAACCATCAAACTATTAAAATCGTAAACCTGAACTCTGATACCACTAAAGCTGTCAGGCCCTGATCCTCGGATCGACCACGCGACAGCCGCCGCGTAGTCTCGGTACACGGGCAGAACCTCCTCATATACCGGGACTCTGCAAGGCTATCAAATTTACAATAAATCATCAAAAAAGCATAAAACCCTTCAAGACACGAAATCATATAAACAATACACATGCAAGAAGCCCATCCGGCTCATCCCTAAACGTACAGGCACACATCAGGGAGTGGAAACCTGTACTTGCATGAGTACACATCAGCACACAACGGGGAGTGGGAACCTGTACATGCACGTATGCGATGTGGCCATCCTAGCCACTCAAAATTCTCAACAAAAACAATCAAAGGATGCACCGGTCCATTTAACTCAAATCAGCACACACACAAGGCCAACCCGGCCAACCCAAATCACATGCACACATCCAGCCATCCCGGCCTTTCAAAAATCGAATAAAGTCCAACTATCTCATTTATACAATAAGTTTTTACCAAAATGAAATTTCAAAGAAAATGAACAAGTCTCCCTTCCATGGATTTCAAATCAAACTAAAATAACCTTACATCGCTCTTATACCTAACAAGTCAGCGGATGAATCTTCACAAGCTCCAACTGCTGTCACAGACCTAAACTTCCTCTAAAAGGTTTGAAAGAGAGGGGTGAGTATTGGGAAATACTCAGTGAGTGTATAGCATGTTATGATAATAAATGAGTGATGATTGTGGACATGTCAAATATCATTCTCAAAATCATACGGTCACATCAATAAATCTCAATGTAAACAAGATCTCAACAAATCATGATAATTAAATCATACGTATCCAGTTATCATATTTTTTGATATTCCAAAATCACGGGGTTGCCAAAATCTTTCCACCAAAGGCTTGGCCCAGACCAATGGTGAAATCGCCAAGAGATTCCTCATTAATGTCAATAAATCACACACAATATCCCCTTCCTTGACTTTGGCTCAGGCCTCCCCTGGGATGTAACCAGGCTAGTTCGAAAGGAGGAATTCAGAGGCACCTCTCGAGCGCAGCTACCTCGTCATCCAATATAACAGCCCAACCACGTCACCCCGTCGGGTCGCTCCGTGGAGGGAATGACTATAGCCATTATCCAAGCACACAACATCATTTCGCAATCATCAAATCATATACAACAGTGTGCCAACAGCACCATTTCACAGTCATCAAATCACATACCAAAATGTGCCAATAGTTATTTAGATTCTCAGTACACGAGTTCAAATCAATCGCTTTCAATGCAAGTCAATAAACATGACACATCATTTTTTTCAAATAACACATGGATGCATTCGATAATTCAAATCTCCTTTTGGGACATTCTACAATCATAAAACAATTTTAAAACATTCGTAAACTCATTTGAAATATTTATAAAATCAGTATAAAGCATTTTCTCACTTAAAATCATAAGCATGTATCCACTCACCTCTTTGGAGGGTATTCACTCCCAATTCCGCAATTTAATCCAAGGTAACCCTTCCCAACATTCGAATGAGTTATCCCATACCAATAATTACAATTTCATCAAATAAAATTCCAAATTCTAGGTTTTATTAAGTTTCCTATATTTAGCACAAACCAATTTCTTCAATTTCATGAATCAAGATTCTCACTTCATTATTTCAAGCTCATTAGTATCACTAATGACCTAAATTTCCCAATATACTATAATTCTTCCTAATTTCTAGCAATTTTCCCAATTTCTTCCAAATTTACATCACCTTAATATTTTTCATACACATTTCAAATCGACTCTAAGAAGAGCTATTCTAATTAACTCAACAAAGTTCTAATTTCATCGAACACTTTTCTTTCGTATTAATCAGCTTAAATTCATATAGAATTTAGATGTAACCCTAGAAATCACATATCAATTTTCAGGAAAATACAATCTCTTCAAACTCCACACATTTTCAGAACATATACAAAGCCCTCATACTAAACTCGGCCTAAACTCATTCAATTATCAAAGGAACTAGAATTTCTCTCACCTAGGGTTTCACCATTCGCAGCTTCAGCGTCCGTGCGCCATTCAATTCATTGCATGACCTGCAATGCTTCCAAATTGAAGCAAATTTTAGCAATTAAACCTAATTACCAATGAAATTCGAAACCCTAGAGCTATAATCAAAACTCAGCCCTTACTTGCACACAGAATGAATCGTAGCTCAGCCTAGGGTTTCTGACAGAGTGCTGTCATGGCAGAGAGCAGAGAAGGTTATAGAGAGGCTCTTAGCAGAGAGAGCAACGCCGCGTGCGGGCAAGGAAGAGGGAGACAGGGGGCTATCACGCACGAGAGTGAGCAGAGAGTAAGAGACAGAGGGCGAGAGTGATGAGCGAGAGGGGGAGAGAACTCGATCGAGAGAGAGAGACAGTAGAGATTGAAGAGAGAGAGAGAGATGTCGAAGGAGGGAGACAGAGAGGGAAACAAAATAGAGAGACAAATCAGAGAGAGAAATGGAGAGAGAGAGTGATGGAGAGAGAAAGAGAAAGAGACCGAAGGCGGCGAGCGGCAGAGATGGCGGATCGCGACCGTTCGTGGTGGAGGGAGATCAAGAGGGAGAGAGAGAGAGACGAAGGGATGGGAGATCAACTAGGGCTGAAAGCCCTAATCGAATTGGGGAAATGGGGACGCAGCGTTTCAAGTTGAAACGCTGCGTCTCCCCCCTTCTTTTTTTTTTTACAAATTAATTAATTAATTAATAAACAATTATCAATATATATATATTTATACCCTCATTTTATTTAAAACTCTAAATTTATCATCAACACAGAATGTACCTCAAATGGGAACACGAATATATATATATTTTTTTAAATATACCAAAATTTTCAATTTAAAACCCCAAAATCAAAAATCAATAAAATTTAAAATTTAAAATTTTCTTTTATAATTATCTAGACATTTACAAAATATCTTTAATACCGAATTTTCGGTGTTACATATGAAATCTGCAAAAACCGCCGGAGTGTGTTCCGGCAGATGAGGTTCTGGGGGGTTTGTTCGCTCGGTAAACCAAGGGCTAAGTATCCGATCGAGGAGATAAATGACAAATCTCGTTTCATAGGCGGGACAACTAAGGCCCTTTGGTTGATCAAATGAATGGCCATCAAAGATAGTCGTTCAGTAATACTGGATTATGTCTGCTCCTCGATCGGTAGCTATTTGGTCGGTTAGCTCAGGGGGTAATCTCTTTTGTGCTGTGGACCACTCGATCGTACCTTTGATCAAGTATTGAGCTACATCCCATCACCTAGTGCAGTTGCATTGGAGAAGAAAATATTAATCTTAATTCCTTGGAGCTTAAATCTTGTTAGGATAATAAAATAGATTAGCAGGATTTCAATTCAATAACGGTCTTATGAGCCAACTTTGTGCTAAAGAAATAGAATATGAAATAGCAATTAGTTCAAATTTATTTACATGTTCAACAAAGATATCAGAGGGAGGTTTGCAAGTTGTGCAACCTCATCACCTTGGCAAGCAGCAAATCCTTATACAAGGAATGTTTTCCCCTGCTTTCCTCCCCTGTTTCTCTTTTCTACTGCACTTGTCATAAAAATTTTGAGGGAAGGAGTATTGTACAAGAAAATTCTTGCAGGTAATTGATTGTTTTATGTTGTTAATTGATGGGTGTGACGTTGTTATGGAATGTACAAGGTCTCTTCATGTCTTTTTGAAGGTTGAAATTGTAATCCTCTGTTATTCTTTCTCTGATGAAGCAAATGGAATCTGAATCTCCTTCCTCTTTCCACTGTAAACTTCTGTGAAATTGTGCCCTTTACCAACTAAATTTCTGTTCAAACCACAGAGAAATCATCATCCTTCTTCTTCTTTCTTTTTTTTTTTCCTTTTAAGCAACAAGAAAATAACAACCAATACAAAGAAAATATACATATATATATATATATATTGATTGAGAGAAAATCCTACCATAAATAATAACTTTTTTATACATAGGAGAGACTCGAACTCTTCTATGGAGAGGGGGATGGTGTTAAACGAGCTAGCCTATCATAAATAATATGTACCTAAATAGTATGTAAAAATATTTCAAGGTATTATCCCATAATTATGGTCCAAATCATAACCAATTACTTATCCTTAGCAGTGATGAGTAAATGAGTATCGATCAATTTTGAATGTTACTTCCTTGGCTTAATTTTGTACATTAATTAGAAATTAGATTAAATTTTAAATAACCATGTATGTTAATAAAAATATATATATTTTTTTAATTTCAGCGATTTTGAACTAATCAAATTATTTTTAACATCAAATAGAAAAATTAATAAAATAGGTGGAGATGAATTATAAGGGAAATTTGAATTATTTAATTTTTGATTAATTTGTTCTCTCTGATATTATTCATAAGGAAATTAAAAAATAAAATAAAACTAAAAATAAATAAGACAAATAAAAAGAAATTTTGCTCCTGACCTTCACCCCGCCGCTCCATTTATTCAATTCTATTTCCTTGGTTCCCTTCTTGTTGCTTCTCACTTCTCCCGTTGGGACCCCAATAGCTCGAGCATTTGTAAGCGGTTCTCATGGGCATGGCCTACTGGTCTCCTTCAACCGTTAAACCCCAAACCCTAACTCTTGAAATTCAATTGATTTTGGATTGCTATACAGTGGTTCTAACTTGCGGATGTTGAAAATTTGGGGTTTTGATCCCTGTATTGAAATGTCTCTATTCATCAGGTACTGTTGATTTTCATGAAAAAAATCATCAAAAAACAACTGAACTGTAACACCGTACAAGTCCGGATATGTAAAAATATACTCTAAATGTAATTATTTGAAAATTCCTACATTTTGTAAAATTTTAGAAGAGTAGTTAATTTTAAATATAAATGTGAATTTTTATTCCTTGGCTTATTCAGGAACTTTTTTAGATATTTGGTAGACAGATTTTAAAATTTTAAATTACCGATCATTAAGTCCAATCACCAGAGCCATCGATAACTTGAGTGTTCGGTGATCAATACTTGGTAGATTTTAAATGTTCAGTATTCAGCAGACTTTTACTGTTCGGTTGGACAGTTCTTTAAATTTTGATTTCCTTATTGGTAGTTTGAAGTAACCATCTGCTATTTTATAAGTGAAAATCATATCAGTGTATTGATTAAGTGATGGTTTGTCAGTATTAAGTTTTTAAATTTCTATTGGTCATCTAGCCATCTATTGTATTGAGACTCCCGTCGATATTGTGAGAAACCATCGGTATATTATTGAACACTTGAATTTGGAAATTCTATATCATCCCATCAGCACAGTACATTCTCTCCAATTTCTCTCTTCGGTACATACATTATTTACAAATTCCTTTATTCTCATCGGTTGGCAACTTTTGATCACTTTCACACTTTATTTTCTCTATTGCCTTGCCAATATTGCCATCGGTTCTTCCTTCCACATAAACAGTCAATATACCTTCCAATCCTCTTCCATTTAACCAAACAACACATTTCTCTCATCGGCGACCGAACAACACATTTCTCTCATCGGTTCACCCATTCGACACTTTTATTCGGTACTTGAATTTGCACTCCCAATTTCCCACTGTACGGTGCTTACATACACACACCTATTTAAATTTATTATAAATTGACTCTCATTGGCTGGCTTGAATTTTGAATTTATTTTGATTTTTTTATTTCCATCAGCTAGCCTTGACCAGCTCAAATCAGTTGGCCTTTCATTTGGATTTTTCTATTTCCTTCATTTCTTGCCAATATTGGTTGTTGAGCTTGCCGACCGATGGGACTTTTTGATTTCATATATACTCCACTACTTGTTGATGCATCTTCCAATATTGCTTGCAAGAAATCCCACAAGGAATTGAACCTAGACTTTGAGTGTCCAAAAAGTCACTACTCCACCGTGCCACTTAATATCTCTAGTCATATATTACATAATTTATGATATAACCTATATTTTTAGACATTTCTTATTTTAATTATTTCTAATTTATTCCCCATAGTTTGCAACTTCCACTTCTATCTTCATTGCTGATCGATGAACACATATTCTCAATCAAACTTAACTTCAAGTTTTAAAATTCATTGGAGTGACCTCTTCCAAATTACCAAAAGTGTTTATCCACCAAGTTACTTAAACATCTTAATTATATTACATGCAGTATTTATTATATCTCATACTTATTATTTCTTCTAATTTATTTCTATTAAATGTGAGACTCCCTTCAGTGCAACAAATGTAACCCATTAATGAATGACACCTTCTTTTAAATTACATTCGAACATTTGCTTTTCCCTATTCGGTAACCGATGGAAACTGAACCCAAGCACCACCGTCTCTCATCAGAACTTTGTTTCCTCCTTTCGGTAATTGTTGTTGAAAAATTCAACTTGCTCCCACCAGTTCCAAGTTGCCCATTTGTCATTCCTCATTACTGAGAGCCCATCGGTCAATGCTGAGAGCCCATCAGTCAATGCATTCCCCTTGTGCACCTTTCATTTTCCTTGCAAATTTAAGTCTTGTAGCATCAAAAAGACTTGATCACTATTCGGTATCTCTCATCACCGATCACTCCTCTCTCAACAAATAATATTTCAAATACTTAAACTCATTGGGTTGAGTTTCCAAATTACCAAAAAGGGTATGTTAGGTACTAGAGTAAGTTGGGAAGAGAATGAGGACAAATAAGTAAATAATGGAAATAAGTTGTAAATAAAAAGGAGAGTTAGGATTCTAGAACTTACGAATGTAAAATTTCACCTTTCCTTTTACTACTCTCTCTCTGCTCATACACTAAATCTTCCTCTCTTCTTATTTTCAGCAAAGATCAATTCAAATACTACAAAACTCACACTCTAAAGACTCAAAAAATTCATAACCCAGTCTCTAAAAGTTAGATCTTGTGAGAGATTTAAGATTTTCTAGTGAGAGAAAACCTAGAGTTTGATCGTGACTCCGCTTGAGGCGAAACGAAAACTAAAAGTCTAAATAATATTTTATTCTCAACTGTTTTAGTGTGTGTGAAAAATTCTCAAAAAATTGAGTTTGGAATTCCTATGCATCCTATTGTTTTGAGTGAATATATGTGCCATATTGATTTGTTAATATTAAGCATATTTGATGCTGGTTATTAATAAACAATTATTTATTTGATGGTACATAGAATGGATTATTAAATTTTCATGAAATGGTGCATTATGTGGTTATTGGGGGAAGAGCCTGAACCTCGAAAAATAGCTAGTCATTTCCCGCCATGATACAACTCGACGGAGTGGCGTGGTATGTGATTGGTTGCGACAACACATTCATGGTCGAATAACGCTTCGCTTGAAAGGCGTGGGAAAGTTGGTTGTACCACCAACAAAACACTACAGCCAATACCAATGAATGGGGTGTTTGTAAACTGAAAATTTCTAAAACCCTTAATAGTTCCACCCTAGATCATGGTAGACTTTTGGTGGGAATAATGATTTTGGTTGTCCCATATTTGAAAATGTGAAATGGTTGGATGCATATGAGATTGAATCATGGTGATTGAAAAATTGATTTATTGTTGAATGATCTTGTGATTGATATGATTATTTAAAATATATATATTTGATATATCCATTACACAAATCTTATTTTTGTTCAACGTGTACATCACTCACTGAGTATGTTATATTCACCCCTCTCTTTCCATCCCTTTCTTGGAGAAGACTAGTTGGAAGGCTTAGACAACTTTTTGTGCCGGACCGAAGGAAATTCTTTTGTTGAATTTTGATAGGTATTTGCTGTGTGAGCAAATTTTTAGGAACTATATGCAGTGGATCCATGGAGGAAGTTTTGTAAACTTTTAGAAATTTGGTTCTTTTGTTAAATATTTACTTTTTATTTTAATTAATTTTGGAAACCTTTTACTTATTTATCTTGGAACTCTTTATTGAGTGGAAAAATTTTATTTACAATGTTCATTGTCTTTAATGGGGCATTTGAATTGTTTGATTAACGATTTGAATTTATTTTGAAATATTTGAGTTATTTGAATGCCTTGCGGTATCTCGGGAAACGGAGTGAGGTTCATACGTGTATTGAAGTAACATGACAGTTGTCTCGTGCTCGGCCCGAGGGTCAAAACATGACAATTTTACTGGTACCGGAACAAAAGTTTTGAAGTTATAGAAAGTTTTTAAATATTTACAAATGATTTTAAAGGTTTTTGTATTTCTAAATGTTTTTGGAAAAATTTTAAATCATCCAATTGGTCCTAGGAAATTGACATATCTCCAGTCATAGATACCTAGAGCTGTCCTAGTATTGTGAGCTAAAATAGCTTATCTTTTGTAGACTATCATGCCTCCTCGTAGAAGAATGAGGAATATAAGCCATATTCCTCCTCAAGAACACGAAGATGAGTCGTCCTCACATGCTCTGTCCCCTCCTCCGGCTGCTACTTATCCGGCTTCTACAACCGGGATCCCTCCACCACCATTCGACGCCCTTCAACAATGGGCTAAATGGTGGAATGTCTATGGTTCTCATCTCCAAGTTTAACCTTAAGCACCAATACCTCCTCCCCCGAATCCAGCCATCCCTCCGACCCCACCAAAAGTACCTATTGCTCCTCCCACTTCAATGTTTACACCTATAGATCGTCCTACCCTTGAACTATCCAAGTTGATCAAAGAAACTCGACAGCTTGGGTGTATTACCTTTTCGGGCACTAGTGATACAATAGTGGCAAAGAATTGGATAAATAGGGTTCAGGAGATAGTGACTGATATGAGACTCGATGATGAGTTAAAGTTATTGGTGGCTATGAAGTTGTTAGATGAGGATGCCCAAGTGTGGTAGGACAACTTAAAGGATAGGGCAGCAACACCCATTTCTTGGAATGAATTTCTTAAGGAATTCGATGAAAAATATTAAACTCAATTCTACCAAGATTTAAAGAGGAAAGAGTTCCTTCATCATCGCTAAGGCAACAAGTCTGTGGCGAAATATGAGACAGAGTTGAGGCGGTTATCCTCATTTGTTCTGGAATTGATGACTTCCGAGGAGTATTTGTGTTTCAAATTTGAGGAAGGTTTAAACTTGTCTATCCAAGAAAAGATATCTGTAACCTCAGCCCAGTCCTATAAAGATGTCTTAGAGTTAGCTTTAATAGCCGAGAAAATAGTAGAGAAAAGGGGAAAAACTAGATAAGAACAGGAAAAGAAAAGAAGGTCCAAACTTACATTGGGCTAGAGTTCAAAGCAAAGCAGAAGCATGAGCTCCTATAGTGGAGTCTCTATCATTGAGTCCGTTGGCAATCCACAAGGTCAATGATCATCTAAGTTTGAGGTTCCCATGTCTAGTGCTACCACCGAGAGTAGATCGATGGGCAACAAAAAGGAGCAATGTAAGAACTGCGGGAAATACCATCCTAGGATTTGTCACGCACCCAAGAGGTTCTATCAATGTGGAGAGGAGTGTCATCTCTGAAATAGTTGCCCCGAATAGGGTTTAAGCAAGCAAGGGGGTCAACAAAATCAAGACTTTCTTAGTGGTTCTAGGGGTAGATCAGCTAACACATTTACACCTCCCTTCAACACTACTTTAAGGATGGGGACCTGCAGCAACACCATGGCTACCGATCCCCAATGTTTTCAAACTCGAATCTAAACTAAGATCTTTTGAATGACCAATGAAGAGCCACAAGACAACCCCAATGTTGTCATAGGTAAAATTTAGTTAAGTGACAATATATTCATTTGGAGAGCATGTTATTGGTATTACATGATATTTGAGATTTGCTAATAGTATTGAATCATTTCATGGTACCGATAAATTGATGAACCAATCTTAATTATTATCTTTATATAATGGATTGTGGAGATTATTAGAGTTGTTATGTGGTGAATATGTGAGTATTGTTGAGTAAATTGCATGATATTAAATGTAATGATGATTATTTTAGGAGAAATGACTTGAAAAGTCTAAAGCAGCATGAGTAGGCACAACCCCCAGCTGTTTGTGGGATGATTTTATACTTAAATTTTGAGGACAAAATTTTCTTTTAAGGGATAAAAAATGTAACATCGGACAAGTCCGGATTTGTAAAAATGTACTCTAAATGTAATTATTTGAAAATTCCTATATTTTGTAAAATTTTGAAAGAGTAGTTAATTTTAAATATAAATGTGAATTTTTGTTCCTAGAATTGTTTAGGAACTCTTCTAAATAGTTGGTGGACAGATTTTAAATTTTTAAGTTACCGATCATTAGAATCTGAATCGCTAGAGTCATCAATTACTTGAGCGTTCGGTGATCGATATTTGGTGGATTTTAAATGTTTGGTATTCAGTAGAGTTTTAGTGTTCGGTTGGATAATTTTTTAGATTTTGATTTCCTTATCGGTAGTTTGAGGTGACCATCTGCTATTTTAGAAGTGAAAATTCTATCGATGTATTATTTAAGTGATGGTCTATCGGTATTAAATTTCTAAATTCCTCTTGGTCATCTAGCCATTTATTAGTGTTGAGACTTCCGTCGGTATTGTAAGAAACCATTGGTATATTGTTGAACACTTGAATTTGGAAATTCTATATCATCCCATCAGCACAGTACATTCCCTCCAATTTCTCTCTTCGGTACATACATTATTTACAAATTCCTTTATTCTCATTGATTGGCAACTTGTGATCAATTTCACATTTTATTTTCTCTATTGCCTTGCCAATATTGCCATTGGTTCTTCCTTCCACATGAACAGTCCATATGTCCTTCGATCCTCTTCCATTTAACCGAACAACACATTTCTTTCATCGGCGACTGAATAACGCATTTCTCTTATTGATTCACCCATTTGGCACTTTTATTCAATACTTGAATTTGTACTCCCAATTTCCCACTATACATACACACACCTATTTAAATTTACTATAAATTGACTCTCATCGGCTGGCTTGAATTTTGAATTAATTTTAATTTTTCCATTTCCATCAGCTAGGCTTGACCAGCTCTGGTTGGTTGGCCTTTCATTTGGATTTTTCCATTTCCTCCATTTCTTGCCAATATTGGTTGATGAGCTTGCCGACGGGACTTTGTGATTTCATCCATACTCCACTACTTGCCAATGCATATTCCAATATTGCTTGCAAAAAATCCCCATCGGCTGCAGCCACAAGGAATTTAACCCAAGACTTTGAGCGTCCAAAACATCATTACTCCACCATGCCACTTGATATCTCTAGTCAGATATTGCATAATTTATGATATAACCTATATTTTTAGACATTTCTTATTTTAATTATTTAATTTTATTCCCCATAGTTTGCAACTTCTACTTCTATCTTCGTTGCTGATCGCTGAACACATATTTCAATCGAACAGAACTTCAAGTTTTAAAATTCATTCGAGTGACCTTTTCCAAATTACCAAAAGTGTTTATCCATCAAGTTACTTAAACATCTTATTGTATGTAGTATTTATTATATCTCATACTTATTATTTCTTCTAATTTATTTCCATTAAATGTGAGACTCCCTTCGGTGCAGCAAATATAATTCATTGGTGAATGACACCTTCTTTTAAATTACGTTGGAACATTTGCTTTTTCCTATTCGATAACCAATGGGAACTGAACCCAAGCATCACTATCTCTCATCAGCACTTTGTCTCCCTCTTTCGGTAATTGTTGCTGGAAAATTCAATTTGCTCCCACTGGTTCCAGATTGCCCATTTGTCATTCCTCATTACTGAGAGCACATCGGTTAATGCTGAGAGCCCATCGGTCAATGCATTCCCCTTATGCACCTTTCATTTTCTTTGCAAATTTAACTCTTATAGCATTAAGAAGACTTGAACACTATTCGGTATTTCTCATCACCGAACACTCCTCTCTCAACAAATAATATTTCAGGTACTTAAAGCCAATGGGTTGAGTTTCTAAATTACCAAAAAGGGTATGTTGGGTACTGGAGTAAGTTGTGAAGAGAATGAGGGCAAATAAGTGGAAATGAGTTGTAAATAAAAAGGAAAGTTGGGACTTTAGAACTTACGAATGTCAAATTTCACCTTTTCTTTTACTACTCTTTCTCTCTTATCATACACTACCTCTTACTCTCTTCTTGTTTCTAGCAAAGATCAATTCAAATACTGCAAAATCCATACTCTAAAGACTCAAAAAATTCATAACCCAGTCTTTAAAAATTAGATCTTGTGAGAGATTTAAGGTTTTCTAGTGAGAGAAAACCTAGAGTTTGATCATGACTCTGCTTGAAATGAAATCGAAGACTAAAAATCTAGATAATATTTTATTCTCAACTTGGGTTTATTTTTCTATTTTATGGCCTTGGAGTTTATGTTGAAATTTGATAAAATAGATTTGGTGGATTTTAAATCACCGAATGTGAGAGAAAGATTGGGTATTGAATGTTAGGGTTTTGGGTTTACTTGAAATGATTGACATTGATAATAGTGAGTATTTGATAATATCTCTTAGGGGTTGGCAAAAACTGAACGAAGCAAGACGTTCACCGCAGAAACATTTGGGAGTGACTATCATCCCTAGCATGTGAGTGGTTATATGTTTGCACTTATATAAAAAAAAATGTTTTATTTGGATTGTCTAAATAATTTTCAAAAGTTGATTTTAACTATTTTAGTGTGTGTGAAATATCCCCAAAAAATTGAGTTTGAAATTCTTATGCATCCTATTGTTTTGACTGAATATATGTACCATATTGATTTATTGATATTGAGCATATTATGATACTGGTTATTGATGAACAATTATTTATTTGATGGCACATGAAATGGATTATTAAATTTTCATGAAATGGTGCACGGTGTGGTTACTGGGGGAATAGCCTGAACTCCGAAAAATGGCTAGTCATTTTCTGTCACGGTATGACTCAATGGGGTGACTTGGTGGGGTTAATCTTGATAGACATGGTATGTGACCGGTCGCAACGACATATTCATGATCGAATAACGCGCCGCTTGAAGGGTATGGGAAAGTTGGTTGCACCACCAACAAAACACTATAGCCAATGCCAAGAAATGAGGTGTTTGTAAACTGGAAATTTCTAAAATCCTTGGTGGTTCCACCCAAAGTCGTGGTAAATCTTTGTTGGGAATAATGATTTTGACTGTCCCATATTTGAAAATGTGAAATAGTTGGATGTATATAAACTTGAATCATGATGATTGGAAAATTGATTTATTGTTGAATGATCTTGTGACTGATATAATGATTTGAAATATATATATTTGATATGTC
The DNA here is from genome assembly GCA_037126225.1 of Dillenia turbinata. Classification (NCBI taxonomy): domain Eukaryota; kingdom Viridiplantae; phylum Streptophyta; class Magnoliopsida; order Dilleniales; family Dilleniaceae; genus Dillenia; species Dillenia turbinata. The sequence continues at coordinate 24,596,411 of JBAMMX010000011.1, read as the reverse complement.
CACCACAAAAATTTTATCTTTGTTCAACATGTACATCACTCAATGAGTATGTTATACTAACTCTTCTTTTTCCATCTCTTTCTAGGAGAAGACTTGTTGAAAGGCTTAAACAACTTTTTGTGTCGAACTGAAGGAAATTCTTTTGTTGAACTTCGATAAGTATTTGCCATGTGAGCAAATTTTTGGGAACTATGTGAAGTGGACCCATGGAGAAAGTTTTGTAAACTTTTAGAAGTTTGGTTCTTTTGTTAAATATTTACTTGTTTATTTTAATTAATTTTGAAAACATTTTACTTATTTATCTTGGAAATCTTTATTTAGTGAAAAAAATTAATTTACAAGGTTCGTTGTCTTTAATGGGACATTTGAATTGTTAGATGAATGATTTGAATTTATTTTAAAATGTTTGAGTTATTGGAATGTCTTTTGATATCTCGGGACACGGAGCGAGATTCACGCATGTATCGGGATAATGTGACGGTTGTCTCGTGTTTGGCCCGAGAGTCGGGACGTGACACGAACAATCTAATCTCAATATAATCATATCTAAAGTATGTTCGGCTACTAGTGAAGAGGAAGCTCTCAAGTCTCTAATAGAGACTAGGGGAGAACCCTCACATGACCTTGTTAACAAGTCAAAAGTGATTGCAAGTCTCCTCTTTGTGCTTTGAAATGGGTTAGTTTAGTTTCTAACTTTAAGCACTTATCTCAATCCTTTGACACCATGGTAGACATTGGGAGAAATGAGGCAAATGGATAAAATGAGGGAAATTTTGGAGGAAATGTGCTCAAATGTCTTGTCATGCTTAATACAGTATCTAAGATTTTTTTTTTTTGTTATACTGGGATTGGAATATGGGATCATTGGATTGAAAGAGAGAATTATGATCACTATACTGTCCCTAAACTCTTGTGTCTGGAAATGTTTTGCTTGATACCCTTTGTAAAGAAAGTAAAGTTGAGCAAGCCCACAAGATTGAGCTTAAGTCATATATTATACCAAATGTTAATACTTTTAGGCGATAATAGAAAATTCTACTAAAATATATACTCAGTCATTAAAAATAAATAATTAAATAAAATTGTGTCTAAAAATTCTAATTCGTAAGTATTGATGCCACAAAATAAATAGAAAAATTTACTAAAATAAAACTCAGTAATAAAAAATTTAAAAAAATATATAAATTAAAGCACATGGAAGCCACACCCAAAATTAAGGAATACTAAAAATAAAATGAAATAAAACAAAACAAAACAAAATTTCATGTTTACTAATTTAGCATGTCTCATCCAACAAATATTTGCTTGGAGTGAATCACTATTATGACAGAATAACCTCTTTGTGAGTGTTGTTAATTACAAAATTAATTTTTGTCAAAATAACCAATTTGTAAGTGCTGTTGATTACGAATTATGAAATCTGTTGTCAATTGCATGCATATTGATACTCATATATATTGTATTATATAATTGTATATATATTAAAATTTATAATATATGATAATTAAATGGTTCAATCATGGTCAGACCACTGATTTGTGAATTAGTGTGGGGATGGGTTCAATGATCATGTAATTTTCTAAACATTTCTTGTATCTCCAAATTCTAGAATGTAGTAATTTAAAATTCATTTATTTTATGGTGGGACATATACAACTTATCTTATCAAATTTTGAACTTAGTCCCTTTATATATATATATATGCTTCGATTGAATTGTGCCTTTGAATTTTATTTGTCCTTAACTTTTACTAATTCCAACAAAATAAATTTATAGATTTTATTTGATTAACAACGGAGTCGTTTTCTTTGCTCGCTCATTTTAGTTCTAAATTCTCAAAAATGAGTTGTTTCTCAAAATTATTGAATAATATTTTGGGCTTTTTTACAAAAATAATGTCAATTTTATTCAAAATTATTTAAATAGCGTTGTTTTTTTTTCAAATCTAGTGATGTCGCGATCTTAGATCGTGACATACACCATTCAATGCGCCTTAAAAGGACAAAAAAAATGATGTCACGATCTAAGATCACGACATTCACTGTTTAAAAAAAAAATTGTTGTTGTGGTCACCAATACATCAAAACACCAACCAACAAAACACCAAAACACTAACAGTCAAACATGGTCAAGCATGACCATCACCAAAACACCAACACACCAACAACCATGGCCAACCAATACCTAGAACACTGAAACACCACCAACCAACAAAATATCAAAACACCAACATAACCAAATGACCCAATGCAAAATAACAGATATCACCTCCAAAACCAAAACCATGAAAACAACAAATATCAATTTATAAACATTGAAATCAAATAAAGAAAGAAGTTACAAAAATTATAATTAACAAATAATTATGAATAAAATTTGAAATTATATTTTACAAAGCTTAAATAAAATACTTGTAATATGCGTAATCAACAATAAGTACTGCAAGGAGGTTGTCCAGTATTTCATCACAACTGATATCTGGTGGGAACACGAGCCAACCTCCCCTCATCACCATCAAGAAAGTCAACTGTAGCAGTCTCAGTATCATCTGAATATCGACGACGATGCTATCGGTAAATATTAAGTCATGGTGCCTCACTCGGCGCAGTGTCATCAACATCATCAAGCACAGGTGTAAATATTAGAGTTGGAGAAGGAGTCGAATACGAGAACGACGTAGATATCTCGATATACTCTTCAAAGGCGCCCGGAGTACCAGAAGTAGATGAAACTTCTGGATCAGTAGTTCCCTATGTGGATGTCAAAGGAAGATAACCATCAAGTGGCATATATCCAAATCGCTAGTGTCTCTCATGTCTTATCTCTGATATAACCGACTTGAGAATCCATTCCTTCCATAGTTAAGATGTCAAATGCTGCTAAATGGACATCCTCGAGACTATAGCATTGCACCAAAAAAAAATTGTAAGTACAAAAACACTATGAACAAAATGAATGTAATATTAAATGGCAATGTTGTTTTGACTTATCAGATATGTGATGTCGTCTGCTGTTGGACGAAATCCTTACTGATACCGATGTGCAGGACTGTCAATCAACATACCAGTGATTTGACGATACCAAGTCATATAATCAGATGTTGACATGACATGACCATAACAGTCCTCTCCGGTGATAATATGGTATCGATAGTTATTCCACAACCGTAAGAGTACCGCATATTCCCTCGTCCAATCTCAACTAGCTCTCCCATTTTGATTAGTCTGATGCAACTCCATGTAAGTTTGCAATAGTAAAGGAATATCTTGTTGCAAGCCAAACTATCGCATAATTCTCTCAGGAAAATGATATTCGACTATTTCAAAACAAATAAGGAGGACACTAACACATCATATATCACACCCGACAAGGCAATACGCAAGCAAATACTTCATGTCGGAAAACGAATATGGCATCCAGATAAACCAAAGGGAAAAAAAAAAGAAAAATTGTGTTACTTTGATTTGTAAAAATAGAAATGGTTGCATATGCCGAAAATAAAATTTACTCACATCACCGTCCCTCATATGATCGAGTTGATCTTGATATGATTGAAGAATAAACTGACTCGTATGTATATAGTTACGAGGAACATCTCAACTATTTAAAAATAAAACAAAGTCAAGTTAGAGTTATACAAAGTCACAGGAAGAGAAAAAAATAATATGATAAATGTAAAAAAGTTTACGTATAGAGATCCTCAAGCATTGGTAGGTATGTTTGGAGTAGCAGGTGTCGGATCAACACTATGGCGTCTAGTCAGGATAAATATCGTCTGACTCTCATATGCCCAAAGTTGAAAAGAGAACAAAAAATTGAAAGAATTATATAATATTTATATAAAGTTTTGTTATGAAAAAATAGATAAAATTGAGATATAGTACTTGTATAAGTAAAATAAGACCAGAAATCTATCTAACACCATCTATTGAAGCCTACATATAGCCCTGTAAAGTGTCACCAAGACAGCATTACCCCAACTATAATATTTAGCGCAATCAAGATCTCGTAAGAACTCCAAATACATAAACTTCACCATCAACCCAAACTTATTCCCCAAAAGACAACCCAGAAGCTGCATAATGTGATCCCGTGTATGAAACTCTACTAATGTCACATCTGACTCAGGTCCCAGAGAATGTGAATCAAGAAAGGTCGTGATTGTCCGTAATTTAAGTCGATCTCTATGAAAATACTTTAGACTAGGATAGAAACCCATGAGACTATGACATAAATTCTGTTGGTCAGCAATGGAACGACTCGAATCTATCCTAATAACTGTCTCTCTATCAACAGGCAAGTTGAAAAGGACTAAAACATCTTGTAATGTAATCGTAGTCTCACTGACAACTAAGCGGAAAGTGTGAGTCTCATATATCCATCTCGCCACAACAACAATAACAACAATTTAGACTTTTTATCTCAAAATTTAGAGTCGGTCATATAAGAAACAAATTTCAAAAAATAAAAAATAAAAAAAAATAAATAAATAAATATAAATAAATATAAATAAAATTAAAGAAAAAAAGAAATATTAATTTAACTTGTGCGGATTCTCCTATACCACTCATTCGTATCAAAAACTATCTCTTTAATTAAATCCATAATTATCATATCTTCACGAATACAATATATCCAAATTTTTAACGGTCTACCTCTATATTTTATTAAATCTTTTATATTTAAGTTTTCAATTTTTCTAAGTAGTATATCTACGTTTTAATTGTACATGTCCAAATCATTTTAGATGGTACTCTCGCATCTTATCTACAATTGAATTAACTTCCAACTTATTATGTATCTCATCATTTCTAATTCTATTTTTTATAGTTTTTCAACATATCCACATAAATATTCTCCTTTCAGTTACAATCATTTTTTGCTCTTAATGCTTTTTAATGGCCCAACAATTGGTGTCATACAATAGCTCAGGTCTAACTGCGATTCTATAAAATTTTCTCTTTAAGTGTAGTGGTATCGTACGATCGTAAAAAACTCCGAATGTCTTTCTCCATTTTATCCAACCCGCTTGAATTCTATTGTTCATATTTCCATCTATATTACCATCATTCTGGATGATGGAATCAAGATATCTAAATCGTTCACTCTTTGAGATATTTCTTCCATCTAATTTAATTGTTTCTTCATTATCCTAATGATTGCCACTAAATTTACCTTTCATATTATCAGTTTTAGACCTACTTAATCTAAATTCTCTAAATTCTAACGTGACCCTTTATAATTCTAATTCATACTGATACCTTCTCCAATTGTATCAACCAAAACTATATAATCTGCGAATAGTATATACCATGATATTTCATTTTAGATATTTTTTGTGATTTCATATATTACTATCGCAAATAGTATAGGATTCAATGTTAAATCTTGATAGAGCCCAATGTTAATAGGAAAGCTATCGCTCATACCTCTGCAAGTTTTTACATTGGTCACCAACTCCTTCATACATATCCCTAATAAGTTTAATGTATTTCAAAGAAATCTCTTTTCTCAACTGCACCTACCACAACACGTCCCTAGAGACCCTATCATACGTTTTTTCTAAGTCAATAAATATCATATATAGGTCTCTCTTCTGCACTCTAAATGTCTCCATCAATTGTCTTAACAAGTGAATTGTTTCGGCGATAGATCATTTTAACATAAATTCAAATTGGTTCTGAGACACACTTATCCCTCATTTCAATTTATACTCTATCACTCTCTCTCATAACTTCATCGTATGACACATAAGTTTAATTTCTCTATAGTTAGAATAATTTTGTATGTTTCCTTTGTTTTTATACAGTGGAACAAGAGTACTCTCTCCATATTTGAGATATTTTCTTTGTTTACCAAATTTTGTTGAAAATATTCGTTAACATTACTATGCCGAATTCACCTAAACATTTCCACACCTCAATAGAAATGCTATCAAGTCCTATGATTTTGTAACTTTTTATTCTCTTTAGGGTCTCTTTTACTTCATGGGGATGAATTTTACATTTAAAGTTTCTATTAATCTCTTCTACAAATATCTCGATATTTTCTATACCTATTATACTTTCAATATTAAAGAAAGTATCAAAATATTCCCTCTATCATTTTCTTATGTCTTCACTCTTTACAAGTATACTATTAGTTTCACTTTTATTACATCTAACCTCATTTAGATCTTTTCCCTTCCTCTCCCTTGGTTTGGCAATTCTGTAGATCTCTCTTTCCCTGTCCCATCTCAAATCTTTAGCCTCTTGTATAATTTGTTATACACCTTACTTTTTGACTCGTGGATAATCTTTTTTACATCTTTTTTTTTACATTTATGTTTTTTTTATAAGTCTTGCTACAACGATTACTCTTAAGATTTATATAGCACTCTCTTTTGATTCGGATAACAGTTTGTATTTCCTCATTCCACCACCATGACTTCTTACCTATTGGAACCCTACCCTTGAATAATCCAAGAACCTCCCTACATATGTTCTTCATATTATTAGACATCTCTTTTTACATTATTTCTAGATTATCATTAATGAACCAATTTATTACTCCAATTACTTTGTCCCTAAAAGTTGTCACTTTTTCCCCTTTTAGATTCCATCACTTAATTTTTATTTTCATAGATGGTTGACGTTATTTTTGTCGTTTAGGCACTCGTATGTCTAACACTAAAAGTTTGTGCTAAGTCGCTATACTCTCCCTCAATATATCCTTGCAATCCTTATAGATCATTTTATCACCTCTCCTAATAAGAAAAAAAAATCTATCTGACTAACATTTGACCCACTTTTATAGGTAACTATGTGTGACTCTTTTTTCTTGAAGAATGTGTTTATGAATGACAAATCGAATGCTACGACAAACTCTAAAATGGTACTTTCCGCGTCATTCTTATAGCAAAGCGAAAGTTTCTATGTAGGTTTTGAATCCCTCATTTTTTTCTGCTACATATCCATTTAGATATCTTCCAATAAATAACTTCTCTTCGATCGGTTTGACTTATATAAATTTATTTAAATCTTCTCAAAATTATTTTTTACAAATTACATCTACACCTATTTGAGACGTATACACATTAACTATATTAACTACGTTTTCTCCATTTACTAACTTAACGAGTATAATTCTATCTCATTTTCTTCTTATCTCTACTACATTTTCTAGTAGATATTTATGTACGATTACTCCTATCTCATTCTTAGTTCTATCTTTACCTGTGTATCAAAACTTATAACTATAAGATTCTATTACTTTAGTATTCTCTCCCACCCACTTGGTTTCTTGGAGACAATGATATTAATTTTTTTCTATTCATTACATCTCCTATCTCTTCTAACTTTCCGGTCAGCCATCCTATGGTCCAAGTGATTAAGCAAATCCTATCCTCATGGACTATCTTATTTATCCAGACCCTAATATTTTTTGGTAATTTGTCACTACACCCGGGATCCAATATAGTACGTTACTGAGAGGAAAACGCCCTAAACGTTTTCATATATTTGTCTCCGATTTTTAATTTGAAAAAAGATTTTATGCTGATTGTTAGCTTACCATATCTTTACTCCTTTATCCGAGTTTGAAACCGGTTGTGGTGAAGTTTTTCAGATAATAATATATAAAAATGATAAAAAAATAATTGAAAAATCCTATATCTATATACACAAAACAACATTAAAATAATAAATTTTATGTTACAATTATAGTAGTAATAGTAATAATATTAAATAAAAGTGATATTAGTAATAATTGTAATACTATTTGTAATAATACTAATAATAATAATTATAATGGCAATAATAATAATACTAGTGATACTAGTAATAATAATAATAATATTAATTATATCTATAACCAATAATAATAATATCTATGACTAATAATAATATTACTAGTGATACTAGTGCCAATATCTATGGCTAATACTAATGATAATAATAATAAGACGGAGAAAAATGATAAAAAATAAATTGCTATACAGCGGTTCTATTTGGGTTTAAGATCTCTACACAGAAATGCCACTATTCATTAGCTGCTGCTGTTGATTTTTATGTTGAAAATCATCAAAAACAACCGAACAATCTGATCTCAACATAGTCATGCCAGTGAACGGGAAGCTCTCAAGTCTCCAATGGAGACTAGAGTGGAGCCCTCACATGACCTTGTTAACAAGTTGCTTTCTAGATTCAAGAGTGATTGCATGTCTACTCTTTGTGACTGCGAATGGGATAGTTTAGTTTCTAACTTTAAGCACTTATCTCAATTCATGACAACATGGTAGACATATCGGGAAAAATGAGGCAAATAGATAAGATTACGAAAATTTTGGGCGAAATATGTTCGAATCGTCTTGTCACACTTAATACAATGTCTAAACTCTCCAGTCTATGAATTGCTTGATACCCTTTGTAAAGAGAATAAAGTTGAGCAAGGCCCACAAGATTTTCTTGGAGCTTAAGTCATATATTGCACCAAATGCTAATGCTTTTAGGCGATAATAGAAAATTCTACTAAAATATATGCTCTGTCAATAAAATATTAATAATTAAACAAAATCATGTCTGAAATCACTAATTCATACATATTGATACCACAAAATAAATAAATACTAAAATAAACTTATCTCAAATCCCATAACACCACGGTGGACATATTCGGAAAAATGAGTCAAATGGATATATAAAATGAGGGAAATTTTGGGGAAAATGTAATCGAATTGTCTTGTCACCCTTAATACAATGTCTAAGCTCTCAAAGTCTAAATGTTTTGCTTGATATCCTTTGTAAAGAGAATAAATTTGAGCAAAGTCCACAAGATTTTCTTGGAGCTCACCAAATGCAAATAATTTTAGGCAATAATAGAATATTTCACTAAAATATATTCTCCATCATTAAAAAATTAATAAGTAAACAAATTTGTATCTAAAATCACTAATTCATAAGTATTGATACCACAAAATAAATAAAAGATTTTCTAAAATAAGAACATAGAAATAAAAAACTAAAAAAAAATAAATTAAAGTACATGGAAGCCCCCACCCAATTAATTAAAAAATGATAAATAGCCCAATATATTATCCTTTGTGCATCCATAATTGGAATTTAGCCATTATTTTTTAGTAAAATTAAGCATAAAAAATTAAGTATGGGAAAGTGAAGGCACTTGCTTCAAAAAGAGAGTGAAATTAATTAAAAAATTTAAATTGATAATCTCGATCGTGATACCGGCTATAGAATCCTACCTTTCTTTTTCCCCAAGGTAAACATTGAACAAGAAGAAAAACCACTCATCTAAACCCTTTCCCACCACCTTCTACTTCACCCCTAGTTTGTTCTTCTCTCTATATATACAAACCCCAACCTACATTCCTTTTCATCAAACCCCACTTCACTTGCTATTTCTCTCTCTAATCACTTATTTCTCTCTATCTACAATCATGAGTAAGGGTTTTTGGTCTTCTTCTTTGATTTTAGTCGAATAGTATTTGGATTTAGTTCAATTTTTCAAATGGGGTTTTTGATCTTTGTTGTTTTTAAGTATTTCTCGGTGTTTTTGGTGATTTTGTTGAAGTTCTGAAACGGGGTGTTTGATTTTTTGTGGTCTTTTTTAGATTCTGACAAGAAGATCAAGATCGGAATCAATGGTAATCTTCAGATCTTTGGCTTTTTCAAATCTTATTTGACGTTTGGGCTTTTGGGGCTCCTGTTCTGATGTTCTTTTGGATCTCGGAAAATGTTCGATTAGGATTTGGAAGGATCGGTCGTTTGGTCGCCAGAGTTGCCCTTCAGAGTCCCGATATTGACCTTGTTAACAAGTTGCTTTCTAGATTCAAGAGTGATTGCATGTCTACTCTTTGTGATTGCGAATGGGATAGTTTAGTTTCTAACTTTAAGCACTTATCTCAATCCATGACAACATGGTAGACATATCGGGAAAAATGAGGCAAATAGATAAAACTAGGAAAATTTTGGGCGAAATATGTTCGAATCGTCTTGTCACACTTAATACAATGTCTAAACTCTCGAGTCTATGAATTGCTTGATACCCTTTGTAAAGAGAATAAAGTTGAGCAAGGCCCACAAGATTTTCTTGGAACTTAAGTCATATATTGCACCAAATGCTAATGCTTTTAGGCGATAATAGAAAATTCTACTAAAATATATACTCTGTCAATAAAATATTATTAATTAAACAAAATCATGTCTAAAATCACTAATTCATACATATTGATACCACAAAATAAATAAATAAATAAATAATTACTAAAATAAACTTATCTCAATCCCATAACACCACGGTGGACATATTCGGAAAAATGAGTCAAATGGATAAAATGAGGGAAATTTTGGGGAAAATGTAATCGAATTGTCTTGTCACCCTTAATACAATGTCTAAGCTCTCAAAGTCTAAATGTTTTGCTTGATATCCTTTGTAAAGAGAATAAATTTGAGCAAAGTCCACAAGATTTTCTTGGAGCTCACCAAATGCAAATGATTTTAGGCAATAATAGAATATTTCACTAAAATATATTCTCCATCATTAAAAAATTAATAAGTAAACAAATTTGTATCTAAAATCACTAATTCATAAGTATTGATACCACAAAATAAATAAAAGATTTTCTAAAATAAGAACTTAGAAATAAAAAACTAAAAAAAATAAATTAAAGTACATGGAAGCCCCCACCCAATTAATTAAAAAATGATAAATAGCCCAATATATTATCCTTTGTGCATCCATAATTGGAATTTAGCCATTATTTTTTAGTAAAATTAAGCATAGAAAATTAAGGATGGGAAAGTGAAGGCACATGCTTCAAAAAGAGAGTGAAATTAATTAAAAAATTTAAATTGATAATCTCGATCGTGATACCGGCTATAGAATCCTACCTTTCTTTTTCCCCAAGGTAAACGTTGAACAAGAAGAAAAACCACTCATCTAAACCCTTTCCCACCACCTTCTACTTCACCCCTAGTTTGTTCTTCTCTCTATATATACAAACCCCAACCTACATTCCTTTTCATCAAACCCCACTTCACTTGCTATTTCTCTCTCTAATCACTTATTTCTCTCTATCTACAATCATGAGTAAGGGTTTTTGGTCTTCTTCTTTGATTTTAGTCGAATAGTATTTGGATTTAGTTTTTGATCTTTGTTGTTTTTAAGTATTTCTCGGTGTTTTTGGTGATTTTGTTGAAGTTCTAAAACGGGGTGTTTGATTTTTTGTGGTCTTTTTTAGATTCTGACAAGAAGATCAAGATCGGAATCAATGGTAATCTTCAGATCTTTGGCTTTTTCAAATCTTATTTGACGTTTGGGCTTTTGGGGCTCCTGTTCTGATGTTCTTTTGGATCTCGGAAAATGTTCGATTAGGATTTGGAAGGATCGGTCGTTTGGTCGCCAGAGTTGCCCTTCAGAATCCCGATATTGAACTTGTTGCTGTTAATGATCCTTTCATCTCCACTGACTACATGGTATTCATCTCTCTCTCTCTCTCTCTCTCTCTCTGTTTTTGTACCATGCATGATTTGGTCTTCAGAATGATTTGTTGATCCAAGGTTTTATATGCGTATGCAGGCCTACATGTTCAAATATGATACTGTTCATGGACAATGGAAACACCACGAGTTGAAAGTGAAGGACTCTAACACCCTTCTGTTTGGGGAGAAGCCCGTCACAGTTTTTGGCATCAGGTACTGAATCTGTACCTTTTGAAGTTGATTAGATCCGCTAATGATAGTGAATTATTTTTGATTTTGTAATTTCATTATTTTGAAATAATATTATAGGAACCCTGAGGAGATCCCATGGGGTGAGACTGGTGCTGTGTTTGTTGTTGAGTCCACCGGAGTTTTCACCGACAAGGAAAAGGCTGCAGCTCACTTGAAGGTTTGCAATTATTTTTTCCCCTATTTTGTTTATTTTATTTGTTTATATTACATTGATTTTATTTTGTGCATGTTTCACTTTCCAAATCATTAACCTATGTTTTCACGAGAGACTATTTTGTGATCTATTTGTAAAGTGCTTTTTCTTTGATTAGGTCAGTCATAGAGTTAAATATTTTTTTGTTGAAAGTTGTTAGAGAAGGGACAATTGTCTTCTTTTCTGCATGTTTAAAATACCCAAAACATTAATCTTAGTGTTACCATTGCTTTTTTTTTTAATTACTGAAAGTTATTTATGAGTGAGATTTTTATGTTGTGCTATGTTTAGCTCCACTGATCTGTGTTTTACTCGGATCATTCTTTACTTGTCTTCCTCTGAATTGCCATTTCCTAGTTTTATGGAGATCTTACATATGTATTTGGGCATTCCTTATTGATTTGTCTCGGTATAGAGCATCACCAATATTTAAGAGTCAAACAAATATTGAACATGTCCACTTCCTGTGCTGTTAGTGTGGAAAGTACCAACGGGCTATTTGTATTGGTATAGAGCATCGCCAAGATTTAAGTCATTTTCTTACACTTATATGGTTTGATTTGTGTTCTTTTTGTTACTAGGGTGGTGCTAAAAAGGTTGTCATTTCAGCACCAAGCAAGGATGCTCCTATGTTTGTTGTGGGTGTTAACGAACAGGAATACAAGCCAGAACTTGACATTGTTTCTAATGCTAGCTGCACCACTAACTGTCTTGCTCCTCTTGCCAAGGTTCTTATTGTACAATCTTAGTTGATTTATCCTAGTTACTCCTGTATTTGAATTCTTGCTTATAATGTTATTATTTCTTGAAATTTTCAGGTCATCAACGACAACTTCGGCATTGTTGAGGGTCTTATGACTACTGTTCACTCCATCACAGGTTAATGATTGTTGAGACGATCTTTTCTTCTTTCGTCTATTCCGATTGCTTTTCCTTGCTCCAGATCCTACTAATTTTCTTCTTACATGTTTCAGCCACCCAGAAGACTGTTGATGGTCCATCAAGGAAGGACTGGAGAGGTGGAAGGGCTGCTTCATTCAACATCATTCCCAGCAGCACTGGAGCTGCTAAGGTACAAAATTTATCTCTATATCACATTCTAAACCAAACACTCTTAGACATGTTTATAAAATCTGACGTGCATTATATTTTGTCCTGAACAACATCACAGGCTGTCGGCAAAGTTCTTCCAGCTTTGAACGGCAAGTTGACTGGAATGGCTTTCCGTGTTCCCACCATCAATGTTTCAGTAGTTGATCTTACTGTCAGACTTGAAAAGTCTGCCACCTACGATCAGATCAAAGCTGCCATCAAGTATGCTTCAGAAATTAAAACACCCATTTCTTAATTTTGATTTCTTGTCCCTACATTTACACTTTGACGTCGGACAATTCATTTAACCTGATGATGAACAGGGAGGCATCTGAGACCACTCTTAAGGGTATTTTGGGTTATGTTGAGGAAGATTTGGTATCTACAGACTTTGTTGGTGATAACAGGTAAATAATAACAAACCAATTAATAGTTACTATTCTGTTTTGATCTCCTTTTTCTAATTTCAATATTGGAAATTGTTGGTTTTCTTTTCTTCTTGGGACCAACTTTGTTGGCTACGGATAAATCAGTCTTTTTCTAACCATCTGCAGGTCAAGCATCTTCGATGCCAAGGCTGGAATTGCATTGAATGAAAAGTATGTGAAGCTGGTTGCGTGGTATGACAACGAATGGGGATACAGGTCAATATTTCATTTGCATGCTCTTGAAATCCAGCTTCACTCTATTATTCAGTCTAGTCTTGTTTTATGTTGCATCTTTGACGAAAAGTTTCTCTCCTATTTTGCAGCTCCCGTGTGATTGACTTGATCCGCCTCATGGCAAAGCAGTAGAAACGATTTGTTGATTAAGGGACTAATATCTCCGCAGGAATTTTCTGCTTTCTGAGGCTTTTTGATATTCAGAATAGGAATTTCAATAACATTCGGTCGGTTTTGCCCCCGTGATCTACACCTTTGTGGTGGTCATTTTGTCTTTGTTTCTTTAGGCATTTTCTTCTGGAAATGTGTTTTTTCTTATGAAAATTCTTAGAATTCCATGAACGGATGCCGATGGTTTTTTTATTTTAAATGTGGTTCACTCTCTCTATCATATTTATTGTTATTAATTTTTATTATTATTTTATTCTGTTTTTCTTTGAAATAACTCATGATATACGGCATGAGGGGAAGATAGGAAAGTATTATGATTTCCTTTTCTCCTAGTGTTAGAGGTGAGTTACGACTCTACAGATACTGGCTCCTTGGTAACTTGAATGGTTGTCGTCAATGGGATATGACATCTACAAAAACCGCCGAAGAGTGTTCCGACAGATGAGGTTCCGACGCTCAAATCAGAAAGAACGGTTTTCGAATGTAAAGAAACAAATTGAGAACTAAGAGAGGGAGACATTTTCTGTGACTAGTGTGTTCAATGTGTAAGACTGGGATAGTATACCTGATTTGGAGGGTTTGAGAGTATCTTATACCTGATAGAGTTATATACTTTAGGGGTGTTGTAAACCTACTATCCTTATGGAAATGATTTGGAAATCTCGCGAATTCAATATTCCAAAATGATCATGATCTTTATCATATAGGAATTTTCCTTATCCGTAAAATCCTAGAGATACCGTCTTCAAACAGGGAATTAAAGTTGTTGGGCGTTATGATCTTTCCTTAGGATCAATAAAGCCATTGGCTATCGGTTGGTTGTTAGGCCAATACGGAGTCTTCGGGCTTGTTCACTCAATGAACCAAGGGCTAAGTACCCAATCGGGGAGATAAATGACAAATCTCATTCAATAGATGAGGCGACTAAGACCCTTTGGTAGATCAAATGAATGACCATCAAAGATAGTCGTTCGGTAATATTGGGTTATGTCTGCTCCTTGGTCGGTAGCTATTAGGTTGCTTAACTCACGGGGGTAATCCCTTTTGTGCTGTAGGCCACCTAGGCTTGGGTCCCTCGATCGTACCTTTGATCAAGTATTGGGCTACGTTCCATCATTTGCCCCCGACTCATGACCTTCTTTATAAAGAGGCGCCATGAGTAAAGACTCATTCAAGCGAGGCGTGTTTGATACGTTATAAAAGCATAGGACTGCTAGGCTTTTTCTAGGCTATTCAACCCTTTCTCACGAGGATAAGTGTGTCTTATCATAGGTGATTCCTTTATGGGGAACTGAAGGAGGTGAATTACTCCATTTATGACGTGTTATTTCTGCCGATCAGTTTCACTTACCCTGAATTAATTAAGGTCCGTTCCTTTTCAGCTATAAGTAGTGATGATGTGTGCTCTTCCTTTCCATAGAGAATTGAAGTTTTCCTTTCTTTCTAGGAGTTCTTCTAAGAGTCATTTCCTTCTGCGAGGCGTTTTGGCATGCGGAACTTTATAGCTCAAGTAGCTTCTACTAGAGTGAGATCTCATTAAGAAGAGGAACTATTAGAATGAGATCTCATTATACCGATTGTTAATCGGTTGGCGTGATGAGATCATCCATCACTGGCGGAGATATGTTCTTTGCCGGTTTGGGTTAACTATCCGGATTCCCCTCCATCATCCAATTACGGTGTGGATGCCTCTCGTACCATCTTTGGTTAGTAAGCATGGCTTAAGTCGCTTGGGGGTGGCAAAACCCAAACTCATGCCCTCTCTTGTCCCTAGCACTACATAGGAATTACTGTTTTTGCTCTCTCCAGTATAGGGATTGTGGTTTCTTTGTCCAGGGACAGCCCTATTGTGTACTTCTCATAGTGTAATTGATTCTATCTAGAGACTTGTATACTCATCCATGTAACCAAAAGTACTTCTTATGTAAGAATAAGAGAAAAGTTATACTTTACTTACTTGAATTCTGTCCTTGTTCTCTTTCGTTGTCTCTTGTTCGTCTGTATTCTTTTTTTTGGTTTTCATCAAAGTAAGTCTACTTCCAACCATACGGAGATGTGAGGTATTACTAGCCATTTAAGCCATAGATGTCTAATTGACAGGAAAATTTAAATAGGAGGGTCGTGTCCGCCCGTTAGGAGAGTCTATCCCTTTTTGATAACACGTTCGATCGGTAGGAAACTTTAGATAGGAGGACCGTGTCTACCCGTTCGGAGAGTTCCATCACTTTTTGATTACACATTCGATCGGTAGGAAACTTTAGATAGGAGGGCCATGTCCACCTGTTCGGGGAGTTTCATCCATTTTTGATGACACGTTTGATCGAGAGAAAACTTTAGATAGGAGAGTCGTATCAACTCGTTCGGAGAGTTTCATCCTTTTTTGATAACTCGTTCGATCAGTAGGAAACTTTAGATAGAAGAGCCGTGTCCACCTATTCAGAGAGTTCCATCCCTTTTTGATTATACGTTCGATTGGTAGGAAATTTGTCTGGTAACCAGACGAGAATGGGGGAAAGAATCGTTCGGTTCTTACTAAGCTGATTCTTCTAGCTGCGAGAGGTAGCGGAGTCTACTGATGATATATGCGTATGTTCTCTGAGTTCCAGGTTTTAGACACGGCCGATCCATCTAGATTGTTAAGGTGATAGGTTCCAGGTCGGACCACGGAACACACTTGGTACGGGCCTTCCCAATTGAGAGCAAGCTTGCCCCCGGGTTGGGGCTGACTGGCGATACCGTGTCATCTGCTACTGGTAAGTAGCCATTCGTGCCGATGCGGACTCTCGTAACTCTGGAAGAAAGTCCAATATTTCACGTAGGGTATGCTCGTTTTGCCTAGTGTCATATTGGACCCGGAACGAGTGAATTCGTATCTCCATGGGTATGACCGCTTCACTTCTATATGTCAGACTGAACGGTGTTTTACCTGTTGCTCTTCGGGGTATAGTGCAATACGACCAGAGGATACCGTAGAGTTCTTCATCTCATTGTCCTTTGGCATCGTTTAGCATTGTCTTTAATCCCTATAGGATCGTTCGGTTGGTTATCTCAGCAAACCCGTTGGTTTATAGATGAGTGACTGATAAAAATCGGTACTAAATCTCGAGTCTTTCGTAGAACTCGTGGAAACACTTGTTATCAAACTATTTTCCATTGTCCGTGATGAGGACATGTGGTATGCCGAACCAAGTGATGATATGAGCCCATATGAAAGACTGGACCTTGGCGGCAGTGATCTGTGTAATACCGAAAACTCGATATCGACTATTTTGTAAACATTCCTATGATAAAATAGAAAATTTTATATTTTATTGATTTTTGATTTTGGGGTATTAAATTGAAATTTTCGGTATATTTAAAATATCTGTGTTTGTATTGATAAATTTAAAAATTATAATTGGAGTATTATATGAATAAATGTATATATATATATATGTATTTATTTAAAAAAAAAAAAAAAAGACAGAGGGAGGAGGAAACGCTGCGTTTCGACTGAAACGCAGCACTCCACTCCTCCCCCACCCCCAAAAAATCGAACTAGGGCTAAGCCCTAATTCTCTCTTCTCTCTCGCCCTCTTTCATCTCTCACTCTTTGTCTCTCTCGACTCTCGCTCTCCCTCCGTGTCACGCCCCGATCCTCAGATCGACCACGCGACAACCGCCGCGTCGTCTCGGTACGTGGGTAAAAACTCCCCATGTACCGGGACTCCGCAAGGCTATCAAATTCACAATAAATCATCAAACTCATAAAATTCTTCAAAAAAAAACAAGAAATTTCAAAATCAATACACATGCAAGGAGCCCATCCGGCTCATCAAGGATGTACAAACACACACATTGACACACATCGGGGAGTGGGAACCTGTACATGCACGCATGCAATGTGACCATCTTGGTCACTCTGAAAGCATTTAACAAACAAGAAGTTCCAAAACATAGCCGTCAGATTTTACCAACACTTACCCGAGGAAAACAGGCCAGTATCGATAAAATCCTAACGATATGAGTTGTACAGAACTTCACAAAATCAAAGAAAAAGCATTGAAATTAAGATTTACAGTCCAAATGTCTCAGTACAAATATAAACAGTTTTCCAAAACTAGAGAAATCAAAAGAAATAAAAACAAATCAAAAATCGACGGATTTTATCAATACTTGCCGGCAACTCAGCCAGTATCAATAAAATCCGCACGGCTGGAATGTACAGACTTCCCTTTCCATGATTTGCAAGCTATCAATCCCCAAAAGTAGCCCTGCCTGCCAAATACCTATACAGTTAAAACTACTTCGCAAGCTCCGTCGAGTAGGCTCCCAACTAAGTCTCCTCTGAAAAATGGGGGGAGTGAGGGGTGAGTATAGGGATATACTCAGTGAGTGGAGTGCAATGGTGCATTTGTGCTAATAAATAAGGTGTGAATGTGGGGCAGTCAAAGCATAACTCATAAATCATCTCATATCCATAAAATCATTTCAATAAATCACATTTCACAAATATGCATCCATATCAATCATTTTTTTTTTATAAAAATCCTGGGGTTCCATCGAAATATGCTTCCGTCTCAGGGCGGCCAAACCCAGACGAAAATCCGCCAAGGGTTTTACTATCCAATATCTCAAAACAAACCCCCTTCCTTGGCGTTGGCTCGTGCCTCACCGGGGTGCACCAGATATAGCACGAATTTTGCAGAGGGAGGGACGTCTACTCCCCCGCACATCTAAACCCCAAACCACGTCACCCCGTCGGGTCGCTCTGTGGTGGGTATATGACTATAGTCATCTACGACACCCTCCATTTCTCATTCAATCCATTTCTCAACAATGTGCCATGAATTTCCACAAACAATCCATAATTTCATGTCAAAGCAGTTCATCAATCAATATCTAATATCACATGGCACAAAAGCATTTATAAACACAATGGATGCATTCATATTTCATAATCCAGTTCAGACAGCCCACAGTCACAAAATAATTTACATAAATTATGTAAAAACATTTCAAAACCAATTTCAAACCAATTTTAAAACAGGTTTCTCATTTACGAACACAATGAACCGTCCACTCACCTCTAGAGAGGGTATTCACTCTCTATTTCCGAAACCAACTCATAACGACTCTTCTCGAGTCTCCAAAGGTCAACCTAGACCAATCAAGACCAATAAAGATCAATTAAAGCTCTATTAAAGGGTTTTCAAATTCCCATTTTATGTACAATAGCCTTAACTTGCATAATTACGTTCCAAAACTTTCGTTTCCTCAAGCTAGTATCATTTCAAATCACCAACGACTTTAAATTTACAATATTCCTCAATTTTACCCATTTTCTCCCGAATTCCTTAATATTAATTTAATTCACGCCAATTTCCATTCAAATCCCAAGGAAAACTACGTAATTCAATCAAATACAACTCTAATACTATCTACGACTTTCTCACATGCTTCACAATCCAATTTACATCAAATTCTAGACTTAACCTCAATAATTTCATACAAACACTTAGGGAAATATATTTCTTTCAAGTCTAACACATTTCAAAATATATATAGACGTAATTTCTACCTTAATTCAACAAAATAATTCGAATACGGAAGGGATTGAAAATCCCTCACCTAAGGTTTCTCAGTGTGCAAACCTAGCTTCCAATCACCAGTGTATCAAACCTGTAACAAGTTCAATTTACAGCAATCGTTAGAATTAAACCTAACAACTAAGAATATTCAACCCTAGAATTAAAATTGGACAACCTAGGCTTACCTCTGCAGAGCTGTGACCTAGGGTTTTTGATGTCCTGCGGCTAGGGTTTTCTGCAAGGATGCAACGGCCACTGATTTTGGTTGTTAACAGAGAGAAGTGCTCACAGTGAGCACTGCGAGCGAAAAGGGAGGGGGGAGAACAAGAATCCCGCCATCGCGCGCGAGAGAGAAGGAGAATAGTTCCATTCGCGCGCGAGAGAGAGGGGAAACGGAGTTCGGTTGCTCGCGTCGCAAGTGGTGGCGGATCGATCAAAGATGAGAGTGATTGCGCGAGGGAGAGAGCGCGAAGAGAGACTGATAGAGACTGTGGGATAGAGAGAGAGAGATGAAGGAGAGAACAGAGGGAAGGAGAGAGTGACCGACGCGGTGGTCGCGGTGGTTGCGCACGGTGGAGGGAGTGGTGGCGAACGATCGCAAGAGAGGGAGAGCGACGGAGAGAGATCGCGAGAGAGACGAGGGAGAGAGCAGAGAGTGAAATTCGATTAGGGCTATTAGCCCTAATCGAATTAGGGAAGACGGGGGTGCTGCGTTTCACCCCGAAACGCAGCATCTCCTCTTTCCTCTTCTTTTCTTTCTTTCTTTTTTTTTTTTTTTTTTTAATTAATAACTATATATATATTTTTGTTTTTCTCATTTCATTGGAAGTTTTAAATTTACCAAAAATAAAAATACTGCTGTGAATTTGTAACACGGCATTTCAATTATACCAAAAATTTAAATTTAAGACCCCAAAATCGAAAATCAATCAAATTTCAAAATTTTCTATTTTATTATAGAAATGTTTACAAAACATTCGACATCAAGTTTTCGGTATTACAACTCTTAACCCCCTAAAAACAAATTTCGTCCTCGAAATTTATAACGATAAAGTTTATACATCAAACAAATAGGGTATTGTTTTTGCTTTAGTTTCTTCAGTCTCCCAAATTTACTAAAATTTAGTTTGTGATAAGTTTCTTAGGAATTCACTTTCGTCTCAATTGTACAAGTACTTGATTGTCCTTTCGAAATTTCCTAGATATCTTATTTTGATTTGTTCAACCCTCCAAGCAATATATCTGTAAGCGCCTAAGCCTATTCTTATTCTCATTTACAGCTATGTAATTGCCTACTCGCAAATCATGATATCTGAATGCATCGTATATATGTATGCACGCTTATCACCTACACTCACCACCATATTGATAACAAAGTCTCCAATCCACCAATTTCAAACTACAAATATATTATCATACTCTATAGTATCTCCCAAAGTATTGATAGCAAAACTTGTATTATTCCAATATGAGTATTTGGTAGGTGGTATTCATTGAGATTGAGATTCCTTTAATTTCCTTTTTCACATTACAGCAATTAAAGCATAAAAATCAATAGTCTCTGAATCACCTTGTTTGTTCTAAAACCTTGAAACCTTGGATATAAAAGGAGTAACACTTTCTCGATTAACACATTCCTCAACAACAATTGGAATAGGTCTCTACCTTATATCTGCGACAAAGCGTTGTAGAAGATCAAAACTAAAGTCTTTAATACACATATCACACATATCTGAAAATACTATCATTGAACTCGACCAATTCAATATACCTCAAAATTTCATTTACAGACTTTCTTACTTCTAAACGGTGCTCAAGTAACCATGCATAAACATTTCTGCCTAGATGCTTATAAGATTCACCATTTCAATATTGTAAAAGCTAGAAGGGTCCATATTACCTCATATTTCCATCTGAAGGATGAATCTATCCCAAATTAAAGTTTATCTTAAGAACTCTAAACAACTATAGCAGACTGAAACACCAGAGAAATCTCACTACAATATATAGATCCCACAAAGGCTCATCATATTAGTTTCTCCAAGGATCGCATCAAGCAATTAGGAAACTTGTCACTGGTTTTCCATATTCTCAATTGTTCAAACTAGACAACAAAGCTTCTTGTTATCAAGATCACTTAAGATTAAAATTCTTTTCTAAGATGCTGCTCGTCCAATAAAAGCAATGTCCATTACGAATATTATTATATATATATATATATTTTTTATTTTTTTATTTTTTATTTTTTTTTAACCATCGAAACAAAAAGTTTTCCCCCATATTTATCGAAAGCATAAAATGGCAATTACTTGAAAGAAACATTCAATGCTTACTGAGACCATTCGTCATATGGTTAAAGATTTTGGTGTCACCTAATACTTATAGCAGCTCTTTTTTTTTTAAGTACTTGTCTTTCTTGGATGATCATCAATAAAAATAACAATATAATTAAATGCCAAACTATGAAGAAAAGTATACCAAAAATATAAGTGGAGGCTCTAGAACCATAAGTTTTGGGTAATACTCCATAGAGTTCCACAAGATGTTTCAATACATATTATTTTCTTGATTTCAAGTCATTTGAAGTGAGTTATGTTTGGGCTGCTTCAATTGAAAATGTCTTATTCTACCTTGACCTTTAATGTACACAGAAACTCCATGGTGCTTAACATACTGGTAACATCTCTTTAAGTCCTACAGCTATCATCACAACATACAGCGCCCTCATTCAACAAAATATGCCCCAAAGCAGATTCAGTTAACTTGATTTCCTCATTTAAACCCTTATCAACTACCACCTCCATCATTCATGTTCCCAAATTTTCTCCAAGAACAAATTGTCATCAGACCCCATAAGACTCAGTAGATCTTCCTCATGGTTCCTACCTATTCGATCATCAGATTCCTCAAAATTTTACATACAACCTACGGTCGAACATCTGTTTTACCCATACATTTTTTTTTCCACTGTATTTCACGCTCTCGTCCTGCAGTAAAGCCTTAAGAACCTCTCTCAAAACATACAATCCTCTATTCTTTTATTCTTCTCACCATTGGGTAAACAAACTACCTCCCTCGAAAATAAACTCCAAGAATAGACCTCCATTGTTATGACTCCTACTCACCTAGAGGGCACGAGTGTGCTCCCTAAATGCCTTCACCCAAGACTGATTATTCAATTGGTCATAAATTCTATCCAAAAGACCACTCATCAATCTAGTACAATAAAAGTCTGGAAACAAGGCCAATGCATCTTCCCTTATCTTCCACCAATTGGCAAAAATCTAAATTATTACCAATTAAGCAAACCTCAAAAACCTTTATTTTGACTTGAAAATTGACATTTGGTCACAATCAAAGATCATAATAACTAGCAATAATAATCACCTGCTGAACCTATTAGCATTATCAGAAAACCAAAGGAATAAAATTCACACTTCCTAATCAAAGCATCAAAGTGAAACCATTCCTTTGCCTCCCACCGTTAGTAACTCAATGGTAAAACCTCCTATTACAATCCCTTACTTACGGAAGAATGTTGGAGCATATGCTTGAGAAGTATGGAATAACATTCACAGTCTATCAAAATTAGGATGTGACATTTGCACAGAAAGCATATTCAGTTGAGAACCAAGCATGTTAAATTTGACAGCATTTTCTTAGGAAGAAATCTACACGAAAGTTCTTTTCCACCACAATATCCAATTTAAAGATCAACATCCTCATTTGTTCATCGAATATCGCAAAACTTTATCTATCACAAAATTGCTCTACCACTCTAACCATTCTTTAAGTTCCTTGTGAGATAGCCATATGTTTCTTAAACTTGAAAGCAAATCAGATTGAAGTGATGTAATAAAAATTCGAATGGATGGGAAATGATGAGAAGCATTTCAAATGCGAAGGTCATACTTAAAATTAGGGAGTTAAGACTCCCAGTTGTTTAAAGCAAAGAAAATAATCAATGCAAGACACTACGTCTTCGTCTTCTCACATAGCCCAAATTACTTCATTCTTACACAAGAGAATGTCTTACAACTCGCCATCCCAAATCAAAGAGCCATGCTAATCATACTATTAGTACCTCAAACCCCATTTAGTTTTTCAAAAGAGAATCTTACCACACTAAAGTCCCTATTTAGTGATTAGTCCACTAACTCATGCAAATCTAAAGACAATGTAGGGGCGAACTTATAGTTGATTTCTCTAAAATTCTTCATTGAATACATGATATACACCTCTATGAGTTTCTGAAGGCTCCTCAATTATACATATACACCAAACTTCTAATATCAAGATATAAGTCCGAGGGCCAAAACCACTACTAAGGTCCCCAATATTTGACCAAGCAAACCACAGGAGGTCTTGAGTCACAATTAAGTCACCAAATATTTCATTTGGGATTCCTTATTCATCATCCAAAAATAAAGTTCTACAAAGAGGTTCTGAACTTAGCAATGTAAAATATGAACTCATCCCAGTGCTTAACCCCCTAAAAATAAGCATTCCTAACTTCCTAGGAAAACTATGGAAAGTTCTGTACATTCTCCGAAGATCTTTTAAAGATCTTACATTTCTTTCAAACGAAATAAAACATTTTAAAGCTTTTAGAAAACTTTTGGGACATTAGAAATACACTTGAAAACATTTCAAAATATTTCAAAACCATCAAACTTTTAAAATCGTAAACCTGTGCTCTGATACCAATAAAGTTGTCACGCCCCGATCCTCAGATCGACCACGCGACAACCGCCGCGTCGTCTCGGTACATGGGTAAAACCTCCCCATGTACCGGGACTCCGCAAGGCTATCAAATTCACAATAAATCATCAAACTCATAAAATTCTTCAAAAAAAACAAGAAATTTCAAAATCAATACACATGCAAGGAGCCCATCCGGCTCATCAAGGATGTAAAACACACACATTGACACACATCGGGGAGTGGGAACCTGTACATGCACGCATGCAATGTGACCATCTTGGCCACTCTGAAAGCATTTAACAAACAATAAGTTCCAAAACATAGCCGTTAGATTTTACCAACACTTACCCGAGGAAAACAGGCCAGTATCGATAAAATCCTAACGATATGAGTTGTACAGAACTTCACAAAATCAAAGAAAAAGCATTGAAATTAAGATTTACAGTCCAAATGTCCCAGTACAAATATAAACAGTTTTCCAAAACTAGAGAAATCAAAAGAAATAAAAACAAATCAAAAATCGACGGATTTTATCAATACTTGCCAACAACTCGACCAAGATCAATAAAATCCGCACGCCTGAATGTACAGACTTCCCTTTCCATGATTTGCAAGCTATCAATCCCCAAAAGTAGCCCTGTCTGCCAAATACCTATACAGTTTGCAAAAATACTTCGCAAGCTCCGTCGAGTAGGCTCCCAACTAAGTCTCCTCTGAAAAATGGGGGGAGTGAGGGGTGAGTATAGGGGTATACTCAAATGAGTGGAGTGCAATGGTGCATTTGTGCTAATAAATAAGGTGTGAATGTGGCGGCATCAAAGCATAACTCATAAATCATCTCATATCCATAAAATCATTTCAATAAATCACATTTCACAAATATGCATCCATATCAATCATTTTTTTTTATAAAAATCCTGGGGTTCCATCGAAATATGCTTCCGTCTCAGGGCGGCCAAACCCAGACGAAAATCCGCCAAGGGTTTTACTATCCAATATCTCAAAACAAACCCCTTCCTTGGCGTTGGCTCGTGCCTCACCGGGGTGCACCGGGATATAGCACGACTTTTGCAGAGGGAGGGACGTCTACTCCCCCGCACATCTAAACCCCAAACCACGTCACCCCGTCGGGTCGCTCCGTGGTGGGTATATGACTATAGTCATCTACGGCACCCTCCATTTCTCATTCAATCCATTTCTCAACAATGTGCCATGAATTTCCACAAACAATCCATAATTTCATGTCAAAGCAGTTCATCAATCAATATCAAATATCACATGGCACAAAAGCATTTATAAACACAATGGATGCATTCATATTTCATAATCCAGTTCAGACAGCCCACAGTCACAAAATAATTTACATAAATCATGTAAAAACATTTCAAAACCAATTTCAAACCAATTTTAAAACAGGTTTCTCATTTACGAACACAATGAACCGTCCACTCACCTCTAGAGAGGGTATTCACTTTCTATTTCCGAAACCAACTCATAACGACTCTTCTCGAGTCTCCAAAGGTCAACCTAGACCAATCAAGACGAATAAAGATCAATTAAAGCTCTATTAAAGGGTTTTCAAATTCCCATTTTATGTACAATAGCCTTAACTTGCATAATTACGTTCCAAAACTTTCGTTTCCTCAAGCTAGTATCATTTCAAATCACCAACGACTTTAAATTTACAATATTCCTCAATTTTACCCATTTTCTCCCGAATTCCTTAATATTAATTTAATTCACGCCAATTTCCATTCAAATCCCAAGGAAAACTACGTAATTCAATCAAATACAACTCTAATACTATCTACGACTTTCTCACATGCTTCACAGTCCAATTTACATCAAATTCTAGACTTAACCTCAATAATTTCATACAAACACTTAGGGAAATATATTTCTTTCAAGTCTAACACATTTCAAAATATATATAGACGTAATTTCTACCTTAATTCAATAAAATAATTCGAAATACGGAAGGGATTGAAAATCCCTCACCTAAGGTTTCTCAGTGTGCAAACCTAGCTTCCAATCACCAGTGTATCAAACCTGTAACAAGTTCAATTTGCAACAATCGTTAGAATTAAACCTAACAACTAAGAATAATAAACCCTAGAATTAAAATTGGACAACCTAGGCTTACCTCTGCAGAGCTGTGACCTAGGGTTTTTGATGTCCTGCGGCTAGGGTTTTCTGCAAGGATGCAACGGCCACTGATTTTGGTTGTTAACAGAGAGAAGTGCTCACAGTGAGCACTGCGAGCGAGCAGTGGAGGGGGAGAACAAGAATCCCGCCATCGCGCGCGAGAGAAGGAGAATAGTTCCATTCGCGCGCGAGAGAGAGGGGAAACGGAGTTCGGTTGCTCGCGTCGCAAGTGGTGGCGGATCGATCAAAGATGAGAGTGATTGCGCGAGGGAGAGAGCGCGAAGAGAGACTGATAGAGACTGTGGGATAGAGAGAGAGAGATGAAGGAGAGAACAGAGGGAAGGAGAGAGTGACCGACGCGGTGGTCGCGGTGGTTGCGCACGGTGGAGGGAGTGGTGGCGAACGATCGCAAGAGAGGGAGAGCGACGGAGAGAGATCGCGAGAGAGACGAGGGAGAGAGCAGAGAGGAATTCGATTAGGGCTATTAGCCCTAATCGAATTAGGGAAGACGGGGGTGCCGCGTTTCACCCCGAAACGCAGCATCTCCTCTTTCCTCTTCTTTTCTTTCTTTTTTTTTTTTTTTTTTTTTTTTTATAATTAATAACTATATATATATTTTTGTTTTTCTCATTTCATTGGAAGTTTTAAATTTACCAAAAATAAAAATACTGCTGTGAATTTGTAACACGGCATTTCAATTATACCAAAAATTTAAATTTAAGACCCCAAAATCGAAAATCAATCAAATTTCAAAATTTTCTATTTTATTATAGAAATGTTTACAAAACATTCGACATCAAGTTTTCGGTATTACACTCCGCCTTTCGCCGCTCCTCTCCGCCACCCATTGGTGGCTCGACCACCACCAAGCCATCTCCCCCTCACTGTTTCGCTCTATCTCTCTGTCACGCCCCGATCCTCGGATCGACCACGCGACAGCCGCCGCGAAATCTCGGTATACGGGCAGAACCTCCCCATATACCGGGACTCCGCAAGGCTACAAAAAACAGCACCACAATTCTTTCCATAAATCAATCATCAAAAATAGAAAACATCACATAACAAAACACATGCAAGGACACATCCGGTCCATCCTTGTACACACGAGCACACATCGGGGAGAGGAAACCTGTACATGTGCATTTACACATCAACACACAATCGGGGAGAGGGAACCTGTGCATGCACGGCACACAATATGGCCATCCAAGCCATTTCAAAGCTTACGGTATAAGGAAAGCACTTAACAAACAAGAAGTCCCAAAACATAGTCGTAGGATTTTTCTAACACTTGCCTGAAGCAATCAAGCTAATGTCAGTAAGATCCAAACGATATGAGTTGTCCAAGACTTCGTGAAATCGAAAGAAAATAACCATTCTCAATATTACAAATCAAATGTCCCACTCAAACATTGAGTTTTTTTACCAAAAATGGGAGAAGGGAAAATAAACAACAAAACACGTAAGGATTCTATCAATACTTGTTCCTATACAGGAAATAAGTATCAATTAAATCCGAACCAAAAGAATTGTACAAGTCTTCCTTTCCATGGTATTCAGTTCAGATCCAAAAGTGACTACACATCATGATGTATACCTACAAAAGTCAGCTGGTAGGCCCTCCCCAAGCTCCAATCTCTGTCACAAATCTAATCTTCCTCTGAAAGATGTTAAAGAGTGGGGTGAGTATTATAAATACTCAGTGAGTGGAGTGCAATGGCATGATTGTGTAATAAATAAGGGGTGAAAGTGGGGAATGTCAAAGCATACTTCAAACATCATTTTTCATATCCAAACATTTCAGTAATTCAACATCATTTATAAAATATGCATCCATGTCAAGCATTTATTCAAATATTCTTTTAGAAAATCACAAGGGTCCCATCGAAAACACTTCCCTCTTGCGTTTGGCCGAACCAAAACGGAAGCCCGCCAAGGGGTTTTCTATTTTAGTTTTCAAAGCTACCCCCAACCTTGGCGTTGGCTCGGACCTCCCCGGGGTGCAACCGGATAGTCCGACGTGGCAGAGCAGAGGCCCCATACCTCTCTCGCATATAACCCAAACCCACGTCACCCCGTCGGGTCGCTCCGTGGGGGGTATGACAATAGTCATCTGCGGCACCTTTCATTCCACAATCATCAATTCACAATACCATAATTTCACAATCATTCAAATTTCCATCCATGTGCCACATTTTATCAATTCAATCTGAAATTCATGCTACAAGCATTTACCATTCAAGAAGTCAAAACAGACGGCACAATCTTTTCACAATCATTCCATTTCAAACAATGTGCCATATTTTATCAATTCAATCCACAAATCATGCTACGAGCATTTACCAATCAAGTAATCAAGACAAATGGCACAAATTCATGTAAAATCACATAGGATGCATTCATACTTCAAATTCTCATTTTAGACATCCCACAATCACAAATAATTTCATAAAATCATATGAAAATCATTTTAAATCATTTATCAAAGAATTTAAAGATATTTTGCTTATTTACTACACAACGATCCGTCCACTCACCTCTAGGGAGGGTATCCACTCCCTATTTCTGAAATCAACTCAAAAAGACTCCCCTCGAGTCTCCAAAGGTCAACCTAGACCAATCAACACGAATAATCAGCAATTAAAGCTCTATTAAAGGGTTATCAAATTTCCCTTTTATTTAGAATAGCTTAAATTTGCACAACCACATTCTTACACTTTCATTTCATCAATTTAGGATCATTTCAAATCACCGACGATTTTAAATTTACAATATTCCTCAATTTTACCCATTTTCTCCCGAATTCCTTAAAATTAATTTAATTCACGCCGATTTCCATTCAAATTCCAAGGAAAACTACGTAATTCAATCAAATACAACTCTAATACTATCTACGACCTTCTCACATGCTTCACAGTCCAATTTACATCAAAGTCTAGACCTAACCTCAATAATTTCATACAAACACTTAGAGAAATATATTTCTTTCAAGTCTAACACATTTCAAAATATTTATAGATGTAATTTCTACCTTACTTCAACAAAAATAATTCGAATTACTGAAGGGCTTGAAAATCCCTCACCTAGGGTTTCTCAGTTTGCAAACCTAGCTTCCAATCACCAGTAGATCAAACCTGTAACAAGTTCAATTTACAGCAATCGTTAGAATTAAACCTAACAACTAAGAATATTCAACCCTAGAATTTGGGTTAAGGACCGAGCTTTTCCTATGCAGGACAGTGGGTTGCAGTCTAGGGTTTTCAAAGCCTCAGTGGGTTGCAGTGAGGGCTCTCGACCGGCGAAAGCTACTCTCAGAAATCACCGCGCGAGTGAGCAGTGGAGTAGGAGGCAAAGATCTCTGCCGTCGCGCGAAAGAGAGACGAAGGAGAACAGTTCCATTCGCGCGCGAGAGAGAGAAAACAGAGTTCGGTTGCTCGCGTCGCAGGTGGTGGCGGATCAATCGATGGAGGAGACTAAGATGAGAGTGATTGCGTGAGGGAGAGAGCGCGAAGAGAGACTGTGAGAGACTGAGGGATAGAGAGAGAGACCGAGGGACTGTGGGATAGAGAGAGAGACTGAGTGACGGTTGTAGGCGGTGGTGGAACCACCGTCAAACGGCGAAAGAGGGAGAACGCGCGAGCAGGAGGGAGGGAGAACAGAGCTCGCGAGAGAGAGACGAGGGAGAGAGTAGAGAGGGAATGATTCGATTAGGGCTATTAGCCCTAATCGATTTGGGAACAGCGGGGTGCTGCGTTTCACCCCGAAACGCAGCATCTCCACTCTCTCTCTCTCTTTTTTTTTTTTTTTTTTTACCATAATATATTTAAATAACTAAACAAATATATATATATACAAAGTCAACATTTTTATACTTTCTTATAGAAATATTTCCAAAATACTGAACATCAAGTTTCCGGTATTACAACTCTTAACCCCCTAAAAACAAATTTCGTCCTCGAAATTTCAAAATATGACTTATACGCCGAAGAGCTACAGGTGCTATTTTCGCATTGCTTCTTCAGTCTCCCAAATCTGTTTTTCTAGTTGATTATATTCTCCACAACACTTGAACTATAGGAATCTACTTATTTCTCAACTATTTGGAACTGCTGATCTAGTATTAACACAGGCTGCACTTTGAAACTAAGATCTGGATTCCATTCTATCAGAGAAGCTTCAATCACATGAAATGGATCCGGCAAATACTTCTTAAAATATGTTAGGACTGACATATTTTAACTTCAGAATCAACAACCAAACTATCAAGACTCCAACACAAAATTCCTTAAATTATCTTTCAAAAGAGACCTTAAATAAGAAATGTCCACTACCATGTCATGTCCATATCAATTGCAGATCCCAAGATAGAGAAAATCCTTATATCCTCAAGCTTGTGTATAACGAAATGTAAATCAACCTCAATATGGCCTAGACTAAGTGAGGAAATTTACTCCACTGATAATATTTGTATGCTTCCAAGTTTTAAATCTCCAATCCTTAGCCGGATAGCTTTTTAATCAAGATATTTCTATCATGCTCATTCTCAATCACTTTAGTATTATGCAATATCAACAATATTCTATCCAAATCAAATCTAGTACATATATTTGCATATTATCCGGTGTTTGCATTAATATCCCCAAATTCTCAAAGTAATAACCACTTCTAGTGTCTGTTATATTTATCACTTTTACACTCTAGACATTACACTCTTCTCATCTGCATACAGTCCTTTCAATACAACTTTCCTATTCTCTTAAAAACTCCGAATTGATCGGCTTGACAAATATACAAGTTTCCCTGCTTTTGAAACCAGATTACTTCTTTTCAAAAAATATTTTCAAAAATACCTAGTCTCTCACATAAATTCTATAATCATATAATCACAAAAGATACATCATAAAAATTCGCTTTGCATTCACTTAATCTACTACTGATCTTATCTACCCTGGTCAAAATTCCTTTTGATCTAAACTATCTTAAATATTACCCATAAACCTCACCTTGCTTATGGATCTATCTTGTAACAATTTCCTATATTCGATCCCTTCAACTTTACTCACTCGATCAACTGCATCCACTTGTCACTCGACTTTAATCGACTCAAAGACTCCATTCCGCTAGAAATTAGAGAAATAAAATCTTAATTACTTAGATCTCTCCCGTAACAACTTGATGGTCTCGATTTACTAAAATAAAAAAAATCATAATTAGTGATAAAATTCTGAATTTTCCCTTTTCAATTTCTTTCTAAAAATCCAACTGCTCATAATTATATGAAAGGAACTCCCAACATGAGTAGCAATAAGTCTTTCATAGGGTTACAAACAAACCTTTCAATAAACAAAGCCACGTCACCAAAACGATTAAATCAACAAAACATATCCTAGCTACATATAGATCTTCTCATTGCATTATCGTACAAAATCTCTCTACTATCAATCATTCTCTTTAAAGTAATATTAATTCACCAAACAAAATAAAAGACCAACTGAAGCGAATCATTTTCATCACAGGTACCTACCTTTGTAAATCTCATTTAATAATACTATCCTGTTTCACTAGTTATGCATATCTGTGCTTTTTAGAATCTGACTTTAGCCGTTGCTAGAAATCAAAATTCATGTTTCGAATCTAAGATTCTTCTAAAGAATATTAGGAAGGACTGGGGTAAGCATGGAAATTTTTTTAGTGAATAGACGGCATGGCATATTGAGCATGAATGAAGGATGAAAGTGGTTGTGCCAAACACATATATCAAAATTCATTTCCGTGTAATGCCAAAATCATTTGTAATAACATAAATTTATATCAAATTTTCCATGACTCATATTCTCCAATTCAATAACTTTCGGGTCTGTCCAAAATCACTCTCCTGCCCAGCCTTTGCCACGCTGCCTCCATGGCCTCGATCCGTGGCAAGACTTAGTCATTATTGGTTTTCCAACACCATGTTCCCAAGCTTAAGTTATCAATCGATTCACAATCTCAAATATAAGATATAGCTATTCTTCAAAATTCACATGAGTATCCAAATGTAACAAATGCAAATAGTTTAATATTCAAAGTCATGAGTCATGGATATTTTGCCATTTCATTTCAGGCACACCACACTCACAAAATATTTTAATCCTCTTTTAAAATTTATTTCACAAATCAATTTCGAATCCATTTGCAAAGTCATTTCAAAAATCAATTTATAATTCATAATTGAAAACAATTAACCCATTCATATGCATCAAAGTCGTCCATTCACATCTCCTATAAGAGAGTTAACCAAATTATCAACGAGTTGATCCAAACATCTCTAAATTTGGAAACAACTCAACTCAAAATCTCGATGAGTTGACCACCAATGAATAATACTATATGTCTATGGAAAAAGAGTCAAATGACAATTTCTATCAATTTCAATCAAGGAATATAATTATCGCTAACACCATGAATATCTCAAAACATCAAAATCATCTCTCCTTAAATTCATTATCATGCAATCATGATCACTTAATATTTATATCCAAATCTCTAAATCATCAAGTTCAAGTTCTAAGGAATTTACCTGACAAACTAATGTCCTCCATGGCAAGAAATTTTGTCATACTCAATATACTAAACAAACCCTTGCATCTCTATAAAATAATATCAAATTCATGTTGTAAATTTCCCTATCTAACTTTATGACAGATCGCACTTACTAACAAAACGCAACTAAGCATTCCCTTTTATGGCAATAATTAACAGTAACATTATCTTCACAATACAAATATCCACTCAAATCATCAAAATTTTCCATATCGGTTACAGGCAATAGGAAGAAACTTTCTAACAATTCCTATCAATATCATTTCAGTTTATCCTTACCAACTTTTCCTTCATTCTATCTAATATACTAAATTTACATCCATATGGTTCTAATAAAGTTCTCATGTCCATGATTAAAAAAATTTCAAACTCCCACTATTTAGGGGAAAAGAAATAATTGATACCAGCTCTAGTATTTCAATCCCTAACCATGAATCACTTGGCCATTGCTTGTTTAAGAAGAAATATCCATTTTTTCAAGGTTAAATTGTCTAGAAGAAATATCCATAAATTCCTTTTAAGAATATCCATTTGTTTATTAGCGCCTTGAAGACAGATTTGCCAAGTTTTCCTCATATTAGAATCCTTTGAACACAATTTCTAAATAAAATACTCTAAACCTTTCGGCATTTAAATCTTCTTGAATCTCACAAACTCAACCAATTTTGAACCATAAATTTCAATGTGCACATTTCCTTTACTATCCAATCTACAGCCTCATTACAACCTTTCCTTCTTCCGATTGTAGGAAACCCTACCAAAGTCACGGCATCACATTTGTAACTTTTCATGTCATCATTTCAATCTAATCCTTCACCACCACCGTGCTATCAAGACTCCACAACTAGGAACACTCCTCAAAGTGCCCTCTAAATGAACCCCTAATGGCCAAGTCCTTTTAAATCTCAAATATACTCTTTTATCGTGCTTCTTAGCAAAATGAACCACTTAATAAGCCACTAAAACCAGATGTAGAATCTATCTTCAATAAAAACACCCTAGTTATTAAATTATAGATAATAGTATCACCGAGTACCGTAAGCAATCTACTAGCAAGAATCTTAACCACAACTCAAAAAAGAGGTGAAATCAAGATATATGAAGACTATATTTAATATGTAGAGGTGTGTAGGAGGAATCTCATTCGGTTCCTCAATTTTCGTCTATTAGGGATAGTTCTACGAAGAAGAGTCAAATCCCAGAAAATAAAATAGGAATTGAACTAGGTATTTAACCCCCTAAAAATGAGCATTCCTATCCTCCTAAGAAATCCATGGAAGACTTGTACATTCTCAAAAACACCTTTTTCAAAAACCAAATACTTCAAAGTCTTTAGAAACTTTTCGGGACATTTGGAAACAATTTAAAACATTCAAAAACCAATAAACTTTTAAAATCGTGAGCCTAAGCTTTGATACCACTAAAGCTGTCACGCCCCGATCCTCGGATCGACCACGCGACAGCTGCCGCGAAATCTCGGTATACGGGCAGAACCTCCCCATATACCGGGACTCCGCAAGGCTACAAAAAACAGCACCACAGTTCTTTCCATACATCAATCATCAAAAATAGAAAACATCACATAACAAAACACATGCAAGGACACATCCGGTCCATCCCTGTACACACGAGCACACATCGGGGAGAGGGAACCTGTACATGCGCATTTACACATCAACACACAATCGGGGAGAGGGAACCTGTGCATGAACGGCACACAATATGGCCATCCAAGCCATTTCAAAGTTTACGGTATAAGGAAAGCACGTAACAAACAAGAAGTCCCAAAACATAGTCGTAGGATTTTTCTAACACTTGCCTGAAGCAATCAAGCTAATGTCAGTAAGATCCAAACGATATGAGTTGTCCAAGACTTCGTGAAATCGAAAGAAAATAACCATTCTCAATATTACAAATCAAATGTCCCACTCAAACATTGAGTTTTTTTAACAAAAATGGGAGAAGGGAAAATAAACAACAAAACACGTAAGGATTCTATCAATACTTGTTCCTATACAGGAAACAAGTATCAATTAAATCCGAACCAAAAGAATTGTACAAGTCTTCCTTTCCATGGTATTCAGTTCAGATCCAAAAGTGACTACACATCATGATGTATACCTACAAAAGTCAGCTGGTAGGCCATCCCCAAGCTCCAATCTCTGTCACAAATCTAATCTTCCTCTGAAAAATGTTAAAGAGTGGGGTGAGTATTATAAATACTCAGTGAGTGGAGTGCAATGGCATGATTGTGTAATAAATAAGGGGTGAAAGTGGAGAACGTCAAAGCATACTTCAAACATCATTTTTCATATCCAAACATTTCAGTAATTCAACATCATTTATAAAATATGTATCCATGTCAAGCATTTATTCAAATATTATTTTAGAAAATCACAAGGGTCCCATCGAAAACACTTCCCTCTTGCGTTTGGCCGAACCAAGACGGAAGCCCGCCAAGGGGTTTTCTATTTTAGTTTTCAAAGCTACCCCCAACCTTGGCGTTGGCTCGGACCTCCCCGGGGTGCAACCGGATAGTCCAACGTGGCAGAGCAGAGGCCGCATACCTCTCTCGCATATAACCCAAACCCACGTCACCCCATCGGGTCGCTCCGTGGGGGGTATGACTATAGTCATCTGCGGCACCTTTCATTTCACAATCATCAATTCACAATACCATAATTTCATTCAATTTTCCATCCATGTGCCACATTTTATCAATTCAATCTGAAATTCATGCTACAAGCATTTACCATTCAAGAAGTCAAAACAGACGGCACAAGTTCATGTAAAATCACATAGGATGCATTCATACTTCAAATTCTCATTTTAGACATCCCACAATCACAAATAATTTCATAAAATCATATGAAAATCATTTCAAATCATTTATCAAAGAATTTAAAGATATTTTGCTTATTTACTACACAACGATCCGTCCACTCACCTCTAGGGAGGGTATCCACTCCCTATTTCTGAAATCAACTCAAAAAGACTCCCCTCGAGTCTCCAAAGGTCAACCTAGACCAATCAACACGAATAATCAGCAATTAAAGCTCTATTAAAGGGTTATCAAATTTCCCTTTTATTTAGAATAGCTTAAATTTGCACAACCACATTCTTACACTTTCATTTCATCAATCTAGGATCATTTCAAATCACCGACGATTTTAAATTTACAATATTCCTCAATTTTACCCATTTTCTCCCGAATTCCTTAAAATTAATTTAATTCACGCCGATTTCCATTCAAATTCCAAGGAAAACTACGTAATTCAATCAAATACAACTCTAATACTATCTACGACCTTCTCACATGCTTCACAGTCCAATTTACATCAAAGTCTAGACCTAACCTCAATAATTTCATACAAACACTTAGAGAAATATATTTCTTTCAAGTCTAACACATTTCAAAATATTTATAGATGTAATTTCTACCTTACTTCAACAAAAATAATTCGAATTACTGAAGGGCTTGAAAATCCCTCACCTAGGGTTTCTCAGTTTGCAAACCTAGCTTCCAATCACCAGTAGATCAAACCTGTAACAAGTTCAATTTACAGCAATCGTTAGAATTAAACCTAACAACTAAGAATATTCAACCCTAGAATTTGGGTTAAGGACCGAGCTTTACCTGTACAGGATAGTGGGTTGCAGTCTAGGGTTTTCAAAGCCTCAGTGGGTTGCAGTGAGGGCTCTCGACCGGCAAAAGCTACTCTCAGAAATCACCGCGCGAGTGAGCAGTGGAGTAGGAGGCAAAGATCTCTGCTGTTGCGTGAAAGAGAGACGAAGGAGAACAGTTCCATTCGCGCGCGAGAGAGAGAAAACAGAGTTCGGTTGCTCGCGTTGTAGGTGGTGGCGGATCAATCGATGGAGGAGACTAAGATGAGAGTGATTGCGTGAGGGAGAGAGCGCGAAGAGAGACTGTGAGAGACTGAGGGATAGAGAGAGAGACCGAGGGACTGTGGGATAGAGAGAGAGACTGAGTGACGGTTGTAGGCGGTGGTGGAACCACCGTCAAACGGCGAAAGAGGGAGAACGCGCGAGCAGGAGGGAGGGAGAACAGAGCTCGCGAGAGAGAGACGAGGGAGAGAGTATAGAGGGAATGATTCGATTAGGGCTATTAGCCCTAATCGATTTGGACACAGCGGGGTGCTGCGTTTCACCCCGAAACGCAGCATCTCCACTCTCTCTCTCTCTCTTTTTTTTTTTTTTTTTACCATAATATATTTAAATAACTAAACAAATATATATATATACAAAGTCAACATTTTTATACTTTCTTATAGAAATATTTCCAAAATACTGAACATCAAGTTTCCGGTATTACACTCTCCCTAACTCACACGCTGTTTCTCTCCCCTCTTGCGATCTCTCTTCACCATCGCTCCCTCTCTCGATCGATTACCCCTTCTGCTGCCGCGAACAGTCGAGTTCCGGCCACCCTACGCGACCACCGTGAGTCACTATCTCTCAGTCTCTCTCTCTCTGTCTCGCTCTGTCTCTCTGTCTCACTGTCTCTTCGTCTCTCTTTCACGCACGAATGGAACTCTCCCTCTCCCTCACGCGCGATGGCAAGATCCTCCCTCTCCACTGTTCGCTCGCACAGCGCTTGCTGTGAGTACCCTATTACCAAACGATCAACCCAGCAGCCCTTGGGATCCCTTGACAGCCCTAAGTCAAGCCTGCAACCGCCCCTCTGCATAGGTAAGGATGGGTCCTAACCCTAGCTTTAGGGTTTCAAAGTTCCTTAGTAATAAGTCTGGTTTACTGAACTAAATTTCGAATTTGGAAGCCTTGCAGGTCTGAGAATTGACTAAGAAAGCACCTGAGCAAGGATTGCGAACTATGAAAAACCCTAGGTTAGAGATTTTCAATCCCTTCAACAATTCGAATTATTTTTATTGAATTAAGGTGGAAATTACATCTATATATATTCTGAAATGTATTAGACTCGAAAGAAATGTATTTCCCTAAGTGTTTGTATGAAATTATTAAGGTTAGGTCTTAGATTTTGATATAAATTGGATTGTGAAGTATGATAGAATGTCTTAGATAGTATTAGAGTTTTGTTTGATTGGTTTGTATAGTTTTCCTTGAGATTTGAATTGAAATTGGTGTGAATTGAATTAAGATTATGTAATTCGGGAGAATATTGGTAAAATTGAGGAATATTGTAAATTTAAAGTCGTCGGTGATTTGAAATGATACTAGATTAATGAAACGAAAGTTTAGGAATGTAATTGTGCAAGTTAAGGCTATTGTAAATAAAGGACAAATTGAAAACCCTTTAATTGAGCTTTAATTGATAATTATTTATGTTGATTGGTCTAGGTTGACCTTTGGAGACTCGAGAAGAGTCGTTTTGAATTGATTTCGGAAATAGGGAGTGGATACCCTCCCTAGAGGTGAGTAGATGGTTCATTGTGTTCGTAAATGAGAACCCTGTTTTAAAATTGTTTTGAAAATGATTTTGAAATATTTTTACATGTTTTATATAAATTGTTTTGTGATTGTGGGCTGTCTGAACTGGATTGTGAAATACGAATGCATCCATTGTGTTTATAAATGTTTTTGTGCCATGTGATATTTAATATTACTCTGTGAACTGCTTTGGCATGAAATTATGGATTATTTGTTACAAATCATGACACATTGTTGAGAAATGGATTGATTGAGAAATGAAGGGTGTCGTAGATGACTATAGTCATATTCCTACCATGGAGCGATCCGACGGGGTGGCGTGGTTTGGGGTTTGGATGTGCGGGGGAGTTTGACGTCCCTCCCTCTGTCGAAGTCGTGCTATATCTAGTGCACCCCGGTAAGGCACGAGCCAACGCCAAGGAAGGGGGTTTGTTTTAAGACATTGGATAGAAAAACCCTTGGCGGGCTTTCGTCTGGATTTGGTCGTCCTAAAACGGAAGCGTTTTTCGATGGGACCCCATGATTTTTTAAAAAGATAATTGACATGGATGCATATTTGTGAAATGTGATTTATTGAAATGATTTTATGTATATGAAATGATTTACGAGAAATATACTTTGACTGCCCCACATTCACCCCTTGTTTATGAACACAATTGCACCATTACACTCCACTCACGGAGTATTCCCCAATACTCACCCCCTCTCTCCACCTTTTTCAGAGGAGACTTAGTTAGGAGACTACTCGACGGAGTTTGCGCAGTATTTTTGCAGATTGTATAGGTATTTGGCACATGCAGGGTTATTTTTGAAGATTTATAGCTCTCAAACCATGGAAAGAGAAGTCTGTACATCCCATGCCGTACGGATTTTATTGATACCGGCCAAATTGTTGACAAGTATTGATAAAATCTGACGATTTTTTATTTGTTCTTTATTATTTTGATTACTCTATTTTTGGAAAACTGTTTATATCTGAACTGGGACATTTGGACTGTAAATCTTAATTTCGTTGCTTTTTCTTTGATTTTGTGAAGTTTTGTATAACTCATACCGTTAGGATTTTACCGATATTGACTTGTTTTTCTCGGGTAAGTGTTGGTAAAATCTGACGGCTATGTTTTGGGACTTCTTATTTGTTAAATGCTTTCTGAGTGGCCAGGATGGTCACGTCCCATGCGTGCATGTACAGGTTCCCACTCCCCGTTGTGTGCTGTTGTGTACTCGTGCATGTACAGGTTTCCACTCCCCAATGTGTACTAATGTATGATTGCATGTATAGGATCCCACTCCCCGATGTATGTCGATATGTGTATTTGTACGTTCAGGGATGAGCCGGATGGGCTCCTTGCATGTGTATTGATTTTGTGATTTCTTGTTTTTGAAGAGTCTTATGCTTTTGATGATTCATTTTGAATTTGATAGCCTTGTGGAGTCCCGATAGATGGGGAGGTTCCGTCCGTGTACCGAGACGACGTGGCGGTTGTCGCATGGTCGATCCGAAGATCGGGGCGTGACAACTTTATTGGTATCAGAGCATAGGTTTACGATTTTAAAAGTTTGATGGTTTTGAAATATTTTGAAATGTTTCCAAATGTCTCAAAAGTTTTCTAAAGACTTTAAAATGTTTTGTTTATTTTGGAAAAGGTTTAAATCTTTTAAAAAGGTTTTCGGAGAATGTACAGAACTTTCCATGGTTTTGCTAGGAAGTTAGGAATGCTTATTTTTAGGGGGTTAAGCACTTGGATTAGTTCATATTTTAAATTGCTAAATTCAGAACCTCTTTGTAGAGCTTTATTTTTTTGGATGATGAATAAGGAACCCCAAATGAAATATTTTTCTCTTTATATCCATATCTTTAGTAATGCATCACTCTATAAATGGTCACTTGATTGTGACTCAAGACCTCCTGTGGCTTGTTTGGTCAAATATTGGGGACCTTAGTAGTGGTTTTGACCCTCGGACCTATATCTTGATATTAGAAGTTTGGTGTATATGTATAACTGTGGAGCCTTCAGAAACTCATAGAGGTGTATATCATGTATTCAATGAAGAATTTTAGAGAAATCAACTATAAGTTCGCCCCCACATTGTTTTCAGATTTGCATGAGTTAGTGGATTAATCACTAAGTAGGGACTTTAGTATGGTAAGATTCTCTTTTGAAAAACTAAATGGGGTTAGTGGTACTAATAGTATGACTAGCATGGCTCTTTGATTTGGGATGGCGAGTTGTAAGACATTCTCTTGTGTAATAGTGAAGTAATTTGGGCTCTGTGAGAAGACAGAACTGTAGCGTCTTGTATTGATTATTTTCTTTACTTTAAACAACTGGGAGTCTTAATGCCCTAATTTTAAGTATGACCTTCGCATTTGAAATGCTTCTCATCATTTCCCATCCATTCAAATTTTTATTACATCA
The DNA here is from genome assembly GCA_037126225.1 of Dillenia turbinata. Classification (NCBI taxonomy): domain Eukaryota; kingdom Viridiplantae; phylum Streptophyta; class Magnoliopsida; order Dilleniales; family Dilleniaceae; genus Dillenia; species Dillenia turbinata. The sequence goes on along the minus strand of JBAMMX010000011.1, from coordinate 24,555,716 downwards.
CTTCAGTCTGATTTGCTTTCAAGTTTAAGAAACATATTGCTATCTCATAAGGAACTTAAAGAATGGTTAGAGTGGTAGAGTAATTTTGTGATAGATAAAGTTTTGTGATTTTCTGATGAACAAATGAGGAAGTTGATCTTTAAACTGGATATTTGTGGTGGAAAAGAACTTTCGTGTAGATTTCTTCCTAAGGAAATACTGTCAAATTTAACATACTTGGTCATCACCTAAATATGCTTTCTGCGCAAGTGTCACATCCTAATTTTGATAGACTGTGAATGTTATTCCATGCTTCTCAAGCATATGCTCCAACATTATATCTTTAAGTAGGGGATTGTAATAGGAGGTTTTACCATTGGGTTACTAATGGTGGGAGGCAAAGGAATGGTTTCACTTTGATGCTTTTATCAGAAAGTGTGAATTTTATTCTTTTTGATTTTCTGATAATGCTAATAGGTTCAGCAGGTGATTATTATTGCTAGTTATTATGATCTTTGATTGTGACCAAATGTCAATTTTCGAAGTCAAAATAAATGTTTTTGAGGTTTGCTTAATTGGTAATAATTTTGATTTTTTTTGCTAATTGGTGGAAGATAAGGGAAGATGTTTTGGCCTTGTTTCCAAAGACTTTTATTGTACTGGATTGATGAGTGATCTTTTGGATAGAATTCTTGACAAATTGAATAATCAGTTTCGGGTGAAGGCGTTTAGGGAGCACACTCGTGCCCTCTAGGTGAGTAGGAGTCATAACAATGGAGATCTATTCTTGGAGCTTATTTTCCATTCCAGTAGATGGGAGGGACGTAGTTTGTTTACCCAATGGTGAGAAGAATAGAGGGTTGTATGTTTTGAGAGAGGTTCTTAAGCTTTACTGCAGGACGGGGGTGTGGAAAAAAAATTTAATTTATGGATAGAACAGATGTTCGACCGAGGGTTGTGTGCAGAATTTTGAGGAATCTGATGATCGAATAGGTAGGAACCATGAGGAATATCTATTGAGTCTTATGGGGTCTGATGACAATTTGTTTTTTTTTTAGAAAATTAGGGAACATGAATGATGGAGGTGGTAGTTGATGAGGATTTAAATGAGAAAATCAAGTTAACTGAATCTGTTTTGGGGCATATTTTGCTGAATGAGGGCGCTGTATGTTGTGGTGATAGTTGTAGGACTTAAAGAGATATTATCAGTATGTTCAGTACCATGGAGTTTCTGTGTTAATTAAAGGTCAAGGTAGAATAAGACATTTTCAATTACGGCTGAGCAGCCCAAACATAACTCACTTCAAATGACCTGAAATCAAGAAAATAATATGTATTGAAATATCTTGTGGAACTCTATGGAGTATTACCCAAAACTTATGGTCCTAGAGCCTCCACTTATATTTCTGGTATACTTTTATTCATAGTTTGGCATTTAGTTATATTGTTATTTTTATTGATGATCATCCAAAAAAGACAAGTACTTAAAAAGAATTGCTATAAGTACTGGGTGACACCAAAATCTTTAACCATACGATGAATGGTCTTAGTAAGCATTGAATGTTTCTTTCAAGTAACTGCCATTTTATGCTTTCGATAAATATGGGGGAAAGCTTTTTGTTTCAATGGTTATTTAGAAAAGTAATATTCGTAATGGACATTGCCTTCTTTGGATGAGCAGCATCTTAGGTGATCTTGATAACAAGAAACTTTGTTGTCTAGTTTGAAAATTTGAGAATGTGGAAACTAGTGGCAGCTTCCTCAATGTTTGATGCAGTCACCTTGGAGAAGCTAATATGACGAGTCTTTACGGGATTTATATATTGTAGTGAGATTTGTCTGGTATTTTAGTCAACTGCAGTGATTTAGAGTTCCTTAGATAACCATTTTAAGTAAAGTCTCTTAATTTGGGGTAGATTTATCCTTCAAAATGAAGTATGAGATTATATGGATCATTCTAGCTTTTATAATATCGAAATAGTGAATCTTGTAAGCATCTAGGCAGAAATGTTTATGCATGGTTACTTGAGCACCGTTTAGGAGTAAAACCGTCTGTAAACAAAATATTGAGGTATATTGAATTGGTTGAGTTCAATGATAGTATTTTCAGATATTTGTGATATGTGTATTAAAGACTTCAATTTTGATCTTCTACAATGCTTTATAGCAGATACAAGGTGGAGGCCTGTTCCAATTGTTGTTGAGGAATGTGTTAATCGAGAAAGTGTTGCTCATTTTATATCCAAGGTTTCAAGGTTTTAGAACCAACAAGGTGATTCAGAGACTATTGATTTTTGTACTTTAATTGCTGCAATTAGAAAAGGGAAATTAAAAGAATCTCAATCTCAAGGAATACCACCTACCAAATACTCATATTAGAATAAGACAAGTTTTTCTCTGAATACTTTGGGAGATACTATAGAGTATGATAATATATTTGTAGTTTGAAATTGGTGGATTGGAGACTTTGTTATCAATATGGTGGCGAGTGTAGGTGATAAGCGTGCATACATATATACAATGTATTAAGATATCATGATTTGCGAGTAAGCAATTACATAGCTGTAAATGAAAATAAGAATAGGTTTAGGTGCTTAAAGATATATTGCTTGGAGGGTTGAACAAATCAAAATGAGATATCTAGGAAATTTCAAAAGGACAATCAAGCACTTGTACATTTGAGACGAGAGTGATTTTTTAAGAAACTTATCACAAACTAAATTTTAGGAAATTTGGGAGACCGAAGAAACTAAAGCAAAAACAATACCCCTATTTGTTTGATGTATAAACTTTATTTTTATAAATTTCGAGAACGAAATTTGTTTTTAGGGGGTTAAGAGTCGTAATACCGAAAACTCGATGTCGACTATTTTGTAAACATTCCTATGATAAAATAGAAAATTTTACATTTTATTGATTTTTGATTTTAGGGTATTAAATTGGAATTTTTGGTATATTTAAAATATCCGTGTTTGTATTGATAAATTTAAAAATTATAATTCGAGTATTATATGAATAAATATATCTATATATATATATGTATTTATTTAAAAAAAAAAAAAGACAGAGGGAGGAGGGAACGCTGCGTTTCGGCTGAAACGCAGCACTCCACTCCTCCCCCACCCCCAAAAAATCTAATTAGGGCTAAGCCCTAATTCTCTCTTCTCTCTCGCCCTCTTTCATCTCTCACTCTCTATCTCTCTCGACTCTCACTCTCCCTCCGCCTTTCGTCGCTCCTCTCCACCACCCATCGGTGGTTCGACCACTACCAAGTCGTCTCCCCCTCACTGTTTCTCTCTATCTCTCCCTAACTCACTCGCTGTTTCTCTCCCCTCTTGCGATCTCTCTTCGCCATTGCTCCCTCTCTCAATCGATTACCCCTTCTGCTGTCGCGAACAGTCGAGTTTCGGCCACCCTACGCGACCACCGTGAGTCACCATCTCTCAGTCTCTCTCTCTCAGTTTCGCTCTGTCTCACTGTCTCTTCGTCTTTATTCCGCGCATGAATGGAACTCTCCCTCTCCCTCACGCGCGATGGCAGGATCCTCCCCCTCCACTGTTCGCTCGCACAGCGCTTGCTGTGAGTACCCTGCGGCCAAACGATCAACCCAACAGCCCTTGGGATCCCTGGACAGCCCTAGGTCAAGCCTGCAACCGCCCCTCTGCATAGGTAAGGATGGGTCCTAACCCTAGCTTTAGGGTTTCAAAGTTCTTTAGTAATAAGTCTGGTTTACTGAACTAAATTTCAAATTTGAAAGCCTTGCAGGTCTGAGAATGGACTGAGAATGCACCTGAGCAAGGATTGCGAACTATGAAAAACCCTAGGTGAGGGATTTTTAATCCCTTCAATAATTCGAATTATTTTTGTTGAATTAAGGTAGAAATTACATCTATATATATTTTGAAATGTATTTCCCTAAGTGTTTGTATGAAATTATTGAGGTTAGGTCTTAGATTTTGACATAAATTGGACTGTGAAGTATGATAGAATATCTTAGATAGTATTAGAGTTTTGTTTGATTGGTTTGTGTAGTTTTCCTTGAGATTTGAATTGAAATTTGTGTGAATTAAATTAAGATTATGTAATTCGGGAGAATATTGATAAAATTGAGGAATATTATAAATTTAAAGTCGTCGGTGATTTGAAATGATACTAGATTGATGAAACGAAAGTTTAGGAATGTAATTGTGCAAGTTAAGGCTATTGTAAATAAAGGAAAAATTGAAAACCCTTTAATAGAGCTTTAATTGATAATTATTTGTGTTGATTGGTCTAGGTTGACCTTTGGAGACTCGAGAGGAGTCATTTTGAATTGATTTCGGAAATAGAGAGTGGATACCAACCCTAGAGGTGAGTGGATGGTTCATTGTATTCATAAATAAGAAACATGTTTTAAAATTGCTTTGAAAATGATTTTGAAAGATTTTTACATATTTTATATAAATTATTTTGTGATTGTGGACTGTCTGAACTGGATTGTGAAATACGAATGTATCCATTGTGTTTATAAATGTTTTTGTGTCATATGATATTTGATATTGCTCTATGAACTGCTTTGGCATGAGATTATGGATTATTTGTTGAAAATCATGGCACATTGTTGAGAAATGGATTGATTGAGAAATGAAGGGTGCCGTAAATGACTATAGTCATATTCCCTCCACGGAGCGACCCGACGGGGTGGTGTGGTTTGGGGTTTGGATGTGCGGGGGAGTTTGACGTCCCTCCCTTTACCGAAGTCGAGCTATATCTGGTGCACCCTGGTGAGGCACGAGCCAACGCCAAGGAAGGGGGTTTGTTTTGAGACATTGGATAGAAAAACCCTTGGCGGGCTTTCGTCTGGGTTTGGCCGCCCTAAGACGGAAGCGTTTTTCGATGGGACCCCAGGATTTTCTGAAAAGATAATTGACATGGATGCATATTTGTGAAATGTGATTTATTGAAATGATTTTATGTATATGAAATGATTTACGAGATATATGCTTTGACTGCCCCACATTCACCCCTTGTTTATGAACACAATTGCACCATTGCACTCCACTCACTGAGTATTCCCCAATACTCACCCCCTCTCTCCACCTTTTTCAGAGGAGACTTAGTTGGGAGACTACTCGACGGAGCTTGTGCAGTATTTTTGCGGATTGTATAGGTATTTGGCACATGCAGGATTACTTTTTGAGATTTATAGCTCTCAAAATATGGAAGGGGAAGTCTGTACATCCCATGCCGTGCGGATTTTATTGATACAGGCCAAGTTGTTGGCAAGTATTGATAAAATTCGACGATTTTTGATTTGTTCTTTATTATTTTGATTACTCTATTTTTGGAAAACGGTTTATATCTGGACTGGGACATTTGGACTGTAAATTATAATTTCGTTACTTTTTCTTTGATTTTGTGAAGTTCTATACAACTCATACCGTTAGGATTTTATCGATACTGGCTTATTTTGCTCGGGTAAGTGTTGGTAAAATCCGACGACTGTATTTTGGGACTTCTTATTTGTTAAATGCTTTCTGAGTGGCCAGGATGGTCATGTCGCATGCGTACATGTACAGGTTCCCACTCCCCATTGTGTGCTGCTGTGTACTTGTGCATATACAGGTTCCCACTCTTCGATGTGTGCTAATATATGATTGCATGTACAGGATCTCACTCCCCGATGTATGCCGATGTGTGTATTTGTACATTCAGGGATGAGCCGGATGGGTTCCTTGCATGTGTATTGATTTTGTGATTTCTTGTTTTTGAAGAGTCTTATGCTTTTGATGATTCATTTTGAATTTGATAGCCTTACAGAGTCCCGGTAGATGGGGAGGTTCCGCCCGTGTACCGAGACGATGCGGTAGTTGTCGCGTGGTCGATCCAAAGATCGGGGTGTGACAATCTGAGCTAGAGGTTCGGCTTCCATCCACTTGGTAAAGTAGTCAATCGCTATTATGAGAAACTTTCGTTGTCTTGAGGCTGGGGGGAACGGTCTGAGGACATTCATGCCCCATTGAGCGAATGGCCAAGTGCTGGCTATAGGATTAAGTTCAATAAAAGGCAATCAAGGCACCGAAAAGAAGCATTGACACTTGTCGCATCGCTTTACATAGTTGTCAAAGTCGACCTTTATGGTTGGCGAATAGTACCCCTGACGAAGAGCCTTATAGACTAGATTTTGAGTGCCTAGGTGATTACCGCAGATCCCCTCGTGGATTTCTCGAAGGACATAGTTCCCTTCTTCAGGAGTTAAGCACTGCAGATATGGATGAGTGAATGACTTCCAGTAAAGGATTCCACCAATTATGGCGTACTACTTTAGTTTCTTTGCCTCCCTCGGTGACTCTGGCAGGCGATCATGCCTCAAGTATTCTTCTATGGGATCTTTCTAACTAGGGGACTGATCGATAGAAAGAATCTTTCTGGGCTCATCAATACTGGGACATGGCAGGCTTTCAATATATATCGTTCGGCTAGAAGCGACCGAGTCAGAGCTGACCAGCTTCGATAGAGTGTCGGCTCGTGTATTCTCCGACCTAGGGATCTGCTGGATATCAACTTTGTCTAGTCGTCCCATTATTTTGCGCAACTTACTCGAGTATTTGGCCATGGTTGAGTCCTTCGTGTCGTAGACCCCTTTGATTTGTTTGACGACCAACTGGCTGTTAGTAAATACCTTACATTCCGTGCCCCCATGTCAATGGCGATCCAAAGGTCTGTCAACAAGGTTTCGTACTCTTCTTGGTTGTTGGTGGACTGAAAATCGAACCGAATGACGTATTCTGTCGTAATATTATACAGGCCCACTAGTATGAGCCTGACACCGCTTCCCGAGGAATTCGATGACCCGTCAACGTGGATGGTCCACTCTAGGATAGGCCATTCTTCCTGATGGTTAGGAGATTTGTCTTCAAGTATTGTCGGCAAGGTGCATTCAAGAATGAAATCAGCCAATGCTTGGCCCTTTATCGCTGGTCATGGTCAATACTAAATATCAAACACGCCCAATTCCATACTCCACTTCATGAGCCAACCAGAAGTGTCTCTTTTCTGGAGGATCTGCTTCAGTGGTTGGTCGGTGAGCATCATGATGGTATGGGCTTGAAAGTACAATCGAAGGCGTCTTGTTGAGACGACCAAGGCATATGCTATCTTCTCAATTAGTCGATAGTTAATTTTGGACTCCTTTAGTATCCGGCTGATATAGTAGATTGGCTTTTAGGTAGTGGACTCATGTCTCACCATCACAGAGTAGAGCGCTCGATCAGAGATGGCGAGTTATAAATAAAGCTCTTCCCCGGGGACGGGCAGTAAAAGCAATGGTGGCTCCATCAAGTATTCTTTTAGTCGTTCGAAGGCTGCCTGATATTCGGATGTCTATTTAAACCGCCGAGTCCTCTTTAATACATCAAATACTGTCTTGTACTTCTCACCGACCATTGACAAGAATCGGTTCAGAGCTGCTATCCGGCCGGTAAGACGCTGCACTTCTTTTAGTGTCTTAGGAGGTGACATATCCAATATCGCTCGTATCTTCTCGGGATTGGCCTCTATCCCTTGATCGGTGATCATGAAACCCATGAATTTTCTGGAGGCAATCCCAAAGGTACACTTCGTCGGATTCAACCACACATTATAGCGCTATAATGTCTGAAAGGTTTCTTCAAGGTCTGTAATATAAGTTTCTGCAGTGATGCTATTAACTAGCAATTCATCAACATAGGCCTCAACATTTCTGCCTAACTGGTCTTTGAAGACCATGTTGACCAGTTGTTGAAAAGTCGCTCCAACATTCTTTAGGCCAAAGGGCATGACCCGATAGCAATATGTGTTGAATTCGGTAATGAAGCTTGTTTTCTCTTCATCCTCAGGTGTCATTCTGATATGATTGTAGTCTGAATAGACATCCATGAAACTCAAGAGCTGGTGTCCCGAAGAATTATCTACGAGCTTGCCGATGTTAGGGAGTAGGTAATTGTCATTCGGACATGCTTTGTTAAGATCAATGAAATCAACGGATATTCTCCATTTGTCATTGGTCTTTTTTACTAAGACAACGTTGGCTAACCATTCGGGATATTTGATTTCACAAATGAACCCGGCCTCTAATAGCTTTTGAACTTCTTCATGTATAGCGCGTTGGCGTTCAAGAGTGAATACTCTCTTTTTCTATATCACTGGTTTAAAATTAGTATTGACTGTTAGCCTATGGGCTATGACAGATGGATCTATACCTGGAATGTCTTCCGGAGTTTAGGCAAAAACTTTGGAGTGTCTTTGTAGACAGGCGACTAAGGCCTCTCGCAAGAAGGGTGATAGGTTGGTCCCTATCCAAATAGTCTAATTTGGGTCGTTTGTTAGAGGGATCTCAACCGTTTCTTCACTCGGTTCGAGTTTTGATCTCGGTCCGGTGTCGTCCATAAGTTCCAGGGCATCGATCGGAAAATTTTCTTGCACATCTTGAACCGCAAAAAGGATATAAGGATCAGGATCGCTACGTATGGTAGCGACCCATTATGGCGTTCTGAACTTCGCCTTCATATGTCTCGTGCTTGACAACGCTTCTAGTTCATCCAGGCTGGACCTTCCGAGAATAGCGTTGTAAGGAGAGAATAATTTCACCACATGGAACTGGACATGGGCGGTCGCGTGATTGGGAAATTTTCCGAGAGTCACGAAAAGGGAGATAACGCCTTCAGGATAGACGTGCTAGTCTGAAAGTCTCTTGAGGGACCGTTAGGTGGCTGAAGCTAACCCAGATCAAGGCCCATTCGATAGAATGCGTCCCAGGTAAGAAGATCGCAGTCGGCCCCTTGATCGACAAGGACCCTCTTCACAATGTAAGATTCTATCTTGAGGGTAATGACTATAGGATCGTCGCGGAGGAGAACAACCCCCATTAAGTCATTGTCATCAAAGCCTATAACAGGCCTCTTCCTCTTGGCTGGCGTCACGCCGGGGCTAATGACCGTAGACGTCGACATGAGCTTTCAGAATATCAGTCTGTTTCCCACAAACGGCGCCAATCTATTGGAGGTGAGTTATGACTCAATAGATACCGGCTCCTTGGTAACTCAAACGGTTGCGTCGATGGGATATGAAATCTGTAAAAACCACCGGAGGGTGTTTCGGCGGCGGAAACTCCGATACTCAAGTCAAAAATAGCGATTTTTGATTGTAAAGAAATAGACTGAGAGTTTAGAGATGGAGAGGTTCCCTGTGACTAGTGTACTCAATGTGTAAGACCGGAAGAGCGTACCTGACTTGGAGGGTTTGAGAGTATCTTATACCTAATAAAGTCGTATGCTTTAGGGGTGTTGTAACCCTACTTTCCTTATGGAAATGATCCGAAAATCTCGAGAATTCAATATTTCGAAATTATCGCGTTCTTTATCGTATGGGAATTTTCCTTATCCATAAGATCTTGGAGATACCATCTTCAAGCAGGGAATTAAAGTCGTTGGGCATTCTGATCTTTCCTTAGAATCAATAAGGCCCTTGGCTATCGGTCGGTTGTTAGGCCAATGTGGAGCCTTCGGGGGCTTGTTCGCTTGGTGAACCAATGGCTAAATATCCGATCGAGAAGATAAATGACAAATCTCATTTCATAGGCGGGACAACTAAGGCCTTTCAGTAGATCAAATGAATGGCCATCAAAGATAGTCGTTCAGTAATACTTGATTGTGTCTGCTCCTCGGTCGGTAGCTATTTGGTCACTTAGCTCAGGGGGTAATCTCTTTTGTGTTGTGGACCCCTCGATCGTACCTTTGATCAAGTATTGGGCTACATCCCATCACCTAGTGCAGTTGCATTGGAGAAGAAAATATTAATCTTAATTCCTTGGAGCTTAAATCTTGTTAGGATAATAAAATAGATTAGAAGGATTTCAATTCAATAACGGTCTTATGAGCCAACTTTGTGCTAAAGAAACAGAATATGAAATAGCAATTAGTTCAAATTTATTTACATGTTCAACAAAGATATCAGAGGGAGGTTTGCAAGTTGTGCAACCTCATCACCTTGGCAAGCAGCAAATCCTTATACAAGGAATGTTTTCCCCTGCTTTCCTCCCCTGTTTCTCTCTTCTACTGCACTTGTCATAAAAATTTCGAGGGAAGGAGTATTGTACAAGGAAAAATCTTGCAGGTAATTGATGGGTTTTATGTTGTTAATTGATGGGTGTGACGTTGTTATGGAATGTACAAGGTCTCTTCATGTCTTTTTGAAGGTTGAAATTGTAATCCTCTGTTATTCTTTCTCTGATGAAGCAAATGGAATCCGAATCTCCTTCCTCTTTCCACTGTAAACTTCTGTGAAATTGTGCCCTTTACCAACTAAATTTCTGTTCAAACCACAGAGAAATCATCACCCTTTTTTTTTTCTTTTAGGCAACAAGAAAATAACAACCAATACAAAAAGAATATATATATATATATTAGTTGAGAAAAAATCCTACCATAAATAATAACTTTTTTATACATAGGAGAGACTCGAACTCTTCCATGGAAAAGGGGACGGTGCTAAATGAGCTAGCCTATCATAAATAGTATGTACCTAAATAGTATGTAAAAAAATTCAAGGTATTATCCCATAATTATGGTCCAAAACATAACCAATTACTTATCCTTAGGAGTAAATCAATATTTGAGCATATAATTGCAAATAATCTCTTATTTATGCGATCCACATGCCAAAGGTTAGCAGTGATGAGTAAATGAGTATCGATCATTTTTGAATGTTACTTCCTTGGCTTAATTTTGTACATTAATTAGAAATTAGATTAAATTTTAAATAACCATGTATGTTAATAAAAATAAATATTTTTTTTAATTTCAGCGATTTTGAACTAATCAAATTATTTTTAACATCAAATAGAAAAATTAATAAAATAGGTGGAGATGAATTATTAGGGAAATTTGAATTATTTAATTTTTGATTAATTTGTTCTCTCTGATATTATTCATAAGGAAATTAAAAAATAAAATAAGACAAATAAAAAGAAATTGTGCTCCTGGCCTTCACCCCGCCGCTCCATTTATTCAATTCTATTTCCTTGGTTCCCTTCTTGTTGCTTCTCACTTCTCCCGTTGGGACCCCAATAGCTCGAGCATTTGTAAGCGGTTCTCATGGGCATGGCCTACTGGTATCCTTCAACCGTTAAACCCCAAACTCCAACTCTTGAAATTCAATTGATTTTGGATTGCTATATAGTGGTTCTAACTTGCGGATGTTGGAAATTTGGGGTTTTGATCCCTGTATTGAAATGTCTCTATTCATCAGGTACCGTTGATTTTCATGAAAAAAATCATCAAGAAACAACCGAACTGTAACACCGTACAAATCCGGATATGTAAAAATAGACTCTAAATGTAATTATTTGAAAATTCCTACATTTTGTAAAATTTTAGAAGAATAGTTAATTTTAAATATAAATATGAATTTTTGTTCCTTGGCTTATTAGGAACTCTTTTAGATATTTGGTAGACAGATTTTAAATTTTTAAGTTACTGATCATTAAGTCCGAATCACCAGAGCCATCGGTAACTTGAGTGTTCGGTAATCAATACTTGGTAGATTTTAAATGTTCAGTATTCAGCAGACTTTTACTGTTCGGTTGGACAGTTCTTTAAATTTTGATTTCCTTATTGGTAGTTTGAAGTGACCATCTGCTATTTTATAAGTGAAAATCATATCAGTGTATTGTTTAAGTGATGGTTTGTTGGTATTAAGTTTTTAAATTTCTGTTGGTCATCTAGCCATCTATTGTATTGAGACTCCCGTCGGTATTGTGAGAAATCATCGGTATATTATTGAACACTTGAATTTGGAAATTCTATATCATCCCATCAGCACAGTACATTCCCTCCAATTTCTCTCTTCGGTACATACATTATTTACAAATTCCTTTATTCTCATCGGTTGGCAACTTTTGATCACTTTCACTCTTTATTTTCTCTATTGCATTGCCAATATTGTCATCGGTTCTTCTTTCCACATGAATAGTCCATATACCTTTCAGTCCTCTTCCATTTAACCGAACAACACATTTCTCTCATCGGCGACCGAACAACACATTTCTCTCATCGGTTCACCCATTCGACACTTTTATTCGGTACTTGAATTTGCACTCCCAATTTCCCACTGTACGGTGCTTACATATACACACCTATTTAAATTTATTACAAATTGACTCTCATTGGCTGGCTTGAATTTTGAATTTATTTTGATTTTTCTATTTCCATCAGCTAGCCTTGACCAGCTCTGATCAGTTGGCCTTTCATTTGCATTTTTCCATTTCCTTCGTTTCTTGCAAATATTGGTTGTTGAGCTTGCCGACCGATGGGACTTTGTGATTTCATCCATACTCCACTACTTGCCGATGCATCTTCTAATATTGCTTGCAAGAAATCCCTCAAGGAATCGAACCCAGACTTTGAGTGTCCAAAAAGTCACTACTTCACCGTGCCACTTAATATCTCTAGTCATATATTGCATAATTTATGATATAACCTATATTTTTAGACATTTCTTAATTTAATTATTTCTAATTTATTCCCCATAGTTTGCAACTTCCACTTCTATCTTCGTTGCTGATCGATGAACACATATTCTCAATCAAACATAACTTCAAGTTTTAAAATTCATTGGAGTGACCTCTTCCAAATTACCAAAAGTGTTTATCCACCAAGTTACTTAAATATCTTAATTATATTACATGCAGTATTTATTATATCTCATACTTATTATTTCTTCTAATTTATTTCCATTAAATGTGAGACTCCCTTCAGTGCAACAAATGTAACCTATTGATGAATGGCACCTTCTTTTAAATTATGTTGGAACATTTGCTCTTCCCTATTCGGTAACCGATGGAAACTGAACCTAAGCACCACCGTCTCTCATCATAACTTTGTCTCCTCCTTTCGGTAATTGTTGTTGGAAAATTCAACTTGCTCCCATCGGTTCCAAATTGTCCATTTGTCATTCCTCATTACTGAGAGCCCATCGTCAATGCTGAGAGCCCATCAGTCAATGCATTCCCCTTGTGCACCTTTCATTTTCCTTGCAAATTTAAATCTTGTAGCATCAAGAAGACTTGATCACTATTCGGTATCTCTCATCACCGATCACTTCTCTCTCAACAAATAATATTTCAAATACTTAAACCCATTAGGTTGAGTTTCCAAATTACCAAAAAGGGTATGTTAGATACTAGAGTAAGTTACGAAGAGAATGATGGCAAATAAGTAAATAATGAAAATAAGTTGTAAATAAAAAAGAAAGTTGGGATTCTAGAATTTACGAATGTCAAATTTCACCTTTTCTTTTACTACTCTCTCTCTACTCATACACTACATCTTCCTCTCTTCTTGTTTTCAGCAAAGATCAATTCAAATACTACAAAACTCACACTCTAAAGACTCAAAAAATTCATAACCAAGTCTCTAAAAGTTAGATCTTGTGAGAGATTTAAGATTTTCTAGTGAGAGAAAACCTAGTGTTTGATCGTGACTCCGCTTGAGGCGAAACGAAAACTAAAAGTCTAGATAATATTTTATTCTCAACTTGGGTTTATTTTCCTCTTTTATGGCCTTGGAGTTTAAGTTGAAATTTGATGAAATAGATTACGTAGATTTTAAGTCACTGAATGTGAGAGAAATATTGGGTATTGAATATTAGGGTTTTGGATTTACTTGAAAGGATTGACATTGATAATAGTGAGTATTTGATAATATCTCTTAGGGGTTGGTGAAAACTAAACGAAGCAAGACGTTCACCGTAGAAACATTTGGGAGTGACTATCATCCCTAACATGTGATTGGTTACTTGTTTGCACTTAAATAAGAAAAATATTTTATTTGGATTTTCTAAATGATTTTTGAAAGTTGATTTTAACTGTTTTAGTGTGTGTGAAATATTCCCAAAAAATTGAGTTTGAAATTCCTATGCATCCTATTGTTTTGATTGAATATATGTGTCATATTGATTTGTTAATATTAAGCATATTATGATGCTGGTTATTAATAAACAATTATTTATTTGATGATACATGGAATGGATTATTAAATTTTCATGAAATGGTGCACGGTGTAGTTACTGGGGGAAGAGTCTGAACCCCGAAAAATGGCTAGTCATTTCCCACCATGATACAACTCGACGGGGTGACGTGGTAAGGTTAATCTTGATAGATATGGTATGTGGTTGGTTACGACAGCACATTCATGGTCGAATAACGCTCTGCTTAAAAGGCGTGGGAAAGTTAGTTACACCACAAACAAAACACTATAGCCAATACCAAAGAATGGGGTGTTTGTAAACTGCAAATTTCTAAAACCCTTAACAGTTCCACCCTAGGTCATGGTAGACTTTTATTGGAAATAACGATTTTGGTTGCCTCATTTGAAAATGTGAAATGGTTAGATGCATACGAGATTGAATCATGGTGATTGGAAAATTGATTTATTGTTGAATGATTTTGTGACTAATATGATTATTTGAAATATATATATTTGATATATCCACCACACAAATTTTATTTTTTTTCAACGTGTATATCACTCACTGAGTATGTCATACTCACTCCTCTCTTTCCATTCCTTTCTTGGAGAAGACTAGTTGGAAGGCTTAGACAACTTTTTGTGCCAGACCGAAGGAAATTCTTTTGTTGAACTTTGATAGGTATTTGTCGTGTGAGCAAATTTTTGGGAACTATGTGCAGTGGACCCATGGAGAAGTTTTGTAAACTTTTAAAAATTTAGTTCTTTTGTTTTACTTTTTATTTTAATTAATTTTGGAAACCTTTTACTTATTTATCTTGGAACTCTTTATTAAGTGGAAAAATTTTATTTACAAGGTTTATTGTCTTTAATGGGGCATTTGAATTGTTTGATTAATGATTTGAATTTATTTTGAAATATTTGAGTTATTGGAATGACTTACGGTATCTCGGGAAACGGAGTGAGATTCATACGTGTATCGGAGTAACATGACAGTTGTCTCGTGCTAGGCCCGAGGATCGGAACGCGACAATTTTATTGGTATCGGAACAAAAGTTTTGAAGTTATAGAAAGTTTTTAAATATTTACAAATGATTTTAAAGGTTTTTGTATTTCTAAATGTTTTTGGAAAAATTTTAAATCCTCCAATGGGTCCTAAGAAATTGACATACCTCCAGTCATAGGTACCTAGAGTTGTCGTAATATTGTGAGTTAAAATAGCTTATCTTTTGTAGACTATCATGCCTCCTCGTAGAAGAATGAGGAATATAAGCCATATTTCTCCTCAAGAACACGAAGATCAGTCGTCCTCACATGGTCAATCCCCTCCTCCGGCTGCTACTTACCCAGCTTCTAAAACCGGGATCCCTCCACCACCATTCGACGCCCTTCAACAATGGGCTGAATGGTGGAATGTCTATGGTTCTCATCTCCAAGTTTCACCTCAAGCACCAATACCTCCTCCCCCGAATCCAGTCATCCCTCCGACCCCACCAACAGTACCGATTGCTCCTCCCACTTCAATGTCTACACCTATAGATCGTCCTACCTTTGAACTATCTAAGTTGATCAAAGAAACCTGACAACTTGGGTGGGTTACCTTTTCGGGGACTAGTGATACAATAGTGGCAAAGAATTGGATAAATAGGGTTCAGGAAACAATGACTGATATGAGACTCGATGATGAGTTAAAGTTATTGGTGGCTGTGAAGTTGTTAGATAAGGATGCCCAAGTGTGGTAAGATAACTTAAAGGATAGGGCAGCAACACCCATTTCTTGGAATGAATTTCTTAAGAAATTCGATGAGAAATATTATACTCAATTCTACCAAGATTTAAAGAGGAAAGAGTTCCTTCATCATCGTCAAGGCAACAAGTCTATGGCGAAATATGAGATAGAGTTGAGGCGGTTATCCTCATTTGTTCTGGAATTGGTGACTTTCGAGGAGTATTTGCATTTCAAATTTGAGGAAGGTTTAAACTTGTCTATCCAAGAAAAGATATCTGTAACCTCAGCCCACTCCTATAAAGATGTCTTAGAGTTAGCTTTAAGAGCCAAGAAAATAGTAGAGGAAAGGGGAAGAACTAGATAAGGATGAGAAAAGAAAAGAAGGTCCGAACTTACATCAGGCTAGAGTTCAAAGCAAAGCAAAAGCATGAGCTCCCACAGTAGTCTCTATCACTGAGATTGCCAACGATCATCTAAGTTTGAGGTTTCCATGTCTAGTGCTACCACCGAGAGTAGATCGATGGGAAACAAAAAGGAGCAATGTAAGAACTGTGGGAAATACCATCTTGGGATTTGTCATGCACCCAAGAGGTGCTATCAATGTGGAGAGGAGTGTCATCTCTGAAATAGTTGCCCCAAACTGGGTTTAAGCAGGCAAGGGGTTCAACAAAATCATGACTTTCCTAGTGGTTCTAGGGGTGGATCAGCTAACACATTTACACCTCCCTTCAACACTACTTTAAGGATGGGGACTGGCAACAACACCATGGCTACCAATCCCCAACGTTCTCAAACTTGAATCCAAACTAGGATCTTTTCAATGACCAATGAAGAGCCATAAGACAACCTCAATGTTGTCATAGGTAAAATTTAGTTAAGTGACAATATATTTATTTGGAGAGCATGTTATAGGTATTACATGATATTTGAGATTTGCTAATGGTATTGAATCATTTCATGGTACCGATAAATTGATGAATCAATCTTAATTATTATCTTTATATAATGGATTGTGGAGATTATTAGAGTTGTTATGTGATGAATATATGAGTATTGTTGAGTAAATTGCATGATATTAAATGTAATGATGATTATTTTAGGAGAAATGACTTGAAAAGTCTAAAGCAGCATGAGTAGGCACAACCCCTAGCTGTTTGTGGGATGATTTTATACTTAAATTTTGAGGACAAAATTTTCTTTTAGGGGATAAAAAATGTAACACCGGACAAGTCCGAATTTGTAGAAATGTACTATAAATGTAATTATTTGAAAATTCTTACATTTTGTAAAATTTTGAAAGAGTAGTTAATTTTAAATATAAATGTGAATTTCTGTTCTTTGAATTGTTTAGGAACTCCTCTAGATATTTGGTGGATAGATTTTAAATTTTTAAGTTACCAGTCATTAGAATCCGAATCATTAGAGCCATCAATTACTTGAGCGTTCGGTGATCGATATTTGGTGGATTTTAAATGTTTGGTATTCAGCAAAGCTTTACTGTTCAGTTGGATAGTTCTTTGGATTTTGATTTCCTTATCGGTAGTTTGAGATGACCATCTGCTATTTTAGAAGTGAAAATTCTATCGGTGTATTATTTAAGTGATGGTCTATCGGTATTAAGTTTCTAAATTCCTCTTGGTCATCTAGCCATTTATTAGTGTTGAGACTTCCGTCGGTATTGTGAGAACCATTGGTATATTATTGGACACTTGAATTTGGAAATTGTATATCATCCCATCAACACAGTACATTCCCTCCAATTTCTCTCTTCGGTACATACGTTATTTACAAATTCCTTTATTCTCATCGATTGGCAACTTGTGATCACTTTCACATTTTATTTTCTTTATTGCCTTGCCAATATTGCCACTGATTCTTCCTTCCACATGAACAGTCCATACGTCCTTCGGTCCCCTTTCATTTAACCGAACAACACATTTCTCTCATCGGCGACCGAATAGCACATTTCTCTTATCAATTCACCCATTCGGCACTTTTATTCAGTACTTGAATTTGCACTCTCAAATTTCCACTGTACATACTCACACCTATTTAAATTTACTATAAATTGACTCTCATGGACTGGCTTGAATTTTGAATTTATTTTAATTTTTTCATTTCCATCAGCTAGGCTTGACCAGCTCTGATCGGTTGGCCTTTCATTTGGATTTTTCCATTTCCTTCATTTCTTACCAATATTGGTTGATAAGCTTGCCGATGGGACTTTGTGATTTCATCCATACTCCACTATTTGCCAATGCATATTCCAATATTGCTTGCAAAAAATCCCAATCGGTTGCAGCCACGAGGAATTGAACCCAAGACTTTGAATGTCCAAAACGTCATTACTCCACCATGCCACTTGATATCTCTAGTCAAATATTGCATAATTTATGATATAACCTATATTTTTGGACATTTCTTATTTTAATTATTTCTAATTTATTCCCCATAGTTTGCAACTTCCACTTCTATCTTCGTTGCTGATCGCTGAACACTTATTCTCAATCGAACAGAACTTCAAGTTTTAAAATTCATTAGAGTGACCTCTTCCAAATTACCAAAAGTGTTTATCAACCAAGTTGCTTAAACATCTTATTGCATGTAGTATTTATTATATCTCATTCTTATTATTTCTTCTAATTTATTTTCATTAAATGTGAGACTCCGTTCGGTGCAGCAAATGTAATCCATTGGTGAATGACATCTTCTTTTAAATTACGTTGGAACATTTGCTTTTTCCTATTTGGTAACCGATGGGAACTGAACCCAAGCACTACTATCTCTCATTAGTACTTTGTCTCCCTCTTTCGGTAATTGTTGCTGGAAAATTCAATTTGCTCCCACTGGTTCCAGATTGACCATTTGTCATTCCTTATTACTGAGAGCCATCGGTCAATGCTGAGAGCCTATCGGTCAATGCATTCCCCTTGTACACCTTTCATTTTCTTTGCAAATTTAACTCTTGTAGCATCAAGAAGACTTGATCACTATTCGGTATTTCTCATCACCGAACACTCCTCTCTTAATAAATAATATTTCAGGTACTTAAACCTAAAGGGTTGAGTTTTTAAATTACCAAAAAAGGTATGTTGGGTACTGGAGTAAATTGTGAAGAGAATGAGGGCAAATAAGTAAATAATGGAAATGAGCTGTAAACAAAAGGGAAATTTGGGACTCTAGAACTTACGAATGTCAAATTTCACCATTTCTTTTACTACTCTCTCTCTGCTTATACACTACCTCTTACTCTCTTCTTGTTTCTAGCAAAGATCAATTCAAATACTGCAAAACCCATACTCTAAAGACTCAAAAAATTAATAACCCAGTCTCTAAAAATTAGATCTTGTGAGAGATTTAAGGTTTTCTAGTGAGAGAAAACCTAGGGTTTGATTGTGACTCTGCTTGAGATAAAATCGAAGACTAAAAATCTAGATAATATTTTATTCTCAACTTGGGTTTATTTTCCTCTTTTATGGCCTTGGAGTTTATGTTGAAATTTGATGAAATAGATTTAGTGGATTTTAAATCACCGAATGTGAGAGAAAGATTGGGTATTGAATGTTAGGATTTTGGGTTTACTTGAAATGATTGGCATTGATAATAGTGAGTATTTGATAATATCTCTTAGGGGTCGGCAAAAACTGAACGAAGCAAGATGATCACCGCAAAGACATTTGGGAGTGACTATCATCCCTAGCATGTGAGTGGTTATATGTTTGCACTTATATAAAAAAAATATATTTTATTTGGATTGTCTAAATAATTTTCGAAAGTTGATTTTAACTATTTTAGTGTGTATGAAATATCTCCAAAAAATTGAGTTTCAAATTCTTATGCATCCTATTGTTTTGACTGAATATATGTACCATATTGATTTATTGATATTGAGCATATTATGATACTGGTTATTGATGAACAATTATTTATTTGATGACACATGAAATGAATTATTAAATTTTCATGAAATTGTGCATGGTGTGGTTACTGTGGGAATAGCCCGAACTCTGAAAAATGACTAGTCATTTCCTGCCACAATGCGACTCGATGGGGTGATTTGGTGGGGTTAATCTTGATAGACATGATATGTGACTGATCGCGACGACATATTTATGGTCGAATAACGTATCGCTTGAAGGGTATGGGAAAGTTGGTTGCACCACCAACAAAACACTATAGCCAACGCCAAGGAATGAGGTGTTTGTAAACTGGAAATTTCTAAAATCCTTGGCGGTTCCACCCTAAGTCATGGTAGATCTTTGTTGGGAATAATGATTTTGACTGTCTCATATTTAAAAATATGAAATAGTTGGATGCATATAAACTTGAATCATGATGATTGGAAAATTGATTTATTGTTGAATGATCTTGTGACTGATATGATAATTTAAAATATATATATCTGATATGTCCACCACACAAATTTTATTTTTGTTCAACATGTACATCACTCACTGAGTATGTTATACTAACTCATCTCTTTCCATCTCTTTCTAGGAGAAGACTTGTTGAAAGGCTTAAACAACTTTTTGTGCCGAACCGAAGGAAATTCTTTTGTTGAACTTCGATAAGTATTTGTCGTGTGAGCAAATTTTTGGGAACTATGTGAAGTGGACCCATGGAGAAAGTTTTGTAAACTTTTAGAAGTTTGGTTCTTTTGTTAAATATTTACTTGTTTATTTTAATTAATTTTGAAAACATTTTATTTATTTATCTTGGAACTCTTTATTTAGTGAAAAAATTTAATTTACAAGGTTCGTTGTCTTTAATGGGACATTTGAATTGTTAGATGAATGATTTGAATTTATTTTGAAATGTTTGAGTTATTGGAATGTCTTTTGATATCTCGGGACACGGAGTGAGATTCACACATGTATCGGGATAATGTGGCGGTTGTCTCGTGCTTGGCCCAAGAGTCGGGGTGTGACACGAACAATCTAATCTCAATATAATCATATCTAAAGTATGTTCGGCTACTAGTGAAGAGGAAGCTCTCAAGTCTCTAATAGAGACTAGGGGAGAACCCTCACATGACCTTGTTAACAAGTCAACAGTGATTGCAAGTCTGCTCTTTGTGCTTTCAAATGGGCTAGTTTAGTTTCTAACTTTAAGCACTTATCTCAATCCTATGACACCATGGTAGACATTGGGAGAAATGAGGCAAATGGATAAAATGAGGGAAATTTTGGAGGAAATGTGCTCAAATGTCTTGTCATGCTTAATACAGTATCTAAGTTTTTTTTGGTTATACTGGGATTGGAATCTGGGATCACTGGAATGAAAGAGAGAATTATGATCACTATACTATTCCTAAACTCTTGTGTCTAGAAATGTTTTGCTTGATACCCTTAGTAAAGAAAGTAAAGTTGAGCAAGCCCACAAGATTGAGATTAAGTCATATATTATACCAAATGTTAATACTTTTAGGCGATAATAGAAAATTCTACTAAAATATATACTCAGTCATTAAAAATAAATAATTAAATAAAATTGTGTCTAAAAATTCTAATTCGTAAGTATTGATGCCACAAAATAAATAGAAAAATTTACTAAAATAAAACTCAGTAATAAAAAGTTTAAAAAAATATATAAATTAAAGCACATGGAAGCCACACCCAAAATTAAGTAATACTAAAAATAAAATGAAATAAAACAAAACAAAATTTCATGTTTACTAATTTAGCATGTCTCATCCAACAAATATTTGCTTGGAGTGAATCACTATTATGACAGAATAACCTATTTGTGAGTGTTGTTAATTACAAAATTAATTTTTGTCAAAATAACCAATTTGTAAGTGCTGTTGATTACGAATTATGAAATCTGTTGTCAATTGCATGCATATTTATACTCATATATACAGTATTATATAATTGTATATATATTAAAATTTATAATATATACAGTATTATATATATATATATATATTTACTCCTTCCAAAACAAATATACGCAATCAAAACATCAAAAAATCAATAGCCACAACCAACTAATATACCAAAATACCAATAACGATGACCAACCAATACACCAAAACACTAGTAACTAACAAAATATCAAAATACCAACAATCAAACAAATTCAACCATGACCTTCACGAATAGACCAAAACACCAACAATCATAGCCAACCAGTACATCAAAATACCTATAACCAACAAAATATCAAAATATCAATAAACAAACAATCTCAACCATGGTAACTAATATACCAAAACACCAAAATACCAATAGTTAAACAACCTCAACCATGACCACCAATACACCAAAACACCAATAGACAAATAATCTCAACCATGGCCACTAATACACCAAAACACTGACCAACAAAACACCAACCAACAAAACACCAAAACACTAATAGTTAAACAACCTCAACCATGGCCACCAATACATCAAAACACCAAAACACTAACAGTCAAACAAGGTCAAGCATG
This sequence comes from Dillenia turbinata, assembly GCA_037126225.1. Taxonomy (NCBI): domain Eukaryota; kingdom Viridiplantae; phylum Streptophyta; class Magnoliopsida; order Dilleniales; family Dilleniaceae; genus Dillenia; species Dillenia turbinata. The sequence continues at coordinate 24,533,590 of JBAMMX010000011.1, read as the reverse complement.
ACCATCACCAAAACACCAACACACCAACAACCATGGCCAACCAATACCTAGAACACTGAAACACCACCAACCAACAAAATATCAAAACGCCAACACAACCAAATGACCCAATGCAAAATAACAGATATCAACTTCAAAACCAAAACCATGAAAACAACATATATCAATTTATAAACATTGAAATCAAATAAAGAAAGAAGTTACGAAAATTATAATTAACAAATAATTATGAATAAAATTTGAAATTATATTTTACAAAGCTTAAATATAATACTTGTAATATGCGTAATCAACAATAAGTACTGCAAGGAGGTTGTCCAGTATTTCATCACAACTGATATCTGGTGGGAACACGAGCCAACCTCCCCTCATCACCATCAAGAAAGTCAACTGTAGCAGTCTCAGTATCATCTAAATATCGACGACGACGCTCTCGGTAAATATTAAGTCATGGAGCCTCACTCGGTGCAATGTCATCAACATCATCAAACACAGGTGTAAATGTTAGAGTTGGAGAAGGAGTCAAATACGAAAACGACATAGATATCTCGATATACTCTTCAAAGGCACCCGGAGTACCAGAAGTAGATGAAACTTCTGGATCAGTAGTTCCCTATGTGGATGTCAAAGGAAGATAACCATCAGTGGCATATATCCAAATCGCTAGTGTCGCTCATGTCTTATCTCTGATATAACCAACTTGAGAATCCATTCCTTCCATAGTTAAGATGTCAAATGCTGCTAAATGGACATCCTCGAGACTATAGCACTGCACCAAAAAAAAATTATAAGTACAAAAACACTATGAACAAAATGAATGTAATATTAAATGGCAAAGTTGTTTTGACTTATCAGATATGTGACGTCGTCTGCTGTTGGCCGAAATCCTTACTGATACCGATGTGCAAGACTGTCAATCAACATACCAGTGATTTGACGATACCAAGTCATATAATCAGATGTTGACATGACATGACCATAACAGTCCTCTCCGGTGATAATATGGTATCGATAGTTATTCCACAACCGTAAGAGTACCGCATGTTCCCTCGTCCAATCTCAACTAGCTCTCCCATTTTGATTAGTCTGATGCAACTCCATGTCAGTTTGCAATAGTAAAGGAATATCTTGTTGCAAGCCAAACTATCACATAATTCTCTCAGGAAAATGATATTCGACTATTTCAAAACAAATAAGGAGGACACTAACACATCATATATCACACCCGACAAGGCAATACGCAAGCAAATATTTCATGTAGGAAAACGAATATGGCATCCAGATAAACCGAAGGGAAAAAAAAAAGAAAAATTGTGTTACTTTGATTTGTAAAAATAGAAATGGTTGCATATGCCGAAAATGAAATTTACTCACATCACCGTCCCTCATATGATCGAGTTGATCTTGATATGATTGAAGAATAAACTGACTCGTATGTATATAGTTACGAGGAACATCTCAACTATTTAAAAATAAAACAAAGTCAAGTTAGAGTTATACAAAGTCACAGGAAGAGAAAAAAATAATATGATAAATGTAATAAAGTTTACGTATAGAGATCCTCGAGCATTGGTAGGTATGTTTGGAGTAGCAGGTGTCGGATCAAAACTATGGCATCTAGCCAGGATAAATATCGTCTGACTCTCCTATGCCCAAAGTTGAAAAGAGAACAAAAAATTGAAAGAATTATATAATATTTATATAAAGTTTTGTTATGAAAAAATAGATAAAATTGAGATATAGTACTTGTATAAGTAAAATCAGACCAGAAATCTATCTAACACCATCTACTGAAGCCTGATATATAGCCCTGTAAAGTGTCACCAAGACAGCATTACCCCAACTATAGTATTTAGCGCAATCAAGATCTCGTAAGAACTTCAAATATATAAACTTCACCATCAACCCAAACTTATTCCCCAAAAGACAACCCAGAAGCTGCATAATGTGATTCCGTGTATGAAACTCTACTAATGTCACATCTGACTCAGGTCCCAGAGAATGTGAATCAAGAAAGGTCGTGATTGTCCGTAATTTAAGTCGATCTCTATGAAAATCCTTTAGACTAGGATAGAAATCCATGAGACTATGACATAAATTCTGTTGGTCAGCAATGGAACGACTCGAATCTATCCTAATAATTGCCTCTCTATCAACAGGCAAGTTGAAAAGGACTAAAACATCTTGTAATGTAATCGTAGTCTCACTGACAACTAAGCGGAAAGTGTGAGTCTCCTATATCCATCTCGCCACAACAACAATAACAACAATTTAGACTTTTTATCTCAAAATTTAGAGTCGGTCATATAAGAAACAAATTTCAAAAAATAAAAAATAAAAATAAATAAATAAATATAAATAAAATTAAAGATAAAAATAAATATTAATTTAACTTGTGCGGATTCTCCTATACCACTCATTCGTATCAAAAACTATCTCTTTAACTAAATCCATAATTATCATATCTTTACGAATACAATATATCCAAATTTTTAACGGTTTACCTCTATATTTTATTAAATCTTTTATATTTAAGTTTTCAATTTTTCTAAGTAGTATATCTACGTTTTAATTGTACATGTCCAAATCATTTTAGATGGTACTCTCGCATCTTATTTACAATTGAATTAACTTCCAACTTATTATGTATCCCATCATTTCTAATTCTATTTTTTATAGTTTTTCAACATATCCACATAAATATTCTCCTTTCAGTTACAATCATTTTTTGCTCTTAATGCTTTTTAATGGCCCAACAATTGGTGTCATACAATAGCTCAGGTCTAACTGCGGTTCTATAAAATTTTCTCCTTAAGTGTAGTGGTATCGTGCGATCGCAAAAAATTCCGAATGTCTTTCTCCATTTTATCCAACCCGCTTGAATTCTATTATTCATATCTCCATCTATATTACCATCATTCTGGATGATGGAACCAAGATATCTAAATCGTTCACTCTTTGAGACATTTCTTCCATCTAATTTAATTGTTTCTTCATTATCCTAATGATTGTCACTAAATTTACCTTTCATATTATCAGTTTTAGATCTATTTAATCTAAATTCTCTAAATTCTAACGTGACCCTTTATAATTCTAATTAATACTGATACCTTCTCCAACTATATCAACCAAAACTATATAATCTGTAAATAATATATACTATGATATTTCATTTTAGATATTTTTTGTGATTTCATATATTACTATCGCAAATAGTATAGGATTCAATGTTGAATCTTGATAGAGCCCAATGTTAATAGGAAAGCTATCGCTCATACCTCTGTAAGTTTTTACATTGGTCACCAACTCCTTCATACAGATCCCTAATAAGTTTAATGTATTTTAAAGAAATCTCTTTTCTCAACTGCACCTACCACAACACGTCCCTAGAGACCCTATCATACGTTTTTTCTAAGTCAATAAATATCATATGTAGGTCTCTCTTCTGCACTCTAAATGTCTCCATCAATTGTCTTAACAAGTGAATTGTTTCGGCGATAGATCATTCTGACATAAATTCAAATTGGTTCTGAGACACACTTATCCCTCATTTCAATTTATATTCTATCACTCTCCCCCATAACTTCATCGTATGACACATAAGTTTAATTTCTCTATAGTTAGAATAATTTTGTATGTTCCCTTTGTTTTTATACAGTGGAACAAGAGTACTCTCTCCATATTTGAGATATTTTCTTTGTTTACCAAATTTTGTTGAAAATATTTGTTAACATTACTACGCCGAATTCACCTAAACATTTCCACACCTTAATAGAAATGCTATCAAGTCCTATGATTTTGTAACTTTTTATTCTCTTTAGGGTCCTTTTACTTCATGGGGATGAATTTTACATTTAAAGTTTCTATTAATCTCTTCTACAAATATCTCGATATTTTCTATACCTATTATACTTTCAATATTAAAGAAAGTATCAAAATATTCCCTCTATCATTTTCTTATGTCTTCACTCTTTACAAGTATACTATTAGTTTCACTTTTATTACACCTAACCTCATTTAGATCTTTTCCCTTCCTCTCCCTTGGTTTGGCAATTCTATAGATCTCTCTTTCCCTATCCCATCTCAAATCTTTAGCCTCTTGTATAATTTGTTATACACCTTACTTTTTGACTCGTGGATAATCTTTTTTACATCTTGTTTTTACATTTATGTTTTTTTTATAAGTCTTGCTACAACGATTACTCTTAAGATTTATATAGCACTCTCTTTTGATTCGGATAACAGTTTGTATTTCCTCATTCCACCACCATGACTTCTTACCTATTGGAACCCTACCCTTGAATAATCCAAGAACCTCCCTACATATGTTCTTCATATTATTAGACATCTCTTTTTACATTATTTCTAGATTATCATTAATGAACCAATTTATTACTCCAATTACTTTGTCCCTAAAAGTTGTCACTTTTTCCCATTTTAGATTCTATTACTTAATTTTTATTTTCATAGATGGTTGACGTTATTTTTGTCGTTTAGGCACTCGTATATCTAACACTAAAAGTCTGTGCTGAGTCGCTATACTCTCCCTCAGTATATCCTTGCAATCCTTATAGATCATTTTATCACCTCTCCTAATAAGAAAAAAAAAATCTATCTGACTAATATTTGACCCACTTTTATAGGTAACTATATGCGACTCTTTTTTCTTGAAGAATGTGTTTATGAATGACAAATCGAATGCTACGGCAAACTCTAAAATGGTACTTTCCGTGTCATTCTTATATCAAAGCGAAAGTTTCTATGTACGGTTTTGAATCCCTCATTTTTCTCTGCTACATATCCATTTAGATCTCTTCCAATAAATAACTTCTCTTCGATCGGTTTGACTTATATAAATTTATTTAAATCTTATCAAAATTATTTTTTACAAATTACATCTACACCTATTCGAGACATATACACGTTAACTATATTAACTACGTTTTCTCCATTTACTAACTTAACGAGTATAATTCTATCTCATTTTCTTCTTATCTCTACTACATTTTCTAGTAGATCTTTATGTACGATTACTCCTATCTCATTCTTAGTTCTATCTTTACCTGTGTATCAAAACTTATAACTATAAGATTCTATTACTTTAGTATTCTCTCCCACCCACTTGGTTTCTTAGAGACAATGATATTAATTTTTTTTCTATTCATTATATCTCCTATCTCTTCTAACTTTCCGGTCAGCCATCCTATGGTCCAAGTGATTAAGCAAATCCTATCCTCATGGACTATCTTATTTATCCAGACCCTAATATTTTTTGGTAATTTGTCACTACACCCGGGATCCAATATAGCACGTTACTGAGAGAAAAACGCCCTAAACGTTTTCATATATTTGTCTCCAATTTTTAATTTGAAAAAAGGTTTTACGCTGACTGTTAGCTTACCGTATCTTTACTCTTTTATCCGAGTTTGAAACCGATTGTGGCGAAGTTTTTCAGATAATAATATATAAAAATGATAAAAAAATAATAACAAAATCCTATATCTATACACACAAAACAACATTAAAATAATAAATTTTATGTTACAATTATAGTAGTAATAGTAATAATATTAAATAAAAGTGATATTAGTAATAATTGTAATACTATTTGTAATAATACTAATAATAATAATTATAATGGCAATAATAATAATACTAGTGATACTAGTGATACTAGTAATAATAATAATAATATTAATAATATCTATAACCAATAATAATAATATCTATGACTAATAATAATATTACTAGTGATACTAGTGCTAATATCTATGGCTAATACTAAAGATAATAATAATAAGACAGAGAAAAATGATAAGAAATAAATTGTTATACAGCGGTTCTAATTCGCGCATGTTGAAAATTTGGGTTTAAGATCTCTACACAGAAATGCCACTATTCATTAGCTGCTGCTGTTGATTTTTATGTTGAAAATCATCAAAAAACAACCGAACAATCTGATCTCAACATAGTCATGCCTGTGAACGGGAAGCTCTCAAGTCTCCAATGGAGACTAGAGTGGAGCCCTCACATGACCTTGTTAACACGTTGCTTTCTAGATTCAAGAGTGATTGCGAATGGGATAGTTTAGTTTCTAACTTTAAGCACTTATCTCAATCCATGACAACATGGTAGACATATCGGGAAAAATGAGGCAAATAGATAAAATTAGGAAAATTTAGGGCAAAATATGTTCGAATCGTCTTGTCACACTTAATACAATGTCTAAACTCTCCAGTCTATGAATTGCTTGATACCCTTTGTAAAGAGAATAAAGTTGAGCACGGCCCACAAAATTTTCTTGGAGCTTAAGTCATATATTGCACCAAATGCTAATGCTTTTAGGCGATAATAGAAAATTCTACTAAAATATATGCTTTGTCAATAAAATATTAATAATTAAACAAAATCATGTCTAAAATCACTAATTCATACATATTGATACCACAAAATAAATAAATAAATAAATAATTATTAAAATAAACTTATCTCAATCCCATAACACCACGGTGGACATATTCGGAAAAATGAGTCAAATGGATAAAATGAGGGAAATTTTGGGGAAAATGTAATCGAATTGTCTTGTCACCCTTAATACAATGTCTAAGCTCTCAAAGTCTAAATGTTTTGCTTGATATCCTTTGTAAAGAGAATAAATTTGAGCAAAGTCCACAAGATTTTCTTGGAGCTCACCAAATGCAAATAATTTTAGGCAATAATAGAATATTTCACTAAAATATATTCTCCATCATTAAAAAATTAATAAGTAAACAAATTTGTATCTAAAATCGCTAATCCATAAGTATTGATACCACAAAATAAATAAAAGATTTTCTAAAATAAGAACTTAGAAATAAAAAACTAAAAAAAAATAAATTAAAGTACATGGAAGCCCCCACCCAATTAATTAAAAATTGATAAATAGCCCAATATATTATCCTTTGTGCATCCATAATTGGAATTTAGCCATTATTTTTTAGTAAAATTAAGCATAGAAAATTAAGTATGGGAAAGTGAAGGCACTTGCTTCAAAAAGAGAGTGAAATTAATTAAAAAATTTAAATTGATAATCTCGATCCTGATACCGGCTATAGAATCCTACCTTTCTTTTTCCCCAAGGTAAATGTTGAACAAGAAGAAAAACCACTCATCTAAACCCTTTCCCACCACCTTCTACTTCACCCCTAGTTTGTTCTTCTCTCTATATATACAAACCCCAACCTACAATCCTTTTCATCAAACCCCACTTCACTTGCTATTTCTCTCTCTAATCACTTATTTCTCTCTATCTACAATCATGAGTAAGGGTTTTTGGTCTTCTTCTTTGATTTTAGTCGAATAGTATTTGGATTTAGTTCAACTTTTCAAATGGGGTTTTTGATCTTTGTTGTTTTTAAGTATTTCTCGGTATTTTTGGTGATTTTGTTGAAGTTCTAAAACAGGGTGTTTGATTTTTTGTGGTGGTTTTTAGATTCTGACAAGAAGATCAAGATCGGAATCAATGGTAATCTTCAGATCTTTGGCTTTTTCAAATCTTATTTGACGTTTGGGTTTTTGAGGCTCCTGATCTGATGTTTTTTGGATCTCGGAAAATGTTCGATTAGGATTTGGAAGGATCGGTCGTTTGGTCGCCAGAGTTGCCCTTCAGAGTCCCGATATTGAACTTGTTGCTGTTAATGATCCTTTCATCTCCACTGACTACATGGTATTCATCTCTCTCTCTCTCTCTCTCTCTCTCTCTCTCTCTCTCTTTTTGTACTATTCATGATTTGGTCTTCAGAATGATTTGTTGATCCAAGGTTTTATATGCATATGCAGGCCTACATGTTCAAATATGATACTGTTCATGGACAATGGAAACACCACGAGTTGAAAGTGAAGGACTCTAACACCCTTCTGTTTGGGGAGAAGCCCGTCACAGTTTTTGGCATCAGGTACTGAATCTGAACCTTTTGAAGTTGATTAGATCCGCTAATGATAGTGAATTATTTTTGATTTTGTAATTTCATTATTTTGAAATAATATTATAGGAACCCTGAGGAGATCCCATGGGGTGAGACTGGTGCTGAGTTTGTTGTTGAGTCCACCGGAGTTTTCACCGACAAGGAAAAGGCTGCAGCTCACTTGAAGGTTTGCAATTATTTTTTCCCCTATTTTGTTTATTTTATTTGTTTATATTACATTGATTTTATTTTGTGCATGTTTCAATTTCCAAATCATTAACCTATGTTTTCACGAGAGACTATTTTGTGATCTATTTGTAAAGTGCTTTTTCTTTGATTAGGTCAGTCATACAGTTAAATATTTTTTGTTGAAAGTTGTTAGAGAAGGGACAATTGTCTTCTTTTCTGCATGTTTAAAATACCCAAAACATTAATCTTAGTGTTACCATTGGTTTTTTTTTTTAATTACTGAAAGTTAATTATGAGTGAGATTTTTATGTTGTGCTATGTTTAGCTCCACTGATCTGTGTTTTATTCGGATCATTCTTTACTTGTCTTCCTCTGAATTGCCATTTCCTAGTTTTATGGAGATCTTACATATGTATTTGGGCATTCCTTATTGATTTGTCTCGGTATAGAGCATCACCAATATTTAAGAGTCAAACAAATATTGAACATGTCCACTTCCTGTGCTGTTAGTGTGGAAAGTACCAACGGGCTATTTGTATTGGTATAGAGCATCGCCAAGATTTAAGTCATTTTGTTACACTTATATGGTTTGATTTGTGTTCTTTTTGTTACTAGGGTGGTGCTAAAAAGGTTGTCATTTCAGCACCAAGCAAAGATGCTCCTATGTTTGTTGTGGGTGTTAACGAACAGGAATACAAGCCAGAACTTGACATTGTTTCTAATGCTAGCTGCACCACTAACTGTCTTGCTCCTCTTGCCAAGGTTCTTATTGTACAATTTTAGTTGATTTATCCTAGTTACTCCTGTATTTGAATTCTTGCTTATAATGTTATTATTTCTTGAAATTTTCAGGTCATCGACGACAACTTCGGTATTGTTGAGGGTCTTATGACTACTGTTCACTCCATCACAGGTTAATGATTGTTGAGACGATCTTTTGTTCTTTCGTATATTCCGACTGCTTTTCCTTGCTCCAGATCCTACTAATTTTCTTCTTACATGTTTCAGCCACCCAGAAGACTGTTGATGGTCCATCAAGGAAGGACTGGAGAGGTGGAAGGGCTGCTTCATTCAACATCATTCCCAGCAGCACTGGAGCTGCTAAGGTACAAAATTTATCTCTATATCACATTCTAAACCAAACACTCTTAGACATGTTTATAAAATCTGACGTGCATTATATTTTGTCCTGAACAACATCACAGGCTGTCGGCAAAGTTCTTCCAGCTTTGAACGGCAAGTTGACTGGAATGGCTTTCCGTGTTCCCACCATCAATGTTTCAGTAGTTGATCTTACTGTCAGACTTGAAAAGTCTGCCACCTACGATCAGATCAAAGCTGCCATCAAGTATGCTTCAGAAATTAAAACACCCATTTCTTAATTTTGATTTCTTGTTCCTACATTTACACTTTGACGTCGGACAATTCATTTAACCTGATGATGAACAGGGAGGCATCTGAGACCACTCTTAAGGGTATTTTGGGTTATGTAGAGGAAGATTTGGTATCTACAGACTTTGTTGGTGATAACAGGTAAATAATAACAAACCAATTAATAGTTACTATTCTGTTTTGATCTCCTTTTTCTAATTTCAATATTGGAAATTGTTGGTTTTCTTTTCTTCTTGGGACCAACTTTGTTGGCTACGGATAAATCAGTCTTTTTCTAACCATCTGCAGGTCAAGCATCTTCGATGCCAAGGCTGGAATTGCATTGAATGAAAAGTATGTGAAGCTGGTTGCGTGGTATGACAACGAATGGGGATACAGGTCAATATTTCATTTGCATGCTCTTGAAATCCAGCTTCACTCTATTATTCAATCTAGTCTTGTTTTATGTTGCATCTCTGACGAAAAGTTTCTCTCCTATTTTGCAGCTCCCGTGTGATTGACTTGATCCGCCTCATGGCAAAGCAGTAGAAACGATTTGTTGATTAAGGGGCTAATATCTCCGCAGGAATTTTCTGCTTTCTGAGGCTTTTTGATATTCAGAATAGGAATTTCAATAACATTCGGTCGGTTTTGCCCCCGTGATCTACACCTTTGTGGTGGTCATTTTGTCTTTGTTTCTTTAGGCATTTTCTTCTGGAAATGTGTTTTTTCTTATGAAAATTCTTAGAATTCCATGAACGGATGGCGATGGTTTTTTTATTTTAAATGTGGTTCACTCTCTTTATCATATTTATTGTTATTAATTTTTCTTATTATTTTATTCTATTTTTCTTTGAAATAACTTATGATATATCGCATGAGGGGAAGATAGGAAAGTATTATGATTTCCTTTTCTCCTAGTGTTAGAGATGGGTTGCGACTCTACAGATAGTGGCTCCTTGGTAACTCGAACGATTGCCATCAATGGGATATGAAATCTACAAAAACCGCCGGAGAGTGTTCCGGCAGATGAAGTTCCGACGCTCAAATCAAAAAGAGCGGTTTTCGAATGTAAAGAAACAAATTGAGAACTAAGAGAGGGAGACATTTTCTATGACTAGTGTCTTCAATGTGTAAGACTGGGATAACATACCCGATTTGGAGGATTTGAGAGTATCTGATAGAGTTGTATACTTTAGGGACATTGTAACCCTACTATCCTTATTGAAATGATCTGGAAATCTCACGAGTTCAATATTTCGAAATGATTGCGATCTTTATCATATAAGAATTTTTCTTATCCGTAAAATCCTAGAGATACTGTCTTCAAGCAGGGAAATGAACCAAGGGCTAAGTACCCAATCGGAGAAATAAATGACAAATCTCGTTCAATAGATGAGGCGACTAAGCCCTTTCGGTAGATCAAATGAATGGCCATCAAGGATAGTCGTTCGGTAATATTGGGTTATGTCTGCTCGTTGGTCGATAGCTATTAGGTCGCTTAGCTCAGGGGGGTAATCCCTTTTGTGCTGTGGGTCACCTAGGCTTGGGCCCCTCGATTGTACCTTTGATCAAGTATTGAATTACGTTCCATCATTTGCCCCTGACTCATGGCCTTCTTTGTAAAGAGGCGCCATGAGTAAAGACTCATTCAAGCGAGGCGTGTTTGATACGTTATAAAAGCATAGGACTGCTAGGCTTTTTCTAGGCTATTCAGCCCTTTCTCACGAGGACGGGTGTAACACCGACTCTCGGTGTATTCTATAGTAAATTCCATTTCATATATATATGTATATATATATGATGTTTCTACTATTATGTTCATGAATTTTCACTAAGAAAATTTTCCTGGTAAATCAATCTTAAATATTTGACGGTAAAATACAAATCGGATCAATTTTAACTCAAAGAGATTCAAAACCTTAATTTCACATTAAATAAATTTAATTAGGTCTAATATAAGATTTTGGGTCTAGTGTGTAATTATGAAAATTTTATGGGTCAAATTAGAATTTTTATAAGTTAAATGACTTGTTAGCAATTAACAAAACTTAAATGAAATATGACAAGTGTATTCTTGTATTGAACAAGTGTTATAGTGAGGAGGACAAGTGTTAGCCAAATGGAGATGAGAAAGGCAAGGTGGGCCAATGAGAACACATGCACATGAAAACCAATGGAAACACATGCAATTGTCAAAATGATCCTATGGTTTATATTAATTGGAGATTTGATCCTAGGGTGGTGAGTTATTAACACAATAATAAAAGAAGAAGGCCTTAGAATGCTTGTTCATTCTTCCCAATTCGTGAGAACAAGGAGAAAAGCAAGAGAGGAAGACCAAGAAAGTGAGGTAAGAAATTTTATCCTGTCTCACTTTAAATTTTATTTCTGTCCGTGACTTCATCTCTGTTTTAAGGCATCTTAGAGCCAGAATTTGAAAATGTGCTAGTAATATGAATTGTATATCAAAGTCTTATCTTTCCAACGAGATAAGAATCACCAAAATCTGATGCCTGTGCCAAAAGTTATGGTACTTTTCCTGAAACTCGACATAGAAGTGTCTTGTTTCGAACCTTGACAGCAGTGAGTAAAAACGATCCCTCTCCAGTCTTAGTTTGAAGAAACACAAAACATGAAAGTTTTAGATATACTTCTTGCCTATAACATATAAAACTTTCAGCCATTTTTCACGAGGAAATTAAAAGTTATACAATTTTCCTTAAAACTGTGTTGACAGAAACTTTATGTTTCACTGAAACGTATCAGTCCTGTTCATGAATTTTGTTGAACCCCTTCCAGGCATATTTGGATAAAACTCAAAACACAAAAGTTGTAGATCTACATCTTAGCTATAACATATTAAACTTTCATTAGACTTTGGTGAGTATAATGAAAGTTATGGCTTCTGCACAAAAACTGGACAGAATCCAAAACTTAAATATGACAGTAGCAAAATGAGGCTTACCGGGAATTCTGTGATTTGAATCTGAGGAAGTTGCAAAATGAAAGTTATAGTGCTATCTCTTAGCTTTAAAATGAGATAAGAATCATCTAATTTGGACTAGTATAGCCAAAGTTATAGTCTGTTTTCCATGACTGCGCAGGTTAAAAAAATCTGCAAACTGTTTGTCTCCCTAAGAGTTATTTGAGTTGAATGGAGGGAGCACTTGATTTACGCTTTGTGGAGATATTGGGGAGTGCGTTATCCTCCCCTAATTGTGAGTGGGACTTAACATCTACTTTTAATTGATACTGTGTTTTAAAAAGTTTTCAAATGCATGATTTAAAATGGTATGATTGACCTATTTTCCTGGATTTATAAAAATGCTTTGTGATATATGGAGTGTCCCAACTTGTTTATATCGATATGCATCCAGGATTTTGACACTTGATGATTGTGCCACACTTTGATATATCCACATGATTTTATGCTTCCATTGCATATTGGCACATGATTTTGACATGTTATGACTTGAGATTTGGCTTGAAATATGTGATTTGGGCTGGATGCCCCTGTGGATACTGTGATGATGATGATATGCTTCCTATGGCATTCCGTAGCTACGAAGGACATTTGGTAGAGGCATCTGTTGTGCCCGGATACGCCTCTGCAGGGGGTATCCGCCAGATTGTCATACATATTGAACGGACAGTCGTCGGTTGAACCACTTCGAGGAGGACCTTGGTAGGTCTAGCACCGGCGGGTTTCCATACACGCTTGATCCTTGATACGTGTGTTATATATATATATATATATATATATATATATATATATATACAGGCTAATTGAAGTAGTCTGTGGCCAACGTTGGGGTGGAGAGCCTTATTTTATTACTTGCACCGTGAAAACCCCCAACGTTGCCCGTCATTGGCCATGGTTGGCCTTTGCCGGGATATTTTCGGCCGGCTCTACATGATATGACGGACATGCATAATGGATGCATATTTGATTTGATACGTATGCCGTGAATGATTTATTGAGATGTCATAATATTTTTGCATACCATGGATTTATTGGGACACAATTTTGACACTCCTAATTCACCCAAAAATTAATTGTAGCATGTCATCCCCCCGACTTGCTGAGTACCAACCCCTCTTTCTACGGTACTCACCCCTCACATTTCCCTCCTACAGGTGTAGACTCAGACTGAGAGATTTGTGCGCATTGTTGTATTGAATATTCTTTGGAGACTACTGGGCCGGGGTATGACTACCCGCTCTTCCGCTATGTATTGAGGTTATTGTATCGTTTTGAGAAAGTTAGGATGACCATTATATTTGTTTAAATTGGGATGACTGTATTTATAATTCTTCTGGTCTGTATAAGGTTAACTATCACTTGTTTTAATTTGCATTGAGGTATACATGTATTATTTTTATCACTTGGGGATCTCTGTGATTTGAAAACCTAGATTTTGTGAATGTTGTCAGCCTTACGGTGCTTCGATGTGCGGGACGTGGTGCCCGTGCATCGAGGTGCCACGGAGGGCTGGTCGCGTGCCCAGCTCGGGAGTGGGTTGGGGCGTGACAACGGGTGTGTCTTATCGGAAGTGATTCCTTTATGTGGAACTGAAGGAAGTGAATTACTCCATTTATGACGTGTTATTCCTACTGATTAGTTTCACTTACCCCGAATTAATTAAGGTCCGTTCCTTTTCAGCTATAAGTAGTGATGATGTGTGCTCTTCCTTCCCACAGAGAATTGAAGTTTTTCTTTCTTTCTAGGAGTTCTTCTAAGAGTCATTTCCTTCTGCGAGGCGTTTTGGCATACGGAGCTTTATAGCTCAAGTAGCTTATGCTAGAGTGAGATCTCATTAAGGAGAGGAACTATTAGAATGAGATCTCATTATACCGATTGTTAATCGGTTGGCGTGGTGAGATCATCCATCATTGGCGGAGATATGTTCTTCGCCGGTTTGGGTTAACTATCGAGGTTCCCCTCCATCATCCAATTACGGTGGGGATGCCTCTCGCACCATCTTTGGTTAGTAAGCATGGCTTAAGTCACTTGGGGGTGGTAAAACCCAAGCTCATGCTCTCTCTTGTCCCTAGCACTACATAGGAATTACTGTTTTTGTACTCTCCAATATAGGGATTGTGGTTTCTTTGTCCAGGGACAGCCCTATTGTGTACTTCTCATAGTGTAATCGGTTCGATCTAGAGACTTGTATACTCATCCATGTAACCAAATGTACTTCTTATGTAAGAATAAGAGAAAAGTTATACTTTACTTACTTGAATTCAGTCCTTGTTCTCTTTCGATGTCTCTTGTTCATCTGTATTCTTTTTTTTGGTTTTCGTCAAAGTAAGTCTGCTTCCAACTTTTAAGCCCCATACGGAGATGTGAGGTATTACTAGCCATTTAAGCCGTGATGTCTGATTTATAGGAAACTTTAAATAGGAGGGTCGTATCAGCTCGTTCGGAGAGTTCTATCACTTTTTGATAACACGTTCGATCGGTAGGAAACTTTAGATAGGAGGACCGTGTCTACCCGTTCAGAGAGTTCCATCACTTTTTGATGACACATTCGATCGGTAGGAAACTTTAGATAGGAGGGTCATGTCCACCTATTCGGAAGTTTCATCACTTTTTGATGACACGTTTGATCGATAGGAAACTTTAGATAGGAGGGTCATATCCACCCGTTCGGGGAGTTCCATCCCTTTTTGATGACACGTTCGATCGGTAAGAAACTTTAGATAGAAGAGCCGTGTCCACCCATTCAGAGAGTTTCATCCCTTTTTAATTACACGTTCGATTGGTAGAAAATTTGTCTGGTAACCAGACGAGAATAGGGGAAAGAATCGTTCGGTTCTTACTAAGCTAATTCTTCTAGCTACGGGAGGTAGCGGAGTCTACTGATGATATATGCGTATGTTCTCTGAGTTCCAGGTTTTAGGCATGGCCGATCCATCTAGATTGTTAAGGTGATAGGTTCCAGGTCGGACCACGGAACGCACTTGGTACGGGCCTTCCCAATTGGGAGCGAGCTTGCCCCCGGGTTGGGGCTGACTGGCGATACCGTGTCATCTGCTACTGGTAAGTAGCCATTCGTGCCGATGCGGACTCTCGTAACTCTGGAAGAAAGTCCAGTCTTTCACGTAGGGTATGCTCATTTTGTCTAGCGTCGTATTGGACCTGGAACGAGTGAATTCGTGTCTCCATAGGTATGACTGCTTCACTTCCATATGTCAGACTGAACGGTGTTTTACCTGTTGCTCTTCGGGGTGTAGTGCAATACGACCAGAGGATACCGTAGAGTTCTTATTGTCCTTTGGCATCATTTAGCATTGTCTTTAATCCCTGTAGGATCGTTCGGTTGGTTATCTCAGCCACACTGTCGGTCTGTGGATGAGCGACTGATGAAAATCGGTACTAAATCTCGAGTCTTTCGTAGAACTCGTGGAAACACTTGTTGTCAAACTATTTTCTGTTGTCCGTGATGAGGACATGTGGTATGCCGAACTGAGTGACGATATGAGCCCATATGAAAGACTGGACCTTGGCGGCAGTGATCTGAGCCAGAGGTTCGGCTTCCATCCACTTGGTAAAGTAGTCAATCACTATTATGAGGAACTTCTGTTGTCCTGAGGCTGGGGAGAACGGTCTGAGGATATTCATGCCCCATTGAGCGAATGGCCAGGTGCTGGCTATAGGATTAAATTCGGTAGAAAGCAGTCGAGGCACCGAAAAGAAGCATTGACACTTGTCGCCTCGCTTTACATAGTTGTCGGAGTTTACCTTTATGGTCGACGAATAGTACCCCTGACGAAGAGCCTTATAGACTAGATTTTGAGCGTCTAGGTGATTACCGCAGATCCCCTCGTGGATTTCTTGGAGGACATAGTCCCCTTATTCAGGAGTTAAGCACCGCAGATATGGATGAGTGAATGACTTCCGGTAAAGGATTCCACCAATTATGGCGTACTAATTTAGTTTCTTTGCCTCCCTCAGTGACTCTGGTAGGCGATCATGCCTCAAGTATTCTTCTATGGGATCTTTCCAACTAGGGGACTGATCGATGGAAAGAGTCTTTCTAGGCTCATCAATGCTGGGACATGGCAGGCTTTCAATGTATATCGTTCGACTAGAAGCGACCGAGTTAGAGCTGACCAGCTTTGATAGAGTGTCGGCTCGTGCATTCTCCGACCGAGGGATCTACTGGATATCAACTTTGTCTAGACGTCCCATTGTTTCGCGCAACTTACTCGAGTATTTGACCATGGTTGAGTCCTTCGTTTCGTAGACCCCTTTGATTTATTTGACGACCAACTGGCTGTTAGTGAATACCTTACATTCCACGCCCCCATGTCAATGGCGATCCAAAGGTCTGTCAGTAAGGTTTCGTACTCTGCTTGGTTGTTGATGAACTGAAAATCGAACCGAATGACGTATTCCGCCGTAATATTATACGGGCCCACTAGTATGAGCCTGGCACCGCTTCCCGAGGAATTCGATAACTTGTCAACGTGGATGGTCCACTCTGGGATCGGCCATTCTTCCTGATAGTTAGGAGATTTGTCTTCAAGTATTGTCGGCAAGGTGCATTCAATAATGAAATCAGCCAATACTTGGCCCTTTATCGCTGGTCGTGGTCAATACTGAATATCAAACACGCCCAATTCCATACTCCACTTGATGAGCCAACCAGAAGTATCTCTTTTCTGGAGGATCTGCTTCAGCGGTTGGTCGGTGAGCACCATGATGGTATGGGCTTGAAAGTACGGTTGAAGGCGTCTTGCTGAGACGACCAAGGCATATGCTATCTTCTCAATTGGTCAATAGTTAATTTCGGACTCCTTTAGTATCCGGCTGATATAGTAGATTGTCTTTTGGTAGCGGACTCATGTCTCACCATCACAAAGTAGAGCGCTCGATCGGAGATGGCGAGTTATAAATAAAGCTTTTCCCCGGGGACGGGCAGTAAAAGCAATGGCGGCTCCATCAAGTATTCTTTTAGTCGTTCGAAGGTTGCCTGACATTCGGATGTCTATTCAAACCGTTGAGTCCTCTTTAATGCATCAAATACAGTCTTATACTTCTCACCGACCATTGACAAGAATCGGCTCAGAGCTACTATCCGACCGGTAAGACGCTGCACTTCTTTTAGTGTCTTAGGAGGTGACATATCCAATATCGCTCGTATCTTCCCGGGATTGGCCTCTATCCCTCGATCGGTGATCATGAAACCCAAGAATTTTCCGGAGGCAATCCCAAAGGTACACTTTGTCGGATTCAATCACACATTATAGCGTTATAATGTCTGAAAGGTTTCTTTAAGGTCTGCAATATAAGTTTCTGCAGTGATGCTGTTAACTAGCATGTCATCAACATAGGCCTCAACATTCCTGCCTAACTGGTCTTTGAAGACCGTGTTGACTAGTCGTTGAAAAGTCGCTCCAGTGTTCTTTAGGCCAAAGGGCATGACCCGATAGCAATATATATTGAATTCGGTAATGAAGCTTGTCTTCTCTTCATCCTCAGGTGCCATTCTGATATGATTGTAGTCTGAATAGACATCCATGAAACTCAAGAACTGGTGTCCCGAAGAATTATCTACGAGCTTGCCGATGTTGGGGAGTGGGTAATTGTCATTCGGACATGCTTTGTTAAGATCAATGAAATCCACGCATATTCTCCATTTGTCATTGGTCTTTTTTACCAAGACAACGTTGGCTAATCATTCGGGATATTTGACTTCACAAATGAACCCGGCCGCTAATAGCTTTTGAACTTCTTTATGTATAGCGCGCTGGTATTCGAGAGCGAATACTCTCTTTTTCTATATCACTGGTTTGAAATTAGTATTGATTGTTAACCTATGGGCTATGACGGACGGATCTATACCTGGCATGTCTTCTGGAGTTCAGGCAAAAACTTTGGAGTGTCATTGTAGACAGGCGACTAAGGCCTCTAGCAAGGAGGGTGATAGGTTGGTCCCTATCCAGACGGTCTAATTTGGGTTATTTGTTAGAGGGATCTCAACCGTTTCTTCACCCGGTTCGGGTTTTGATCTCGGTCCGGTGTCATCCCTGAGTTCCAGTGCATCGATTGGAAAATTTTCTTGCGCATCTTGAACCGTAAAAAGGATATAAGGATCAGGATCTCTACGTATGGCAGCGACCTATTGCGGTGTTCTGAACTTCGCCTTCATGTGTCTCGTGCTTGACAACGCTTCTAGTTCATCCAGGCTGGGTCTTCCGAGAATAGCGTTGTAAGAAGAGAACAATTTCACCACATGGAACTGGACATGGGTGGTCGCGTGATTGGGAAGTTTTCCGAGAGTCACGAAAAGGGAGATAATGCCTTCAGGATAGATGTGCTAGTCTAAAAGTCCCTTGAGGGACCCGGTAGGTGGCTGAAGCTGACCCGGATCAAGGCCCATTCGATAGAAGGCGTCTCAGGTAAGAAGATCGCAGTCGGCCCCTTGATCGACAAGGACCCTTTTCACAACGTAAGATTCTATCTTGAGGGTAATGACTATAGGATCGTCGCAACGGAGAACAACCCCCGTTAAGTCATTGTCATCAAAGCCTATGACAGGCCTCTTTCTCTTGGCCGGCGTCACGCCGGGGCTAATGACCGTAGACGTCGACATGAGCTTTCAGAATATCAGTCTGTTTCCCACAAACGGCGTCAATCTATTGGAGGTGGGTTATGACTCCATAAATACCGACCCTTGGTAACTCGAACAGTTGCGTCAATGGGATATGAAACTTGCAAAAATCATCGGAGGGTGCTCCAGCGGAGGAGACTCTGACACTCAAGTCAAAAAGAGCGATTTTCGAATGTAAAGAAACAGACTGAGAGTTTAGAGATGGAGAGGTTCCATGTGACTAGTGTACTCAATGTGTAAGACCGGGAGAGCGTACCTGACTTGGAGGGTTTGAGAGTATCTTATATCTGATAAAGTCGTATGCTTTAGGGGTGTTGTAACCCTACTTTTCTTACGGAAATGATCCAAAAATCTCGAGAATTCAATATTCCGAAATGATCGCGTTCTTTATCATATGAGAATTTTCCTTATCCGTAAAATCTTGGAGATACCATCTTCAAGCAGGGAATTAAAGTCGTTGGGCATTCTGATCTTTCCTTAGAATCAATAAGGTCGTTGGCTATCGGTCGGTTGTTAGGCCAATGTGGAGCCTTCGGGGGCTTGTTCGCTCGGTGAACCAAGGGCTAAGTATCCGATCAAGAAGATAAATGACAAATCTCGTTTCATAGGCGGGACAACTAAGGCCCTTCGGTAGATCAAATGAATGGCCATCAAAGATAGTCGTTCAGTAATACTGGATTATGTCTGCTCCTCAGTCGGTAGCTATTTGGTCGCTTAGCTCAGGAGGTAATCTCTTTTGTGTTGTGGACCCCTCGATCGTACCTTTGATCAAGTATTTGGCTACATCCCATCACCTAGTGCAGTTGCATTGGAGAAGAAAATATTAATCTTAATTCCTTGGAGCTTAAATCTTGTTAGGATAATAAAATAGATTAGAAGGATTTCAATTCAATAACGGTCTTATGAGCCAACTTTGTGCTAAAGAAACAGAATATGAAATAGCAATTAGTTCAAATTTATTTACATGTTCAACAAAGATATCAGAGGGAGGTTTGCAAGTTGTGCAACCTCATCACCTTGGCAAGCAGCAAATCCTTATACAAGGAATGTTTTCCCCTACTTTCCTCCCCTGTTTCTCTCTTCTACTGCACTTGTCATAAAAATTTCAAGGGAAGGAGTATTGTACAAGGAAAAATCTTGCAGGTAATTGATGGGTTTTATGTTGTTAATTGATGGGTGTGACGTTGTTATGGAATGTACAAGGTCTCTACGTGTCTTTTTGAAGGTTGAAATTGTAATCCTCTGTTATTCTTTCTCTGATGAAGCAAATGGAATCTGAATCTCCTTCCTCTTTCCACTGTAAACTTCTGCGAAATTGTGCCCTTTACCAACTAAATTTCTGTTCAAACCACAGAGAAATCATCATCCTTCTTTTTTTTTTTCTTTTAGGCAACAAGAAAATAACGACCAATACAATACAAAGAGAATATATATATATATATTGATTGAGATAAAATCCTACCATAAATAATAACTTTTTTATATATAGGAGAGACTCGAACTCTTCGAGAGTGGGATGGTGTTAAATGGGCTAGCCTATCATAAATAATATGTAAAAATATTTCAAGGTATTATGGTCCAAATCATAACCAATTACTCATCCTTAGGAGTAAATCAATATTTGAGCATATAATTGCAAATAATCTCTTATTTATGCGATCCACATGCCAAAGGTTAGCAGTGATGAGTAAATGAGGATCGATCAATTTTGAATGTTACTTCCTTGGCTTAATTTTGTACATTAATTAGAAATTAGATTAAATTTTAAATAACCATGTATGTTAATAAAAATAAATATTTTTTTTTAATTTCAGCGATTTTGAACTAATCAAATTATTTTTAACATCAAATAGAAAAATTAATAAAATAGTTGGAGATGAATTATAAGGGAAATTTGAATTATTTAATTTTTGATTAATTTGTTCTCTCTGATATTATTCATAAGGAAATTAAAAAATAAAATAAAACTAAAAATAAAATAAGACAAATAAAAAGAAATTGTGCTCCTGGCCTTCACCCCGCCGCTCCATTTATTCAATTCTATTTCCTTGGTTCCCTTATTGTTGCTTCTTACTTCTCCCATTGGGACCCCAATAGCTCGAGCATTTGTAAGCGCTTCTCATGGGCATGGCCTACTGGTCTCCTTCAACCGTTAAACCCCAAACCCCAACTCTTGAAATTCAATTGATTTTGGATTGCCATATATGGGTTCTAGCTTGCGGATGTTGGAAATTTGGGGTTTTGATCCCTGTATTGAAATGTCTCTATTCATTTGCTACCGCTGATTTTCATAAAAAAAAAAAAATCGTCAAGAAACAACCGAACTGCAACACCGCACAAGTCCAGATATGTAAAAATATACTCTAAATGTAATTATTTGAAAATTCCTACATTTTGTAAAATTTTAGAAGAGTAGTTAATTTTAAATATAAATGTGAATTTTTGTTCCTTGACTTATTCAGGAACTCTTTTAGATGTTTGGTAGACAGATTTTAAATTTTTAAGTTACCGATCATTAAGTCTGAATCACCAGAACCATTGGTAACTTGAGTGTTCGGTGATCAATACTTGGTAGATTTTAAATGTTCAGTATTCAGTAAACTTTTACTGTTCGGTTGGACAGTTCTTTAAATTTTGATTTCCTTATTGGTTTGAAGTGGCCATCTGCATTTTATAAGTGAAAATCATATCAGTGTATTGATTAAGTAATGGTTTGTCGGTATTAAGTTTTTAAATTTCTATTGATCATCTAGCCATCTATTGTATTGAAACTCCCGTCGGTATTGTGAGAAACCATCGGTATATTTTTGAACACTTGAATTTGGAAATTCTATATCATCCCATCAGCACAGTACATTCCCTCCAATTTCTCTCTTCGGTACATGCATTATTTACAAATTCCTTTATTCTCATCGGTCGGCAACTTTTGATCACTTTCACACTTTATTTTCTCTATTGCCTTGCCAATATTGCCATCGATTATTCCTTCCACAAAAACAGTCCATATACCTTCCAATCCTCTTCCATTTAACCGAACAACACATTTCTCTCATCGGCGACCGAACAGCACATTTCTCTCATCGGTTCACCCATTCGGTACTTGAATTTGCACTCCCAATTTTTCACTGTACGGTGCTTACATACACACACCTATTTAAATTTATTATAAATTGACTCTCATTGGTTGGCTTGAATTTTAAATTTATTTTGATTTTTCTATTTCCATCAGCTAGCCTTGACCAGCTCAAATCAGTTGGCCTTTCATTTGGATTTTTCCATTTCCTTCATTTCTTGCCAATATTGGTTGTTGAGCTTGCCGACCGATGGGACTTTGTGATTTCATCCATACTCCACTACTTGCCGATGCATCTTCCAATATTGCTTGCAAGAAATCCCACAAGGAATTGAACCTAGACTTTGAGTGTCCAAAAAGTCACTACTCCACTGTGTCACTTAATATCTCTAGTCATATATTACATAATTTATGATATAACCTATATTTTTAGACATTTCTTATTTTAATTATTTCTAATTTATTTCCCATAGTTTGCAACTTCCACTTCTATCTTCATTGCTGATCGATGAACACATATTCTCAATCAAACATAACTTCAAGTTTTAAAATTCATTGGAGTGACCTCTTCCAAATTACCAAAAGTGTTTATTCACCAAGTTACTTAAACATCTTAATTATATTACATGCAGTATTTATTATATCTCATACTTATTATTTCTTCTAATTTATTTCTATTAAATATGAGACTCCCTTCAGTGCAACAAATATAACCCATTGATGAATGGCACCTTCTTTTAAATTACATTCGAACATTTGCTTTTCCCTATTCGGTAACCGATGGAAACTGAACCCAAGCACCACTGTCTCTCATCAGAACTTTGTTTCCTCCTTTCGGTAATTGTTGTTGGAAAATTCAACTTGCTCCCACCAGTTCCAAGTTGCCCATTTGTCATTCCTCATTACTGAGAGCCCATCGGTCAATGCTGAGAGCCCATCAGTCAATGCATTCCCCTTGTGCACCTTTCATTTTCCTTGCAAATTTAAGTTTTGTAGCATCAAGAAGACTTGATCACTATTCGGTATCTCTCATCCCCGATCACTTCTCTCTCAACAAATAATATTTCAAATACTTAAACCCATTGGGTTGAGTTTCCAAATTACCAAAAAGGGTATGTTAGGTACTAGAGTAAGTTGAGAAGAGAATGAGAACAAATAAGTAAATAATGGAAATAAGTTGTAAATAAAAAGGAGAGTTAGGATTCTAGAACTTACAAATGTAAAATTTCACCTTTTCTTTTACTACTCTCTCTCTTTGCACATACACTAAATCTTCCTCTCTTCTTGTTTTCAGCAAAAATCAATTCAAATACTACAAAACTCACACTCTAAAGACTTAAAAAATTCATAATCCAGTCTCTAAAAGTTAGATCTTGTGAGAGATTTAAGATTTTCTAGTGAGAGAAAACCTAGGGTTTGATTGTGACTCCGCTTGAGGCGAAATGAAAACTAAAAGTCTAGATAATATTTTATTCTCAACTTGGGTTTATTTTCCTCTTTTATGGCCTTGGAGTTTAAGTTGAAATTTGATGAAATAGATTTGGTAGATTTTAAGTCACCGAATGTGAGAGAAAGATTGGGTATTGAATATTAGCGTTTTGAATTTACTTAAAAGAATTGACATTGATAATAGTGCTTATTTGATAATATCTCTTAGGGGTTGGCGAAAACTAAACGAAGCAAGACGTTAGCCGCAGAGACATCTGGGAGTGACTATCATCCCTAGCATGTGAGTGGTTACATGTTTACACTTAAATAAGAAAAATGTTTTATTTGGATTTTCTAAATGATTTTCGAAAGTTGATTTTAACAGTTTTAGTGTGTGTGAAAAATTCTCAAAAAATTGAGTTTGGAATTCCTATGCATCCTATTGTTTTGACTGAATATATGTGCCATATTGATTTGTTAATATTAAGTATATTTGATGCTGGTTATTAATAAACAATTATTTATTTGATGGTACATAGAATAGATTATTAAATTTTCATGAAATGGTGCATAATGTGGTTATTGGGGGAAGAGCCTGAACCTCGAAAAATAGCTAGTCATTTCTCGCCATGATACAACTCGACGGAGTGACGTGGTATGTGGTTGGTTGCCACAACACATTCATGGTCGAATAATGCTTCGCTTGAAAGGCGTGGGAAAGTTGGTTGTACCACCAACAAAACACTACAGCCAATACCAAGGAATGGGGTGTTTGTAAACTGGAAATTTCTAAAACCCTTAATAGTTCCACCCTAGATCATGGTAGACCTTTGTTGGGAATAATGATTTTGGTTGTCCCATATTTGAAAATGTGAAATGGTTGGATGCATATGAGATTGAATCATGGTGATTAGAAAATTGATTTATTGTTGAATGATCTTGTGACTGATATGATTATTTGAAATATATATATTTGATATATCCACCACACAAATCTTATTTTTGTTCAATATGTACATCACTCACTGAGTATGTTATACTCACCCCTCTCTTTCCATCCTTTTCTTGGAGAAGACTAGTTGAAAGGCTCAGACAACTTTTTGTGCCGGACCGAAGGAAATTCTTTTGTTGAACTTTGATAGGTATTTGCCGTGTGAGCAAATTTTTGAGAACTATATGCAGTAGATCCATGGAGGAAGTTTTGTAAACTTTTAGAAATTTGGTTCTTTTGTTAAATATTTACTTTTTATTTTAATTAATTTTGGAAACCTTTTACTTATTTATCTTGGAACTCTTTATTGAGTGGAAAAATTTTATTTACCAGGTTCATTGCTTTTAATGGGGCATTTGAATTGTTTGATTAACGATTTGAATTTATTTTGAAATATTTGAGTTATTGGAATGCCTTGTGGTATCTCGGGAAACGGAGTGAGATTCATACGTGTATCGGAGTAACATGATAGTTGTCTCGTGCTCGGCCCGAGGGTCGGAACATGACAATTTTACTAGTACCGGAACAAAAGTTTTGAAATTATAGAAAGTTTTTAAATATTTTCAAATGATTTTAAAGCTTTTTGTATTTCTAAATGTTTTTGGAAAAATTTTAAATCATCCAATTGGTCCTAGGAAATTGACATATCTCCAGTCATAGATAACTAGAGTTGTCCTAATATTGTGAGCTAAAATAACTTATCTTTTGTAGACTATCATGCCTCCTCGTAAAAAAATGAGGAATATAAGTCATATTCCTCCTCAAGAACACGAAGATGAGTCGTCCTCACATGCTTTATCCCCTCCTCCGGCTGCTACTTATCCGGCTTCTACAATTGGGATCCCTCCACCACCATTCGACGCCCTTCAACAATGGGCTGAATGGTGGAATGTCTATGGTTCTCATCTCCAAGTTTAACCTTAAGCACCAATACCTCCTCCCCCGAATCCAGCCATCCCTCCGACCCCACCAAAAGTACCTATTGCTCCTCCCACTTCAATGCTTACACCTATAGATCGTCCTACCCTTGAACTATCCA
Organism: Dillenia turbinata; assembly: GCA_037126225.1. Lineage (NCBI taxonomy): Eukaryota > Viridiplantae > Streptophyta > Magnoliopsida > Dilleniales > Dilleniaceae > Dillenia > Dillenia turbinata. Next base: position 24,507,933 of record JBAMMX010000011.1, on the reverse strand, counting down.
AGTTGATCAAAGAAACACGACAGCTTGGGTGTATTACCTTTTCGGGGACTAGGGATACAATAGTGGCAAAGAATTGGATAAATAGAGTTCGGGAGACAGTGACTGATATGAGACTCGATGATGAGTTAAAGTTATTGGTGGCTGTGAAGTTGTTAGATGAGGATGCCCAAGTGTGGTAGGACAACTTAAAGGATAGGGCAGCAACACCCATTTCTTGGAATGAATTTCTTAAGGAATTCGATGAAAAATATTATACTCAATTCTACCAAGATTTAAAGAGGAAAGAGTTCTTTCATCATCGCTAAGGCAACAAGTCTGTGGTGGAATATGAGACAGAGTTGAGGCGGTTATCCTCATTTGTTCTGGAATTGATGACTTCTGAGGAGTATTTGTGTTTCAAATTTGAGGAAGGTTTAAACTTGTCTATCCAAGAAAAGATATCTATAACCTCAGCCCAATCCTATAAAGATGTCTTAGAGTTAGCTTTAAGAGCCGAGAAAATAGTAAAGAAAAGGGGAAGAACTAGATAAGGACAGGAAAAGAAAAGAAGGTCCAAACTTATATCGGGCTAAAGTTCAAAGCAAAGTAGAAGCATGAGCTCCTACAGTGGAGTCTCTACATTGAGTCTGTTGGCAATCCACAAGGCCAATGATCATCTAAGTTTGAGGTTCCCATGTCTAGTGCTACCACCGAGAGTAGATCGATGGGCAACAAAAAGGAGCAATGTAAGAACTGCGGGAAATACCATCCTAGGATTTGTCACGCACCCAAGAGGTGCTATCAATGTGGAGAGGAGTGTCATCTCTGAAATAGTTACCCCGAACAGGGTTTAAGCAGGCAAGGGGGTCAACAAAATCAAGACTTTCTTAGTGGTTCTAGGGGTAGATCAACTAACACATTTACACCTCCCTTCAACACTACTTTAAGGATGGGGACCGGCAGCAACACCATGGCTACCAATCCCCAACGTTTTCAAACTCGAATCCAAACTAAGATCTTTTCAATGACCAATGAAGAGCCACAAGACAACCCCAATGTTGTCATAGCTAAAATTTAGTTAAGTGACAATATATTCATTTGGAGAGCATGTTATTGGTATTACATAATATTTGAGATTTGCTAATAATATTGAATCATTTCTTGGTACCGATAAATTGATGAACCAATCTTAATTATTATCTTTATATAATGGATTGTGGAGATTATTAGAGTTGTTATGTGGTGAATATGTGAGTATTGTTGAGTAAATTGCATGATATTAAATGTAATGATGATTATTTTAGGAGAAATGGCTTGAAAAGTCTAAAGCAGCATGAGTAGGCACAACCCACAGCTGTTTATGGGATGATTTTATACTTAAATTTTGAGGACAACATTTTCTTTTAAGGGATAAAAAATGTAACCTCGGACAAGTCCGGATTTGTAAAAATGTACTCTAAATGTAATTATTTAAAAATTTCTATATTTTGTAAAATTTTGAAAGAGTAGTTAATTTTAAATATAAATGTGAATTTCTATTCCTTGAATTGTTTAGGAACTCTTCTAGATATTTGGTAGACAGATTTTAAATTTTTAAGTTACCGATCATTAGAATCCGAATCGCTAGAGTCATCAATTACTTGAGTGTTCGGTGATCGATATTTGGTGGATTTTAAATGTTTGGTATTCAGTAGAGTTTTAGTGTTCGGTTGGACAATTTTTTAGATTTTGATTTCCTTATCGGTAGTTTGAGGTGACCATCTGCTATTTTAGAAGTGAAAATTCTATCGGTGTATTATTTAAGTGATGGTCTATCAGTATTAAATTTCTAAATTCATCTTGGTCATCTAGCCATTTATTAGTGTTGAGACTTCCGTCGGTATTGTTGAATTTGGAAATTCTATATCATCCCATCAACACAGTACATTCCCTCCAATTTCTCTCTTCGGTACATACATTATTTACAAATTCCTTTATTCTCATCGATTGGCAACTTGTGATCACTTTCACATTTTATTTTCTCTATTGCCTTGCCAATATTGCCATCGATTCTTCCTTCCACATGAACAGTCCATATGTCCTTCGATCCTTTTCCATTTAACCGAACAGCGTATTTCTCTCATCGGTGGCTGAACAGTGCATTTCTCTTATTGATTCACCCATTTGGCACTTTTATTCGGTACTTGAATTTGTACTCCCAATTTCCCACTATACATACACACACCTATTTAAATTTACTATAAATTGACTCTCATCGGCTGGCTTGAATTTTGAATTTATTTTAATTTTTCCATTTCCATCAGCTAGGCTTGACCAGCTCTAATCAGCTGGCCTTTCATTTGGATTTTTCCATTTCCTCCATTTCTTGCCAATATTGGTTGATGAGCTTTCCGACGGGACTTTGTGATTTCATCCATACTCCACTACTTGCCAATGCATATTCCAATATTGCTTGCAAAAAATCCCCATCGGCTGCAGCCACAAGGAATTGAACCCAAGACTTTGAGTGTCCAAAACATCATTACTCCACCATGCCACTTGATATCTCTAGGCAAATATTGCATAATTTATGATATAACCTATATTTTTAGACATTTCTTATTTTAATTATTTTAATTTATTCCCCATAGTTTGCAACTTCCACTTCTATCTTCGTTGCTGATCGCTGAACACATATTTCAATCGAACAGAACTTCAAGTTTTAAAATTCATTAGAGTGACCTTTTCCAAATTACCAAAAATGTTTATCCACCAAGTTACTTAAACATCTTATTGCATGTAGTATTTATTATATCTCATACTTATTATTTCTTCTAATTTATTTCCATTAAATGTGAGACTCCCTTCGGTGCAGCAAATATAATCCATTGGTGAATGACACCTTTTAAATTACGTTGGAACATTTGCTTTTTCCTATTCGGTAACCAATAGGAACTAAACCCAAGCACCATTATCTCTCATCAGCACTTTGTCTCCCTCTTTCGGTAATTGTTGCTGGAAAATTCAATTTGCTCCCACCGGTTCCAGGTTGCCCATTTGTCATTCCTCATTACTGAGAGTACATCAGTCAATGTTGAGAGCCCATCGGTCAATGCATTCCCCTTGTGCACCTTTCATTTTCTTTGCAAATTTAACTCTTATAGCATTAAGAAGACTTGATCACTATTCGGTATTTCTCATCACCGAACACTCCTCTCTCAACAAATAATACTTCAGGTACTTAAAGCCAATGGGTTGAGTTCTAAATTACCAAAAAGGGTATGTTGGGTACTGGAGTAAGTTGTGAAGAGAATGAGGGCAAATAAGTAAATAATGAAAATGAGTTGTAAATAAAAAAGGAAAGTCGGAACTCTAGAACTTACGAATGTCAAATTTCACCTTTTCTTTTACTACTTTTTCTCTCTGATCATACACTACCTCTTACTCTCTTCTTGTTTCTAGCAAAGATCAATTCAAATACTGCAAAATCCATACTCTAAAGACTCAAAAAATTCATAACCCAGTCTTTAAAAATTAGATCTTATGAGAGATTTAAGGTTTTCTAGTGAGAGAAAACCTAGAGTTTGATCGTGACTCTACTTGAGATGAAATCGAAGACTAAAAATTTAGATAATATTTTATTCTCAACTTGGGTTTATTTTCCTCTTTTATGGTCTTGGAATTTATGTTGAAATTTGATGAAATAGATTTTGTGGATTTTAAATCACCGAATATGAGAGAAAGATTGAGTATTGAATGTTAGGGTTTTGGGTTTACTTGAAATAATTGATATTGATAATAGTGAGTATTTGATAATATCTCTTAGGGGTTGGCAAAAACTGAACGAAGTAAGATGTTCGCCGCAGAGACATTTGGGAGTGACTATCATCCCTAGCATGTGAGTGGTTATATGTTTGCACTTATATATAAAAAAAATGTTTTATTTGGATTGTCTAAATAATTTTCGAAAGTTGATTTTAACTATTTTAGTGTGTGTGAAATATCTCCAAAAATTTGAGTTTGAAATTCTTATGCATCCTATTGTTTTGACTGAATATATGTACCATATTAATTTATTGATATTGAGCATATTATGATACTGGTTATTGATGAACAATTATTTATTTGATGGCACATGAAATGAATTATTAAATTTTCATGAAATGGTGCATGGTGTGGTTACTGGGGGAATAGCCTGAACTATGAAAAATGGCTAGTCATTTCCTGCCACGATGCGACTCAATGGGGTGACTTGGTGAGGTTAATCTTGATAGACATGGTATGTGACCGGTCGCGACGACATATTTATGGTCGAATAACGTGCCGCTTGAAGGGTATGGAAAAGTTGGTTGCACCACCAACAAAACACTATAGCCAACGCCAAGGAATGAGGTGTTTGTAAACTGGAAATTTCTAAAATCCTTAACGGTTCCACCCTAAGTTGTGGTAGACATTTGTTGGGAATAATGATTTTGATTGTCTCATATTTGAAAATGTGAAATAGTTGGATGCATATAAACTTGAATCATGATGATTGGAAAATTGATTTATTGTTGAATGATCTTGTGACTGATATGATGATTTGAAATATATATATTTGATATGTCCACTACAAATTTTATTTTTGTTCAACATGTAGATCACTCACTGAGTATGTTATACTAACTCTTTTCTTTCCATCTCTTTCTAGGAGAAGACTTGTTGAAAGGCTTAAACAACTTTTTGTGCCGAACCGAAGGAAATTCTTTTGTTGGACTTCGATAAGTATTTGCCGTGTGAGCAAATTTTTGGGAATTATGTGAAGTGGACCCATGGAGAAAGTTTTGTAAACTTTTAGAAGTTTGGTTCTTTTGTTAAATATTTACTTGTTTATTTTAATTAATTTTGAAAACATTTTACTTATTTATCTTGGAACTATTTATTTAGTGAAAAAATTTAATTTACAAGGTTCGTTGTCTTTAATGGGACATTTGAATTGTTAGATGAATGATTTGAATTTATCTTGAAATGTTTGAATTATTGGAATGTCTTTTGATATCTCGGGACACGGAATGAGATTCACACATGTATCGGGATAATGTGGCGGTTGTCTCGTGCTTGGCCCGAGAGTCGGGACATGACACGAACAATCTAATTTCAATATAATCATATCTAAAGTATGTTCAGCTACTAGTGAAGAGGAAGCTCTCAAGTCTCTAATAGAGACTAGGGAGAATCCTCACATGACCTTGTTAACAAGTCAACAGTGATTGCAAGTCTGCTCTTTGTGTTTTCAAATGGCCTAGTTTAGTTTCTAACTTAAGCACTTATCTCAATCCTATGACACCATGGTAGACATTGGGAGAAATGAGGCAAATGGATAAAATGAGGGAAATTTTGGAGGAAATGTGCTCAAATGTCTTGTCATGCTTAATACAGTATCTAAGCTTTTTTTTTTTTTTCTTATATTGGGATTGGAATCTGGGATCACTGGATTGAAAGAGAGAATTATGATCACTATACTGTCCCTAAACTCTTGTGTCTAGAAATGTTTTGCTTGATACCCTTTGTAAAGAAAGTAAAGTTGAGCAAGCCCACAAGATTGAGCTTAAGTCATATATTATACCAAATGTTAATACTTTTAGGCGATAATAGAAAATTCTACTAAAATATATACTCAGACATTAAAAATAAATAATTAAATAAAATTGTGTCTAAAAATTCTAATTCGTAAGTATTGATGCCACAAAATAAATAGAAAAATTTACTAAAATAAAACTCAGTAATAAAAAATTTAAAAAAATATATAAATTAAAGCACATGGAAGCCACACCCAAAATTAAGTAATACTAAAAATAAAATGAAATAAAACAAAACAAAATTTCATGTTTACTAATTTAGCATGTCTCATCCAACAAATATTTGCTTGGAGTGAATCACTATTATGACAGAATAACCTATTTGTGAGTGTTGTTAATTACAAAATTAATTTTTGTCAAAATAACCAATTTGTAAGTGCTGTTGATTACGAATTATGGAATCTGTTGTCAATTGCATGCATATTTATACTCATATATACAGTATTATATAATTGTATATATATTAAAATTTATAATATATACAGTATTATATATATATATATATATATTTACTCCTTCCAAAACAAATATACGCAATCAAAACATCAAAAAATCAATAGCCACAACCAACTAATATACCAAAATACCAATAACGATGACCAACCAATACACCAAAACACTAGTAACCAACAAAATATCAAAATACCAACAATCAAACAAATTCAACCATGACCATCACGAATAGACCAAAACACCAACAATCAAAGCCAACCAGTACATCAAAATACCAATAACCAACAAAAAATCAAAACATCAATAAAGAAACAATCTCAACCAAGGTAACTAATATACCAAAACACCAAAACACCAATAGTTAAACAACCTCAACCATGACCACCAATACACCAAAACACCAATAGACAAATAATCTCAACCATGGCCACTAATACACCAAAACACTGACCAACAAAACACCAAAACACCAATAGTTAAACAACCTCAACCATGGCCACCAATACATCAAAACACCAAAACACTAACAGTCAAACAAGGTCAAGCATGACCATCACCAAAACACCAACACACCAACAACCATGGCCAACCAATACCTAGAACACTGAAACACCACCAACCAACAAAATATCAAAACACCAACATAACCAAATGACCCAATGCAAAATAACAGATATCACCTCCAAAACCAAAACCATGAAAACAACACATATCAATTTATAAACATTGAAATCAAATAAAGAAAGAAGTTACGAAAATTGTAATTAACAAATAATTATGAATAAAATTTGAAATTATATTTTACAAAGCTTAAATATAATACTTGTAATATGCGTAATCAACAATAAGTACTGCAAGGAGGTTGTCCAGTATTTCATCACGACTGATATCTGGTGGGAACACGAGCCAACCTCCCCTCATCACCATCAAGAAAGTCAACTGTAGCAGTCTCAGTATCATCTGAATATCGACGACGATGCTATCGGTAAATATTAAGTCATGGTGCCTCACTCGGTGCAGCGTCATCAACATCATCAAGCACAAGTGTAAATGTTAGAGTTGGAGAAGGAGTCGAATACGAAAACGACATAGATATCTCAATATACTCTTCAAAGGCGCCCGGAGTACCAGAAGTAGATGAAACTTCTGGATCAGTAGTTCCCTATGTGGATGTCAAAGGAAGATAACCATCAGGTGGCATATATCCAAATCGCTAGTGTCTCTCATGTCTTATCTCTGATATAACCAACTTGAGAATCCATTCCTTCCATAGTTAAGATGTCAAATGCTGCTAAATGGATATCCTCGAGACTATAGCACTGCACCAAAAAAAAATTATAAGTACAAAAACACTATGAACAAAATGAATGTAATTTTAAATGGCAATGTTGTTTTGACTTATCAGATATGTGATGTCGTCTGCTGTTGGCCGAAATCCTTACTGATACCGATGTGCAGGACTGTCAATCAACATACCAGTGATTTGACGATACCAAGTCATATAATCAGATGTTGACATGACATGACCATAACAGTCCTCTCCGGTGATAATATGGTATCGATAGTTATTCCACAACCGTAAGAGTACCGCATGTTCCCTCGTCCAATCTCAACTAGCTCTCCCATTTTGATTAGTCTAATGCAACTCCATGTCAGTTTACAATAGTAAAGGAATATCTTGTTGCAAGCCAAACTATTGCATAATTATCTCAGGAAAATGATATTCGACTATTTCAAAACAAATAAGGAGGACACTAACACATCATATATCACACCCGACAAGGCAATACGCAAGCAAATACTTCATGTCGGAAAACGAATATGGCATCCAGATAAACCGAAGGGAAAAAAAAAAAGAAAAATTGTGTTGCTTTGATTTGTAAAAATAGAAATGGTTGCATATGCCGAAAATGAAATTTACTCACATCACCGTCCCTCGTATGATCGAGTTAATCTTGATATGATTGAACAATAAACTGACCCATATGTATATAGTTACAAGGAACATCTCAACTATTTAAAAATAAAACAAAGTCAAGTTAGAGTTATACAAAGTCACAGGTAGAGAAAAAAATAATATGATAAATGTAATAAAGTTTATGTATAGAGATCCTCGAGCATTGGTAGGTATGTTTGGAGTAGCAGGTGTCGGATCAACACTATGGCGTCTAGTTAGGATAAATATCATCTGACTCTCCTATGCCCAAAGTTGAAAAGAGAACAAAATATTGAAAGAATTATATAATATTTATATAAAGTTTTGTTATGAAAAAATAGATAAAATTGAGATATAGTACTTGTATAAGTAAAATCAGACCAGAAATCTATCTAACACCATCTACTGAAGCCTGATATATAGCCCTGTAAAGTGTCACCGAGATAGCACTACCCCAACTATAATATTTAGCGCAATCAAGATCTCGTAAGAACTCCAAATACATAAACTTCACCATCAACCCAAACTTATTCCCCAAAAGACAACCCAGAAGCTGCATAATGTGATCCCGTGTATGAAACTCTACTAATGTCACATCTGACTCAGGTCCCAGAGAATGTGAATCAAGAAAGGTCGTGATTGTCCGTAATTTAAGTCGATCTCCATGAAAATCCTTTAGACTAGGATAGAAACCCATGAGACTATGACATAAATTCTGTTGGTCAGCAATGGAACGACTCGAATCTATCCTAATAACTGCCTCTCTATCAACAGGCAAGTTGAAAAGGACTAAAACATCTTGTAATGTAATCGTAGTCTCACTGACAACTAAGCGGAAAGTGTGAGTCTCCTATATCCATCTCGTCACAACAACAATAACAACAATTTAGACTTTTTATCTCAAAATTTAGAATCGGTCATATAAGAAACAAATTTCAAAAAATAAAAAATAAAATAAATAAATAAATAAATATAAATAAAATTAAAAATAAAAATAAATATTAATTTAACTTGTGCGGATTCTCCTATACCACTCATTCGTATCAAAAACTATCTCTTTAACTAAATCCATAATTATCATATCTTCACGAATACAATATATCCAAATTTTTAACGGTCTACCTCTATATTTTATTAAATCTTTTATATTTAAGTTTTCGATTTTTCTAAGTAGTATATCTACTTTTTAATTGTACATGTCCAAATCATTTTAGATGGTACTCTCGCATCTTATCTACAATTGAATTAACTTCCAACTTATTATGTATCTCATCATTTCTAATTCTATTTTTTATAGTTTTTCAACATATCCACATAAATATTCTCCTTTCAGTTACAATCATTTTTTACTCTTAATGCTTTTTAATGGCCCAATAATTGGTGTCATACAATAGCTCAGGTCTAACTGCGGTTCTATAAAATTTTCTCTTTAAGTGTAGTGGTATCGTGCGATCGCAAGAAACTCCGAATGTCTTTCTCCATTTTATCCAACCTGCTTGAATTCTATTGTTCATATCTCCATCTATATTACCATCATTTTGGATGATGGAACCAAGATATCTAAATCATTTACTCTTTGAGACATTTCTTCCATCTAATTTAATTGTTTCTTCATTATCCTAATGATTGCCACTAAATTTACCTTTCATATTATCAGTTTTAGACCTACTTAATATAAATTCTCTAAATTCTAACGTGACCCTTTATAACTCTAATTAATACTGATACCTTCTCCAATTGTATCAACCAAAACTATATAATCTGTGAATAATATATACCATGATATTTCATTTTAGATATTTTTTGTGATTTCATATATTACTATCGCAAATAGTATAGGATTCAATATTGAATCTTGATAGAGTCCAATGTTAATAGGAAAGCTATCGCTCATACCTCTGCAAGTTTTTACATTGGTCACCAACTACTTCATACATATCCCTAATAAATTTAATGTATTTCAAAGAAATCTATTTTTTCAACTGCACCTACCACAACACGTCCCTAGAGACCTTATCATATGTTTTTTTTAAGTCAATAAATATCATATGTAGGTCTCTCTTCTGCACTTTAAATATCTCCATCAATTGTCTTAACAAGTGAATTGTTTCGGCGATAGATCGTTCTGACATAAATTCAAATTGGTTCTGAGACACACTTATCTCTCATTTCAATTTATACTCTATCACTCTCTCCCATAATTTCATCGTATGACACATAAGTTTAATTTATCTGTAGTTAGAATAATTTTGTATGTTCCCTTTGTTTTTATACAGTGGAACAAGAGTACTCTCTCCATATTTGAGATATTTTCTTTGTTTACCAAATTTTGTTGAAAATATTCGTTAACATTACTACGCCGAATTCACCTAAACATTTCCACACCTCAATAGAAATGCTATCAAGTCCTATGATTTTGTAACTTTTTATTCTCTTTAGGGTCTCTTTTATTTCATGGGGATGAATTTTACATTTAAAGTTTCTATTAATCTCTTCTAGAGATATCTCGATATTTTCTATACCTATTATACTTTCAATATTAAAGAAATTATCAAAATATTCCCTATATCATTTTCTTATGTCTTCACTCTTTACAAGTATACTATTAGTTTCACTTTTATTACATCTAACCTCATTTAGATCTTTTCCCTTCCTCTCCCTTGGTTTGGCAATTCTGTAGATCTTTCTTTCCCTGTCCCATCTCAAGTCTTTAGCCTCTTGTATAATTTGTTATACACCTTACTTTTTGACTCGTAGATAATCTTTTTTACATCTTTTTTTTACATTTATGTTTTTTTTATAAGTCTTGCTACAACGATTACTCTTAAGATTTATATAGCACTCTCTTTTGATTCGGATAGCAGTTTGTATTTCCTCATTCTACCACCATGACTTCTTACCTATTGGAACCCTACCCTTGAATAATCCAAGAACCTCCCTACATATGTTCTTCATATTATTAGACATCTCTTTTTACATTATTTCTAAATTATCATTAATGAACCAATTTATTACTCCAATTACTTTGTCCCTAAAAGTTGTCACTTTTTCCCCTTTTAGATTCCATCACTTAATTTTTATTTTCATAGATGGTTGACGTTATTTTTGTCGTTTAGGCACTCGTATGTCTAACACTAAAAGTCTGTGTTGAGTCGCTATACTTTCCCTCAGTATATCCTTACAATCCTTATAGATCATTTTATCACCTCTCCTAATAAGAAAAAAAAAAATCTATCTGACTAACATTTGACCCACTTTTATACGTAACTATGTGCGACTCTTTTTTCTTGAAGAATGTGTTTATGAATGACAAATCGAATGCTACGGCAAACTCTAAAATGGTATTTTCCGTGTCATTCTTATAGCAAAGCAAAAGTTTTTGTAATACCGAAAATTCGGTATTTGAAATGTTCTGTAAAATATCTCAGTAATAATAAAAGAAAATCTTAAAAGTTTTGATTTTCGATTTTTGGGTCTTAAATTTAAATTTTTGGTATAATTAAAATGTCGAGTCATAAATTCGTAGTGGTTTCTATTTTAGGTAAATTTAAAAGTTCATCATAGTCAAAAATAAAAATAAATATATATATTTGAAAAAAAAAAAGAGTGGGGAGACGCAACGTTTCAGCCCGAAACGCCGCGTAACCCTTTTTCCCAAATCGATTAGGCTGAAAGCCCTAATCGATCTCACTCCCTCACCCCCTGCTCCCTCTCCCTCTCGCGTATTCGCCGCACTCCGCCTCTCTCCCTCACCGCAAACCACCACTAGCCACCACCACCGTCGTCTCTCTCCCTCTACTCACTCTCCATTTCTCTCTCTATTTCCAGTCTCTGCACTATCTCTCCCTTCGCGATTCCCCGTTCGCCATCTCGATCTCACCTCCATCGATCGCCACCACCGCGGCCACCGCGAACCACCGCGGTCGCCACCTCTTCGTCCTGCACCATCACTCTCTATCTATCTCTTCCTCGCAGTCCCTCAGTCTTCAGTGTCTCTCACTCTCACCCTTGCGCGATAGAGACCTCGCGTTCTCCCACTCGCTCGCGTGATGCTCTGTGCGAGCATCCCTCTTCGGCAACCCGCCCTAGACCAGCAGTAAATGGACATCCAAGAACCCTAGTTTTAGACTACTATTTCTTCCTCTCTCAGGTAAAGAATGAACCCTAATTGTAATTCTAGGGTTTCGATTGTTCATAGTAATTGAGCTAATTTACTGAACTGTACTTCGAATTTGGAACAGGTCTTGGACTGAGCAGAGCATACATGAAGTTAGGGTTGTGAACTGCAAAAACCCTAGGTGAGGGAATTTCCAAACCCTTGACAAGTGAATACATTTAGGGTTAATTTAGGGTGAGAAGACCTGTATATGTGTTGAAAGTATGCTAAATCTGAATAGAATGCGTTTTCTGAGATTTTACATGTGATTATTTAGGTTAAATCTAGAATTCGATATAAATTGGGTTGTGATAGGATGTCTTAGATAATAATAGAGTTTTGTTTGATTGAATTGCGCAGTTTTCCTTGGGATTTGAATTGAAATTGGTGTGAAATAAATTAAGATTATGTAATTCGGGAGAAAATCGGTAAATTGAGGAATATTGAAAAAATTAAAGTCGTTAGTGATTTGAAATGATTCTAGATTGATGAAACGAAAGTTTAAGAATATAATGGTGTAGTTAAGGCTATTGTAAATAAAAATGAAATTTGAAAACCCTTTAATAGAGCTTTAATTGTTGATTATTCATGTTGATTGGTCTAGGTTGACCTTTGGAGACACGAGGGGAGTCTTTTTGAGTTGATTTCGGAAATAGGGAGTGGATACCCTCTCTAGAGGTGAGTGGACGGATCGTTGTGTAGTAAATAAGTAAAATATCTTTAAATTCTTTGATAAATGATTTGAAATGATTTTCATATGATTTTATGAAATTATTTGTGATTGTGGGATGAGAATTTGAAGTATGAATGCATCCTATGTGATTTTACATGAACTTGTGCCGTCTGTTTTGACTTCTTGAATGGTAAATGCTTGTAGCATGAATTTTGGATTGAATTGATAAAAATATGGCACATGGATTGAAATTTGAATGATTGTGAAATTATGGTATTGTGAATTGATGATTGTGAAATGAAAGGTGCCGTAGATGACTATAGTCATACGCCCCACGAAGCGACCCGACGGGGTGATGTGGATTGGGGTTTTATATGCGAGAGAGGTATGCGGCCTCTGCTCTGCCACGTCGGACTATTCGGATTGCACCCCGATGAGGTTCGAGCCGACGCCAAGGAAGGGGGTAGTTTTGAAAAACTGAAATGGAAAACCCCTTGGCGGGCTTCCGTCTTGGTTCGGCCAAACGCAAGGCGGAAGTGTTTTCGATGGGACCCTTGTGATTTTCTGAGAAAATGTTTGATATGGATGCATATTTTGTAAATGATGTTGAATTACTGAAAATGCTTGGATATGAAAAATGATATTTGAAGTATGCTTTGACATTCCCCACTTTCACCCATTATTTATTACACAATCATGCCATTGCACTCTACTCACTGAGTATTTATAATACTCACCCCCCTCTTTAACATTTTTCAGAGGAAGATTAGACTTATGACAGAGATTGGAGCTTGGGAAGGGCCTACCAGCTGACTTTTGTAGGTATACATCGTGATGTATAGTCATTTTGGATCTGAACTGAATTCCATGGAAATGAAGACTTGTACAATTCTTTTGGTACGGATTCAATTGATACTTTTTTCCTGTATAGAAACAAGTATTGATGGAATCCTTACGTAGTTTGTTGTTTATTTTTTCTTCTCCCATTTTTGGTAAAAACTCATTGTTGAGTGGGGCATTTGGTTTGTAATATTGAGAATGGTTATTTTCTTTTGATTTCACGAAGTCTTGGACAACTCATATCGTTTGGATCTTACTGACATTAGCTTGATTGCTTCAGGCAAGTGTTAGAGAAATCCTACGACTATGTTTTGGGACTTTTTGTTGTTAAGTGCTTTCCTTATACTGTGAACTTTGAAATGGCTTGGATGGCCATATTGTGTGCCGTGCATGCACAGGTTCCCTCTTCCCGATTGTGTGTTGATGTGTAAATGCGCATGTACAGGTTCTCTCTCCCCGATGTGTGCTCGTGTGTACAGGGATGAACCGAATGAGTCCTTGCATCTGTTTGTTATGTGATGTTTTGTTTTTTTTTTTTTTTTTTTGATGAATGATGTATAGAAAGAATTGTTGTGTTGTTTTTGTAGCCTTGCGGAGTCCCGGTATATGGGGAGGTTCTGCCCGTGTACTGAGACAACGCGGCGGCTGTCGCGTGGTCAATCCGAGAGTCGGGGCGTGACAGTTTCTATGTACGGTTTTAAATCCCTCATTTTTCTCTGCTACATATCCATTTAAGTCTCTTCCAATAAATAACTTCTCTTCGATCGGTTTGACTTATATAAATTTATTTAAATCTTCTCAAAATTATTTTTTACAAATTACATCTACACCTATTTAAGACGTATACACATTAACTATATTAACTACGTTTTCTCCATTTACTAACTTAACGAGTATAATTCTATCTCATTTTCTTCTTATCTCTACTACATTTTCTAGTAGATCTTTATGTACAATTACTCTTATCTCATTCTTAGTTCTATCTTTACCTGTGTATCAAAACTTATAACTATAAGATTCTATTACTTTAGTATTTTCTCCCACCCACTTGGTTTCTTGGAGACAATGATATTAATTTTTTTATATTCATTACATCTCCTATCTCTTCTAACTTTCCGGTCAGCCATCCTATGGTCCAAGTGATTAAGCGAATCCTATCCTCATGGACTATCCTATTTATCCAGACCCTAATATTTTTTGGTAATTTGCCACTACACCCGGGATCCAATATAGCACGTTACTGAGAGGAAAACACCCTAAACGTTTTCATATATTTGTCTCCGATTTTTAATTTGACAAAAGGTTTTACGCTGACTGTTAGCTTACCGTATCTTTACTCCTTTATCCGAGTTTGAAACCGGTTGTGGCGAAGTTTTTCAGATAATAATATATAAATATGACAAAAAAATAATTAAAAAATCCTATATCTATATACACAAAACAACGTTAAAATAATAAATTTTATGTTACAATTATAGTAGTAATAGTAATAATATTAAATAAAAGTGATATTAGTAATAATTGTAATACTATTTGTAATAATACTAATAATAATAATTATAATGGCAATAATAATAATACTAGTGATACTAGTGATACTAGTAATAATAATAATAATATTAATAATATCTATGACCAATAATAATAATATCTATGACTAATAATAATATTACTAGTGATACTAGTGCTAATATCTATGGCTAATACTAATGATAATAATAATAAGATAGAGAAAAATGATAAGAAATAAATTGCTATACAGCGGTTCTAATTCGCGTATGTTGAAAATTTGGGTTTAAGATCTCTACACAGAAATGCCACTATTCATTAGCTGTTGCTGTTGATTTTTATGTTGAAAATCATCAAAAAACAACCGAACAATCTGATCTCAACATAGTCATGCCGGTGAATGGGAAGCTCTCAAGTCTCCAATGGAGACTAGAGTGGAGCCCTCACATGACCTTGTTAACAAGTTGCTTTCTAGATTCAAGAGTGATTGCATGTATACTCTTTGTGATTGCGAATGGGATAGTTTAGTTTCTAACTTTAAGCACTTATCTCAATCCATGACAACATGGTAGACATATCGGGAAAAATGAGGCAAATAGATAAAATTAGGAAAATTTTGGGCGAAATATGTTCGAATCGTCTTGTCACACTTAATACAATGTCTAAACTCTCGAGTCTATGAATTGCTTGATACCCTTTGTAAAGAGAATAAAGTTGAGCAAGGCCCACAAGATTTTCTTGGAGCTTAAGTCATATATTGCACCAAATGCTAATGCTTTTAGGCGATAATAGAAAATTCTACTAAAATATATGCTCTGTCAATAAAATATTAATAATTAAACAAAATCATGTCTAAAATCACTAATTCATACATATTGATACCACAAAATAAATAAATAAATAAATAATTACTAAAATAAACTTATCTCAATCCCATAACACCACGGTGGACATATTCGGAAAAATAAGTCAAATGGATAAAATGAAGGAAATTTTGGGGAAAATGTAATCGAATTGTCTTGTCACCCTTAATACAATGTCTAAGCTCTCAAAGTCTAAATGTTTTGCTTGATATCCTTTGTAAAGAGAATAAATTTGAGCAAAGTCCACAAGATTTTCTTGGAGCTCACCAAATGCAAATAATTTTAGGCAATAATAGAATATTTCACTAAAATATATTCTCCATCATTAAAAAATTAATAAGTAAACAAATTTGTATCTAAAATCGCTAATCCATAAGTATTGATACCACAAAATAAATAAAAGATTTTCTAAAATAAGAACTTAGAAATAAAAAACTAAAAAAAAATAAATTAAAGTACATGGAAGCCCCCACCCAATTAATTAAAAATTGATAAATAGCCCAATATATTATCCTTTGTGCATCCATAATTGGAATTTAGCCATTATTTTTTAGTAAAATTAAGCATAGAAAATTAAGTATGGGAAAGTGAAGGCACTTGCTTCAAAAAGAGAGTGAAATTAATTAAAAAATTTAAATTGATAATCTCGATCCTGATACCGGCTATAGAATCCTACCTTTCTTTTTCCCCAAGGTAAACGTTGAACAAGAAGAAAAACCACTCATCTAAACCCTTTCCCACCACCTTCTACTTCACCCCTAGTTTGTTCTTCTCTCTATATATACAAACCCCAACCTACATTCCTTTTCATCAAACCCCACTTCACTTGCTATTTCTCTCTCTAATCACTTATTTCTCTCTATCTACAATCATGAGTAAGGGTTTTTGGTCTTCTTCTTTGATTTTAGTCGAATAATATTTGGATTTAGTTTTTGATCTTTGTTGTTTTTAAGTATTTCTCGGTGTTTTTGGTGATTTTGTTGAAGTTCTGAAACGGGGTGTTTGATTTTTTGTGGTGTTTTTTAGATTCTGACAAGAAGATCAAGATCGGAATCAATGGTAATCTTCAGATCTTTGGCTTTTTCAAATCTTATTTGACGTTTGGGTTTTTGGGGCTCCTGATCTGATGTTCTTTTGGATCTCGGAAAATGTTCGATTAGGATTTGGAAGGATCGGTCGTTTGGTCGCCAGAGTTGCCCTTCAGAGTCCCGATATTGAACTTGTTGCTGTTAATGATCCTTTCATCTCCACTGACTACATGGTATTCATCTCTCTCTCTCTCTCTGTTTTTGTACTATGCATGATTTGGTCTTCAGAATGATTTGTTGATCCAAGGTTTTATATGCATATGCAGGCATACATGTTCAAATATGATACTGTTCATGGACAATGGAAACACCACGAGTTGAAAGTGAAGGACTCTAACACCCTTCTGTTTGGGGAGAAGCCCGTTACAGTTTTTGGCATCAGGTACTGAATCTGTACCTTTTGAAGTTGATTAGATCCGCTAATGATAGTGAATTATTTTTGATTTTGTAATTTCATTATTTTGAAATAATATTATAGGAACCCTGAGGAGATCCCATGGGGTGAGACTGGTGCTGAGTTTGTTGTTGAGTCCACCGGAGTTTTCACCGACAAGGAAAAGGCTGCAGCTCACTTGAAGGTTTGCAATTATTTTTTCCCTTATTTTGTTTATTTTATTTGTTTATATTACATTGATTTTATTTTGTGCATGTTTCAATTTCCAAATCTGTAACCTATGTTTTCACGAGAGACTATTTTGTGATCTATTTGTAAAGTGCTTTTTCTTTGATTAGGTCAGTCATACAGTTAAATATTTTTTGTTGAAAGTTGTTAGAGAAGGGACAATTGTCTTCTTTTCTGCATGTTTAAAATACCCAAAACATTAATCTTACTGTTACCATTGGTTTTTTTTTTTTTAATTACTGAAAGTTATTTATGAGTGAGATTTTTATGTTGTGCTATGTTTAGCTCCACTGATCTGTGTTTTACTCGGATCATTCTTTACTTGTCTTCCTTTGAATTGCCATTTCCTAGTTTTATGGAGATCTTACATATGTATTTGGGCATTCCTTATTGATTTGTCTCGGTATAGAGCATCACCAATATTTAAGAGTCAAACAAATATTGAACATGTCCACTTCCTGTGCTGTTAGTGTGGAAAGTACCAACGGGCTATTTGTATTGGTATAGAGCATCGCCAAGATTTAAGTCATTTTCTTACACTTATATGGTTTGATTTGTGTTCTTTTTGTTACTAGGGTGGTGCTAAAAAGGTTGTCATTTCAGCACCAAGCAAAGATGCTCCTATGTTTGTTGTCGGTGTTAACGAACAGGAATACAAGCCAGAACTTGACATTGTTTCTAATGCTAGCTGCACCACTAACTGTCTTGCTCCTCTTGCCAAGGTTCTTATTGTACAATTTTAGTTGATTTATCCTAGTTACTCCTGTATGTGAATTCTTGCTTATAATGTTATTATTTCTTGAAATTTTCAGGTCATCAACGACAACTTCGGTATTGTTGAGGGTCTTATGACTACTGTTCACTCCATCACAGGTTAATGATTGTTGAGACGATCTTTTGTTCTTTCGTATATTCCGACTGCTTTTCCTTGCTCCAGATCCTACTAATTTTCTTCTTACATGTTTCAGCCACCCAGAAGACTGTTGATGGTCCATCAAGGAAGGACTGGAGAGGTGGAAGGGCTGCTTCATTCAACATCATTCCCAGCAGCACTGGAGCTGCTAAGGTACAAAATTTATCTCTATATCACATTCTAAACCAAACACTCTTAGACATGTTTATAAAATCTGACGTGCATTATATTTTGTCCTGAACAACATCACAGGCTGTCGGTAAAGTTCTTCCAGCTTTGAACGGCAAGTTGACTGGAATGGCTTTCCGTGTTCCCACCATCAATGTTTCAGTAGTTGATCTTACTGTCAGACTTGAAATGTCACGCCCCGATCCTCAGATCGACCACGCGACAACCGCCGCGTCGTCTCGGTACATGGGTAAAACCTCCCCATCTACCGGGACTCCGCAAGGCTATCAAATTCACAATAAATCATCAAACTCATAAAATTCTTCAAAAACAAGAAATTTCAAAAATCAATACACATGCAAGGAGCCCATCCGGCTCATCAAGGATGTACAAACACACACATTGACACACATCGGGGTGTGGGATCCTGTACATGCAATCATACATTAGCACACATCGGGGAGTGGGAACCTGTACATGCACGATTACACAACAACACACAACGGGGAGCGGGAACCTGTACATGCACGCATGCAATGTGACCATCTTGGCCACTCTGAAAGCATTTAACAAACAAGAAGTCCCAAAACATAGCCGTGAGATTTTACCAACACTTACCCGAGGAAAACAGGCAGCTCGATAAAATCCTAACGGTATGAGTTGTACAGAACTTCACAAAATCAAAGAAAAAGCATTGAAATTAAGATTTACAGTCCAAATATCCCAG
Source organism: Dillenia turbinata (assembly GCA_037126225.1). Classification (NCBI taxonomy): domain Eukaryota; kingdom Viridiplantae; phylum Streptophyta; class Magnoliopsida; order Dilleniales; family Dilleniaceae; genus Dillenia; species Dillenia turbinata. The sequence continues at coordinate 24,488,409 of JBAMMX010000011.1, read as the reverse complement.
TACAAATATAAACAGTTTTCCAAAACTAGAGAAATCAAAAGAAATAAAACAAATCAAAAATCGACGGATTTTATCAATACTTGCCGACAACTCATCCAGTATCAATAAAATCCGCACGGCTGGAATGTACAGACTTCCCCTTCCATGTTTTGCAAGCTACAAATCTCCAAAAGTAACCCTGCATGCCAATACTTATCCAATCCGCAAAAATATTTCGCAAGCTCCGTCGAGTAGGCACCCAACTAAGTCTCCTCTGAAAAATTGGGGGAGAGAGGGGTGAGTATAGGGGTATACTCAGTGAGTGGAGTGCAATGGTGCATTTGTGCTAATAAATAAGGTGTGAATGTGGGGCAGTCAAAGCATAACTCATAAATCATCTCATATCCATAAAATCATTTCAATAAATCACATTTCACAAATATGCATCCATATCAATCATTTTTTTCAGAAAATCCTGGGGTTCCATCGAAATATGCTTCCGTCTCAGGGCGGCCAAACCCAGACGAAAATCCGCCAAGGGTTTTACTATCCAATATCTCAAAACAAACCCCCTTCCTTGGCGTTGACTCGTGCCTCACCGGGGTGCACCAGATATAGCACGACTTTTGCAGAGGGAGGGACGTCTACTCCCCCGCACATCTAAACCTCAAACCACGTCACCCCGTCGGGTCGCTCCGTGGTAGGTATATGACTATAGTCATCTACGGCACCCTCCATTTCTCATTCAATCCATTTCTCAACAATGTGCCATGAATTTCCACAAACAATCCATAATTTCATGTCAAAGCAGTTCATCAATCAATATCAAATATCAAATGGCACAAAAGCATTTATAAACACAATGGATGCATTCATATTTCATAATCCAGTTCAGACAGCCCAAATCACAAAATAATTTACATAAATCATGTAAAAACATTTCAAAACCAATTTCAAACCAATTTTAAAACAGGTTTCTCATTTACGAACACAATGAACCGTCCACTCACCTCTAGAGAGGGTATTCACTCTCTATTTCCGAAATCAACTCATAACGACTCTTCTCGAGTCTCCAAAGGTCAACCTAGACCAATCAAGACGAATAAAGATCAATTAAAGCTCTATTGAAGGGTTTTCAAATTCCCTTTTTATGTACAATAGCTTTAACTTGCATAATTACGTTCCAAAACTTTCGTTTCCTCAAACTAGTATCATTTCAAATCACTAACGACTTTAAATTTACAATATTCCTCAATTTTACCCATTTTCTCCCGAATTCCTTAATATTAATTTCATTCATGCCGATTTCCATTCAAATCAACTCAACATGATTCTATCATCCGGAACATTCTCTTTCCATATCAGACAATCTAATTTCTGTAACATTCTATACTTAACTTTAATAATCCAATATAAATTGTCAGAAAATGTATTCTAATCAAATATAACGTATATTCTAAACATACACAGATCTTTCCACCCTAAATTTCATTCACTTTATCCAAAGGGTACGAATTTCCTCACCTAAGGTATTCGCAGTTCACGGACTTAGCCTCCCTATGTCATTCATTTCAGTCCAAACCTGCAAAGCTTCCAATTTGAAGCGAACTCCATCAATTAGTCCAAATTACCGAAGGAAATCAAACTCTAGAGCTACTGTTCAAAAGAATAGCTCTTACCTGCGTAGAGGATGAAGCATCGTCACAGCCTAGGGTTTACCGAAGATCACCTACTATGCTTGCGAGAGGTTGCAGCAAGTCTGCGCACGCAGAAAAAGCTATCGCGCGCTAGAGCGCAGAGCTATCGCGCGAGCGCTGGGGCAGTCTCGTGCAGGAGGGGGCAGTCTCGCGCTGGCGCGTGCAGGAGGTAGGTGCAGTCGCGCAAGGAACAACGCGCAGTCGCGCGAGCAGCAGCGCAGACGGCACGAAGGAGCGGCCGCGCAGCCGCGCGAGAAGCGGCAGCCGGCGCCGCTGCGCGCCGCGCGCGGCAGGAAAGAGAGGCGGCGACCCGTGGTGGGTCGCGATGGCTGCGGGTGGTCGCGAGTCGGCGGTGGAGAACCGCGGTGGCTCGCGGTGGTGGAGCATCCGCGAGAGGGAGTGGTGGCGAACGATCGCAAGAGAGGGAGAGCGACGGAGAGAGATCGCGAGAGAGACGAGAGAGTGGAGAGATGAAGGAGAGATTAGGGTTAACCCTAATCTTTCTATTTGGGGGAGATGCTGCGTTTCACTCCGAAACGCAGCACCTTCTCCTCTCTCTCTCTTCTCGTTTTTTTTTTTTTTTTTTTTTTTTTAACTAACTATATATAACTAACTATATAATATATATATATATATATATATTTGTTTTTCTCATCCCATTGGAAGTTTTAAATTTACCATAAATAAAATACTGTGAATTTATAACACAGCATTTCAAATATACCAAAAATGTAAAATTAAAACCCCAAAATCGAAAATCAATAAAATTCTAAATTTTTCTATTTTGTTATAAAAATGTTTACAAAATATTCGACATCAAGTTTTTGGTATTACATGAAAAGTCTGCCACCTACGATCAGATCAAAGCTGCCATCAAGTATGCTTCAGAAATTAAAACACCCATTTCTTAATTTTGATTTCTTGTTCCTACATTTACACTTTGACGTCGGACAATTCATTTAACCTGATGATGAGCAGGGAGGCATCTGAGACCACTCTTAAGGGTATTTTGGGTTATGTTGAGGAAGATTTGGTATCTACAGACTTTGTTGGTGATAACAGGTAAATAATAACAAACCAGTTAGTAGTTACTATTCTGTTTTGATCTCCTTTTTCTAATTTCAATATTGGAAATTGTTGGTTTTCTTTTCTTCTTGGGACCAACTTTGTTGGCTACGCATACATCAGTCTTTTTCTAACCATCTGCAGGTCAAGCATCTTCGATGCCAAGGCTGGAATTGCATTGAATGAAAAGTATGTGAAGCTGGTTGCGTGGTATGACAACGAATGGGGATACAGGTCAATATTTCATTTGCATGCTCTTGAAATCCAGCTTCACTCTATTATTCAATCTAGTCTTGTTTTATGTTGCATCTCTGACGAAAAGTTTCTCTCCTATTTTGCAGCTCCCGTGTGATTGACTTGATCCGCCTCATGGCAAAGCAGTAGAAACGATTTGTTGATTAAGGGGCTAATATCTCCGCAGGAATTTTCTGCTTTCTGAGGCTTTTTGATATTCAGAATAGGAATTTCAATAACATTCGGTCGGTTTTGCCCCCGTGATCTACACCTTTGTGGTGGTCATTTTGTCTTTGTTTCTTTAGGCATTTTCTTCTGGAAATGTGTTTTTTCTTATGAAAATTCTTAGAATTCCATGAACGGATGGCGATGGTTTTTTTATTTTAAATGTGGTTCACTCTCTTTATCATATTTATTGTTATTAATTTTTATTATTATTTTATTCTATTTTTCTTTGAAATAACTCATGATATACGGCATGAGGGGAAGATAGGAAAGTATTACGATTTCCTTTTCTCTTAGTGTTAGAGGTGGGTTGCGACTCTATAGATACTGGCTCCTTGGTAACTCGAACGGTTACCATCAATAGGATATGAAATCTACAAAAACCACCGGAGAGTGCTCTGGCAGATGAGATTCCGACGCTCAAATCAGAAAGAGCGATTTTCGAATGTAAAGAAACAAATTGAGAACTAAGAGAGGGAGACATTTTCTGTGACTAGTGTGTTCAATGTGTAAGACTGGGATAGCATACCTGATTTGGAGGGTTTGAGAGTATCTTATACCTGATAGAGTCGTATACTTTAGGGGCGTTGTAACCCTACTATCCTTATTGAAATGATCTGGAAATCTCGCGAGTTCAATATTCTGAAATGATTGCGATCTTTATCATATAGGAATTTTCCTTATCCGTAAAATCCTGGAGATACCGTCTTCAAGCAGGGAATTAAAGTCGTTGGGCGTTCTGATCTTTCCTTATGATCAATAAAGCCATTGGCTATCGGTTGGTTGTTAGGCCAATGCGGAGTCTTCGGGCTTGTTCGCTCAATAAACCAAGGGCTAAGTACCCAATCGGGGAGATAAGTGACAAATCTAGTTCAATAGACAAGGCAACTAAGGCCCTTCGGTAGATCAAATAAATGGCCATCAAGGATAGTCGTTCGGTAATATTGGGTTATGTCTGCTCGTTGGTCGGTAGCTATTAGGTCGCTTAGCTTAGGGGGTAATCCCTTTTGTGCTGTGGGCCACCTAGGCTTGGGCGATCGTACCTTTGATCAAGTATTGGGCTACGTTCCATCATTTGCTCCTGACTCATGACCTTCTTTGTAAAGAGGCGCCATGAGTAAAGACTCATTCAAGCGAGGCGTGTTTGATACGTTATAAAAGCATAGGACTGCTAGGCTTTTTCTAAACTATTCAACCGTTTCTCACGAGGACGGGTGTGTCTTATCGGAAGTGATTCCTTTATGGGGAATTGAAGGAAGTGAATTACTCAATTTATGACGTGTTATTCCTACCGATTAGTTTCACTTACCCCGAATTAATTAAGATCCGTTCCTTTTTAGCTATAAGTAGTGATGATATGTGCTCTTCCTTCCCACAGAGAATTAAAGTTTTTCTTTCTTTCTAGGAGTTCTTCTAAGAGTCATTTCCTTCTGCGAGGCGTTTTGGCATACGGAGTTTTATAGCACAAGTAGCTTATACTAGAGTGAGATCTCATTAAGGAGAGGAACTATTAGAATAAGATCTCATTGTACCGATTGTTAATCGGTTGGCATGGTGAGATCATTCATCACTAGCGGAGATATGTTCTTCGCCGGTTTGGGTTAACTATCCGGGTTCCCCTCCATCATCCAATTACGGTGGGGATGCCTCTCGCACCATCTTTGGTTAGTAAGCATGGCTTAAGTCGCTTGGGGGTGGCAAAACCCAAACTCATGTCCTCTCTTGTCCCTAGCACTACATAGGAATTACTGTTTTTGTACTCTCCAATATAGGGATTGTGGTTTCTTTGTCCAGGGACAGCCCTATTGTGTACTTCTCATAGTGTAATCGATTCGATCTAGAGACTTGTATACTCATCCATGTAACCAAATGTACTTTTTATGTAAGAATAAGAGAAAAGTTATACTTTACTTACTTGAATTCTGTCCTTGTTCTCTTTCGATGTCTCTTGTTCGTCTGTATTCTTTTTTTTGGTTTTTGTCAAAGTAAGTTTGCTTCCAACTTTTAAGCCCCATACGGAGATGTGAGGTATTAGTAGCCATTTAAGCCTTAGACGTCTGATTGACAGGAAACTTTAAATAATAGGGTTGTGTCCGCCCGTTCGGAGAGTTTTATCCCTTTTTGATAACACATTCGATCGGTAGGAAACTTTAGATAGGAGAACCATGTCTACCCGTTCGGAGAGTTCCATCACTTTTTGATGACATATTCGATCAGTAGGAAACTTTAGATATGAGGGTCATGTCTACCTGTTTGGGAGTTTCATCCCTTTTTGATGACACGTTTGATCGATAGAAAACTTTAGATAGGAGGGTCGTATCCACCCGTTCGGGGAGTTCTATCTCTTTTTTATGACACGTTCGATCGGTAAGAAACTTTAGATAGAAGAGTCATGTCCACTCATTCAGAGAGTTCCATCCCTTTTTGATTACATGTTCGATATGAGCCCATATGAAAGACTGGACCTTGGCAGCAGTGATCTGAGCTAGAGGTTCGGCTTCCATCCACTTAATAAAGTAGTCAATCGCTATTATGAGGAACTTCTGTTGTCCTGAGGCTAGGGAGAACGGTCTGAGGATATTCATGCCCCATTGAGCGAATGGTCAGGTGCTTGCTATAGGATTAAATTTGGTAGAAAGCAGTCGAGGCACCGAAAAGAAGCATTGACACTTGTCGCATCGCTTTACATAGTTGTCGGAGACGACCTTTATGGTTGGCGAATAGTACCCCTGACGAAGAGCCTTATAGACTAGATTTTGAGCGCCTAGGTGATTACCGCAGATCCCCTCATGGATTTCTCGGAGGACATTGTCCCCTTCTTCAGGAGTTAAGCACCGCAGATATGGATGAGTGAATGACTTCCGGTAAAGAATTCCACCAATTATGGCATACTACTTTAGTTTCTTTGCCTCCCTCGGTGACTCTGGTAGGCGATCATGCCTTAAGTATTCTTCTATGGGATCTTTCCAACTAGGGGACTGATCGATGGAAAGAGTCTTTCTGGGCTCATCAATGCTGGGACATGGCAGACTTTCAATATATACCGTTCGGCTAGAAGCGATCGAATTAGAGCTGACCAGCTTCGATAGAGTGTCGGCTCGTGCATTCTCCGATCGAGGGATCTGCTGCATATCAACTTTGTCTAGTCGTCCCATTGTTTCGCGCAACTTACTCGAGTATTTGGCCATGGTTGAGTCCTTCGTTTCGTAGACCCCTTTGATTTGTTTGACGACCAACTGGCTGTTAGTGAATACCTTACATTCCGTGCCCCCATGTCAATGGCGATCCAAAGGTCTATCAGCACGGTTTCGTACTCTGCTTGGTTATTGATGGACTGAAAATCAAACCGAATGACGTATTCCACCGTAATATTATACGGGCCCAGTAATATGAGCCTGGCACCGCTTTCCGAGGCATTCGATGACCCATTAATGTGGATGGTCCACTCTGGGATCGGCCATTCTTCCTGATAGTTAGGAGATTTGTCTTCAAGTATTGTCGGCAAGGTGCATTCAATAATGAAATCAGCCAATGCTTGGCCCTTTATCGCTGGTCATGGTCAATACTGAATATCAAACACGCCTAATTCCATACTCCACTTGATGAGCCGACCAGAAGTGTCTCTTTTCTGGAGGATCTGCTTCAGCAGTTGGTCGGTGAGCACCATGACGTATGGGCTTGAAAGTACAGTCGAAGACGTCTTGCTGAGACGACCAAGGCATATGTTATCTTCTCAATTGGTCGATAGTTAATTTTGGACTCCTTTAGTATCCGGCTGATATAGTAGATTGGCTTTTGGTTAGCAGACTCATGTCTCACCATCACAGAGTAAAGCGCTTGATTGGAGATGGCGAGTTATAAATAAATCTCTTCCCCGGGGACGGGCAGTAAAAGCAGGGGCGGCTCCATCAAATATTCTTTTAGTCGTTCGAAAGCTGCCTGACATTCGGATGTCCATTCAAACCGTCGAGTCCTCTTTAATGCATCAAATACAGTCTTGTACTTCTCACCAACCATTGACAAGAATCGACTCAGAGCTACTATCCGACCGGTAAGACGCTGCACTTCTTTTAGTGTCTTAGGAGGTGACATATCCAATATCGCTCGTATCTTCTCGGGATTGGCCTCTATCCCTCGATCGGTGATCATGAAACCCAGGAATTTTCCGGAGGCAATTTCAAAGGTACACTTTGTCGGATTCAACCGCACATTATAGCGTTATAATGTCTGAAAGGTTTCTTCAAGGTCTGCAATATAAGTTTCTGCAGTGATGCTGTTAACTAGCATGTCATCAACATAGGTCTCAACATTCCTGCCTAACTGGTCTTTGAAGACCGTGTTGACCAGTCGTTGAGAAGTCGCTCCAGCGTTCTTTAGGCCAAAGGGCATGACCCGATAGCAATATGTGTTGAATTCGGTAATGAAGTTCGTCTTCTCTTCATCATCAGGTGCCATTCTGATATGATTGTAGTCTGAATAAATATCCATAAAACTCAAGAGCTGGTATCCCGAAGAATTATCTACGAGCTTGCCGATGTTGGGGAGTGGGTAATTGTCATTTGGACATGCTTTGTTAAGATCAATGAAATCCACGCATATTCTCCATTTGTCATTGGTCTTTTTTACCAAGACAACGTTGGCTAACCATTCGGGATATTTGACTTCACGAATGAACCCGGCCGCTAATAGCTTTTGAACTTCTTCATGTATAGCGCGCTAGTGCTCAAGAGCGAATACTCTCTTTTTCTATATTACTAGTTTGAAATTAGTATTGACTGTTAGCCTATGGGCTACGACGGACGGATCTATACCTGGCATATCTTCCGGAGTTCAGGCAAAAACTTTGGAGTGTTGTTGTAAACAGGCGACTAAGGCCTCTCGCAAGGAGGGTGATAAGTTGGTCCCTATCCAGATGGTCTAATTTGGGTCGTTTGTTAAAGGGATCTCAACCGTTTCTTCACCCGGTTCAGGTTTTGATCTCTGTCCGGTGTCGTCCCTGAGTTCCAGGGCATCAATCGGAAAATTTTCTTGTACATCTTGAACCGCAAAAAGGATATAAGAATCGAGATCGCTACGTATGGTAGCGACCCATTGCGGTGTTCTAAACTTCGCCTTCATGTGTCTCGTGCTTGACAACACTTCTAGTTCATCCAGGCTGGGTCTTCCGAGAATAGCGTTGTAAGGAGAGAACAATTTCACCACATGGAACTGGACATGGGTGGTCGCGTGATTGGGAAGTTTTTCGAGAGTCGCAAAAAGGGAGATAACGCCTTCAGGATAGACGTGCTAGTCTGAAAGTCCCTTGAGGGACCCGGTCGGTGGCTGAAGCTGACCCGGATCAAGACCCATTCGATAGAAGGCGTCCCAGGTAAGAAGATCGCAGTTGGCCCCTTGATCGACAAGGACCCTCTTCACAACGTAAGATTCTATCTTGAAAGTAATGACTACTGGATCGTCGCGGCGGAGAACAACGCTCGTTAAGTCATTGTCATCAAAGCCTATGACAGGCCTCTTCCTCTTGGCCGGCGTCACGCCGAGGCTAATGACTGTAGACGTCGATATGAGCTTTTAGAATATCAGTCTGTTTCCCACAAATTGGGCCAATCTATTAGAGGTGGGTTATGACTCCATAGATACCGACTCCTTAGTGACTCGAACGGTTGCGTCGATGGGATGGAAACCTGCAAAAACCATCGGAGGGTGCTCCGGCGGAAGAGACTCCGACATTCAAGTTAAAAAGAACGATTTTCGAATGTAAAGAAACAGACTGAGAGTTTAGAGATGGAGAGGTTCCCTGTGACTAGTATACTCAATGTGTAAGACCGGGAGAGCGTACCTGACTTGGAGGGTTTGAGAGTATCTTATATCTGATAAAGTCGTATGCTTTAGGGGTGTTGTAACCCTACTTTTTTTACGGAAATGATCCGGAAATCTCAGGAATTCAATATTCCGAAATGATTGCGTTCTTTATCGTATAGGAATTTTCCTTATCCGTAAGATCTTGGAGATACCATCTTCAAGCAGGAAATTAAAGTCATTGGGCATTCTGATCTTTCCTTAGAATCAATAAGGTCATTGGCTATCGGTCAGTTGTTAGGCCAATGCGGAGCCTTCGGGGGTTTGTTCGCCCAGTGAACCAAAGGCTAAGTATCCGATCGAGGAGATAAATGACAAATCTCGTTTCATAAGCAAGACAACTAAGGCCCTTCGGTAAATCAAATGAATGGCCATCAAGGATAGTCGTTCGGTAATACTGGATTATGTCTGCTTCTCGGTCGGTAGCTATTAGGTCGCTTATCTCAGGGGGTAATCTCTTTTGTGCTGTGGACCCCTCGATCGTACCTTTGATCGAGTATTGGGCTACATCCCATCACCTAGTGCAGTTGCATTGGAGAAGAAAATATTAATCTTAATTCCTTGGAGCTTAAATCTTGTTAGGATAATAAAATAGATTAGAAGGATTTCAATTCAATAACGGTCTTATGAGCCAACTTTGTGCTAAAGAAACTGAATATGAAATAGCAATTAGTTCAAATTTATTTACATGTTCAACAAAGATATCAGAGGGAGGTTTGGAAGTTGTGCAACCTCATCACCTTGGCAAGCAGAAAATCCTTGTACAAGGAATGTTTTCCCCTACTTTCCTCCCTTGTTTCTCTCTTCTACTGCACTTGTCATAAAAATTTCAAGGGAAGGAGTATTGTACAAGGAAAAATCTTGCAGGTAATTGATGGGTTTTATGTTGTTAATTGATGGGTGTGACGTTGTTATGGAATGTACAAGGTCTCTTCATGTCTTTTTGAAGGTTGAAATTGTAATCCTCTGTTATTCTTTCTTTGATGAAGCAAATGGAATCTGAATCTCCTTCCTCTTTCCACTGTAAACTTTTTTATACATAGGAGAGACTCGAACTCTTCTAACTCTTCTATGGAGAGGGGAATGGTGTTAAATAAGCTAGCCTATCATAAATAATATGTACCTAAATAGTATGTAAAAATATTTCAAGGTATTATCCCATAATTATGGTTCAAATCATAACCAATTACTTATCCTTAGGAGTAAATCAATATTTGAGCATATAATTGCAAATAATCTCTTATTTATGCGATCCACATGCCAAAGGTTAGCAGTGATGAGTAAATGAGTATCGATCAATTTTGAATGTTACTTCCTTGGCTTAATTTTGTACATTAATTAGAAATTAGATTAAATTTTAAATAACCATGTATGTTAATAAAAATAAATATTTTTTTTTAATTTCAGCGAATTTGAACTAATCAAATTATTTTTAACATCAAATAGAAAAATTAATAAAATAGGTGGAGATGAATTATTAGGGAAATTTGAATTATTTAATTTTTGATTAATTTGTTCTCTCTGATATTATTCATAAGGAAATTAAAAAATAAAATAAAACTAAAAATTTTGAGTTCGAATCACCAAAGCCATTGGTTACTTGAGTGTTCGATGATCAATACTTGGTAGATTTTAAATGTTCAGTATTCAGCAGACTTTTACTGTTCGATTGGACAGTTCTTTAAATTTTGATTTCCTTATTGGTAGTTTGAAGTGACCATCTGCTATTTTATAAGTGAAAATCCTATCAGTGTATTGTTTAAATGATGGTTTATCGGTATTAAGTTTCTAAATTCTTGTTGGTCATCTAGCCATCTATTGTATTGAGACTCCCGTCGGTATTGTGAGAAACTATTGGTATATTGTTGAACACTTGAATTTGGAAATTCTATATCATCCCATCAGCACAGTACATTCCCTCCAATTTCTCTCTTCGGTACGTACATTATTTACAAATTCCTTTAGTTGGCAACTTTTGATCACTTTCACACTTTATTTTCTCTATTGCCTTGCCAATATTGTCATCAGTTCTTCCTTCCACATGAATAGTTCATATACCTTTCGCTCCTCTTCCATTTAACCGAACAACACGTTTCTCTCATCGATGACCGAACAGCACATTTCACTCATCGGCTCACCCATTCGACACTTTTATTCGGTACTTGAATTTGCAATCCCAATTTCCCACTGTACGGTGCTTACATACACACACCTATTTAAATTTATTATAAATTGACTCTCATTGGCTGACTTGAATTTTGAATTTATTTTGATTTTTCTATTTCCATCAGCAAGCCTTGACCAACTCTGATCAGTTGGCCTTTCATTTAGATTTTTCCATTTCCTTCATTTCTTGCCAATATTGGTTGTTGAGCTTGCCGACCGATGGGACTTTGTGATTTCATCCATACTCCACTACTTGCCGATGCATCTTCCAATATTGCTTGCAAGAAATCCCGCAAGGATTTGAACCCAGACTTTGAGTGTCCAAAAAGTCACTACTCCACCATGCCACTTAATATTCCACCATGCCACTTAATATCTCTAGTCATATATTGCATAATTTATGATATAACCTATATTTTTAGACATTTCTTATTTTAATTATTTCTAATTTATTCCCCATAGTTTGCAACTTCCACTTCTATCTTCGTTGCTGATCGATAAAGACATATTCTTAACTAAACATAACTTCAAGTTTTAAAATTCATTGGAGTGACCTCTTCCAAATTACCAAAAGTGTTTATCCACCAAGTTACTTAAACATCTTAATTATATTACATGCAGTATTTATTATATCTTATACTTATTATTTCTTCTAATTTATTTCCATTAAATATGAGACTCCCTTCAGTGCAACAAATGTAATCTATTGATGAATGGCACCTTCTTTTAAATTACGTTGGAACATTTGCTTTTCCCTATTCAGTAACCGATAGAAACTGAACCCAAGCACCACCGTCTCTCATCAGAACTTTGTCTCCTCCTTTCGGTAATTGTTGTTGGAAAATTCAACTTGCTCCCACCAGTTCCAGGTTACCCATTTGTCGTTCCTCATTACTAAGAGGCCATCAGTTAATGTTGAGAGCCCATCGGTCAATGCATTCTCTTTATGCACCTTTTATTTTCCTTGCAAGTTAAGTCTTGTAGCATCAAGAAGACTTGATCACTATTCGGTATCTCTCGTCACCGATCACTTCTCTCTCAACAAATAATATTTCAAATACTTAAACCCATTGGGTTGAGTTTCCAAATTACCAAAAAGGGTATGTTAGGTACTAGAATAAGTTAGGAAGAGAATGAGGGCAAATAAGTAAATAATGGAAATAAGTTGTAAATAAAAAAGAGAGTTGGGATTCTAGAACTTACGAATGTCAAATTTCACCTTTTCTTTTACTACTCTCTCTCTACTCATACACTACATCTTCCTCTCTTCTTGTTTTCAACAAAGATCAATTCAAATACTACAAAACTCACACTCTAAAGACTCAAAAAATTCATAACTCAGTCTCTAAAAGTTAGATCTTGTGAGAGATTTAAGATTTTCTAATGAGAGAAAACCTAGAGTTTGATCTTGACTCTGCTTGAGATGAAATCGAAGACTAAAAATCTAGATAATATTTTATTCTCAACTTGGGTTTATTTTCCTCTTTTATGGTCTTGGAGTTTATATTGAAATTTGATGAAATAAATTTGGTAGATTTTAAATCACCGAATGTGAGAGAAAGATTGGGTATTGAATGTTAAGGTTTTGGGTTTACTTGAAATAATTGACATTGATAATAGTGAGTATTTGATAATATCTCTTAGGGGTTGGCAAAAACTGAACGAAGCAAGATGTTCGCCGCAGAGACATTTGGAAGTGACTATCATCCCTAGCATGTAAGTGGTTATATGTTTACACTTATATAAAAAATATATATATATTTTATTTGGATTGTCTAAATAATTTTCGAAAGTTGATTTTAACTATTTTAGTGTGTGAAATATCTCCAAAAAATTGAGTTTGAAATTCTTATGCATCTTATTGTTTTGACTGAATATATGTACCGTATTGATTTATTGATATTGAGTATATTATGATACTAGTTATTAATGAATAATTATTTATTTGATGGCACATGAAATGAATTATTAAATTTTCATGAAATGGTGCATGGTGTGGTTACTGGGGAAATAGCCTGAACTCTGAAAAATGGCTAGTCATTTCCTGCCACGATGCGACTCGATGGGGTGACTTGGTGGGATTAATCTTGATAGACATGGTATGTGACCGATCGCGACGACATATTTATGGTCGAATAACGCGCCACTTGAAGGGTATAGGAAAGTTGGTTGCACCACCAACAAAATACTATAGCCAACGCCAAGGAATGAGGTGTTTGTAAACTGGAAATTTCTAAAATCCTTGGCGGTTCCACCCTAAGTCGTGGTAGATCTTTGTTGAGAATAATGATTTTGACTGTCCCATATTTGAAAATGTGAAATAGTTGAATGCATATAAACTTGAATCATGATGATTGAAAAATTGATTTATCGTTGAATGATCTTGTGACTGATATGATGATTTGAAATATATATATTTGATATGTCCACTATACAAATTTTATTTTTGTTCAACATGTACATCACTCATTGAGTATGTTATACTAATTCTTCTCTTTCCATCTCCTTCTAGGAGAAGACTTGTTGAAAGGCTTAAACAACTTTTTGTGCCGAACCGAAGGAAATTCTTTTGTTGAACTTTGATAAGTATTTGCCATGTGAGCAAATTTTTGGGAACCATGTGAAGTGGACCCATGGAGAAAGTTTTGTAAATTTTTAGAAGTTTGGTTCTTTTGTTAAATATTTACTTGTTTATTTTAATTAATTTTGAAAACATTTTACTTATTTATCTTGGAACTCATTATTTAGTGAAAAAATTTAATTTACAAGGTTCATTGTCTTTAATGGGACATTTGAATTGTTAGATGAATGATTTGAATTTATCTTGAAATGTTTGAGTTATTGGAATGTCTTTTGATATCTCAGGATACGGAGTGAGATTCACACATATATCGGGATAATGTGACGGTTGTCTCGTGTTTGGCCCGAAAGTTGGGTCGTGACACGAACAATCTAATTTCAATATAATAATATCTAAAGCATGTTCGGCTACTAGTGAAGAGGAAGCTCTCAAGTCTCTAATAGAGACTAGGGAGAACCCTCACATGACCTTGTTAACAAGTCAACAGTGATTGCAAGTCTGCTCTTTGTGCTTTCAAATGGGCTAGTTTAGTTTCTAACTTTAAGCACTTATCTCAATCCTATGACACCATGGTAGACATTGGGAGAAATGAGGCAAATGGATAAAATGAGGGAAATTTTGGAGGAAATGTGCTCAAATGTCTTGTCATGCTTAATACAGTATCTAAGCTTTTTTTCTTTTGTTATACTAGGATTGGAATCTGATATCACTAGATTAAAAGAGAGAATTATGATCACTATACTGTCCCTAAACTCTTGTGTCTAGAAATGTTTTGCTTGATACCCTTTGTAAAGAAAGTAAAGTTGAGCAAGCCCACAAGATTGAGATTAAGTCATATATTATACCAAATGTTAATACTTATAGGGGATAATAGAAAATTCTACTAAAATATATACTCAGTCATTAAAAATAATTAATTAAATAAAATTGTGTCTAAAAATTCTAATTCGTAAGTATTGATGCCACAAAATAAATAGAAAAATTTACTAAAATAAAACTCAGTAATAAAAAATTTTAAAAAATATATATAAATTAAAGCACATGGAAGCCACACCCAAAATTAAGTAATACTAAAAATAAAATGAAATAAAACAAAACAAAATTTCATGTTTACTAATTTAGCATGTCTCATCCAACAAATATTTGCTTGGAGTGAATCACTATTATGACAGAATAACCTATTTGTGAGTGTTGTTAATTACAAAATTAATTTTTGTCAAAATAACCAATTTGTAAGTGCTGTTGATTACGAATTATGAAATCTGTTGTCAATTGCATGCATATTTATACTCATATATACAGTATTATATAATTGTATATATATTAAAATTTATAATATATACAGTATTATATATATATATATATATTTACTCCTTCCAAAACAAATATACGCAATCAAAACATCAAAAAATCAATAGCCACAACCAACTAATATACCAAAATACCAATAACGATGACCAACCAATACACCAAAACACTAGTAACTAACAAAATATCAAAATACCAACAATCAAACAAATTCAACCATGACCATCACGAATAGACCAAAATACCAATAATCATAGCCAACCAATACACCAAAATTCCAATAACCAACAAAATATCAAAACATCAGTAGACAAACAATCTCAACCATGGTAACTAATATACCAAAACACCAAAACACCAATAGTTAAACAACCTCAACCATGACCACCAATACACCAAAACACCAATAGACAAATAATCTCAACCATGGCCACTAATACACCAAAACACTGACCAACAAAACACCAACCAACAAAACACCAAAACACTAATAGTTAAACAACCTCAACCATGGCCACCAATACATCAAAACACCAAAACACTAACAGTCAAACAAGGTCAAGCATGACCATCACCAAAACACCAACACACCAACAACCATGGCCAACCAATACCTAGAACACTGAAACACCACCAACCAACAAAATATCAAAACACCAACATAACCAAATGACCCAATGCAAAATAACAGATATCACCTCCAAAACCAAAACCATGAAAACAACATATATCAATTTATAAACATTGAAATCAAATAAAGAAAGAAGTTACGAAAATTATAATTAACAAATAATTATGAATAAAATTTGAAATTATATTTTACAAAGCTTAAATATAATACTTGTAATATGCGTAACCGGACCTACGGAGACAATACCTTGAGTAAAGGTACCCGCCCGAGGGGGTAGCCTCTCACAATAAGTACTGCAAGGAGGTTGTCTAGTATTTCATCACGGCTGATATCTGGTGGGAACACGAGCCAACCTCCCCTCATCACCATCAAGAAAGTCAACAGTAGCAGTCTCAGTATCATCTGAATATCGACGACGATGCTATCGGTAAATATTAAGTCATGGTGCCTCACTCGGTGCAGCGTCATCAACATCATCAAGCACAGGTGTAAATGTTAGAGTTGGAGAAGGAGTCGAATACGAGAACGACATAGATATCTCGATATACTCTTCAAAGGCGCCCAGAGTACCAGAAGTAGATAAAACTTCTGGATCAGTAGTTCCCTATGTGGATGTCAAAGGACGATAACCATCAGGTGGCATATATCCAAATTGCTAGTGTCTCTCATGTCTTATCTCTGATATAACCAACTTGAGAATCCATTCCTTCCATAGTTAAGATGTCAAATGCTGCTAAATGGACATCCTCGAGACTATAGCACTGCACCAAAAAAAAATTGTAAGTACAAAAACACTATGAACAAAATGAATGTAATATTAAATGGCAATGTTGTTTTGACTTATCAGATATGTGATGTCGTCTGCTGCTGGCCGAAATCCTTACTGATACCAATGTGCAGGACTGTCAATCAACATACCAGTGATTTGACGATACCAAGTCATATAATCAGATGTTGACACGACATGACCATAATAGTCCTCTCCGGTGATAATATGGTATCGATAGTTATTCCACAACCGTAAGAGTACCGCATGTTCCCTCGTCCAATCTCAACTAGCTCTCCCATTTTGATTAGTCTGATGCAACTCCATGTCAGTTTGCACGAGTAAAGGAATATCTTGTTACAAGCCAAACTATCGCATAATTCTCTCAAGAAAATGATATTCGATTGTTTCAAAACAAATAAGGAGGACACTAACACATCATATATCACACCCGAAAAGGCAATACGCAAGCAAATACTTCATGTCAGAAAACGAATATGGCATCCAGATAAACCGAAGGGAAAAAAAAAAAGAAAAATTGTGTTACTTTGATTTGTAATAATAGAAATGGTTGCATATGCCGAAAATGAAATTTACTCACATCACCGTCCCTCATATGATCAAGTTGATCTTGATATGATTGAAGAATAAACTGACCCGTATGTATATAGTTATGAGGAACATCTCAACTATTTAAAAATAAAACAAAGTCAAGTTAGAGTTATACAAAGTCACAGGAAGAGAAAAAAATAATATGATAAATGTAATAAAGTTTATGTATAGAGATCCTCGAGCATTGGCAGGTATGTTTGGAGTAGCAGGTGTTGGATCAACACTATGGCATCTAGTCAGGATAAATATCATTTGACTCTCCCATGCCCAAAGTTGAAAAGAGAACAAAAAATTGAAAGAATTATATAATATCTATATAAAGTTTTGTTATGAAAAAATAGATAAAATTGAGATATAGTACTTGTATAAGTAAAATCAGACCAGAAATCTATCTAACACCATCTACTGAAGCCTGATATATAGCCTTGTAAAGTGTCACCAAGACAACATTACCCCAACTATAATATTTAACGCAATCAAGATCTCGTAAGAACTCCAAATACATAAACTTCACCATCAACCCAAACTTATCCCCCAAAAGACAACCCAAGAGCTGCATAATGTGATCCCGTGTATGAAACTCTACTAATGTCGCATCTGACTCAAGTCCCAGAGAATGTGAATCAAGAAAGGTCGTGATTGTCCGTAATTTAAGTCGATCTCCATGAAAATCCTCTAGACTAGGATAGAAACCCATGAGACTATAACATAAATTATGTTGGTCAGCAATGGAACGACTCTAATCTATCCTAATAACTGCCTCTCTATCAACAGGCAAGTTGAAAAGGACTAAAACATCTTGTAATGTAATCGTAGCCTTACTGACTGGTTAGCGGAAAGTGTGAGTCTCCTATATCCATCTCGCCACAACAACAACAATAATAACAATTTAGACTTTTTATCTCAAAATTTAGAGTCGGTCATATAAGAAATAAATTTCAAAAAAATAAAAAATAAAAATAAATAAATAAATAAATATAAATAAAATTAAAAATAAAAATAAATATTAATTTAACTTGTGCGGATTTTCCTATACCACTCATTCATATCAAAAACTATCTCTTTAACTAAATCTATAATTATCATATCTTCACGAATACAATATATCCAAATTTTTAACGGTTTACCTCTATATTTTATTAAATCTTCTATATTTAAGTTTTCGATTTTTCTAAGTAGTATATTTATGTTTTAATTGTACATGTCCAAATCATTTCAGATGGTACTCTCACATCTTATCTACAATTGAATTAACTTCCAACTTATTACGTATCTCATCGTTTCTAATTCTATTTTTTATAGTTTTTCTACACATCCACATAAATATTCTTATTTCAGTTACAATCATTTTTTACTCTTAATGCTTTTTAATGGCCCAACAATCGGTGTCATACAATAGCTCAGGTCTAACTGCGGTTCTACAAAATTTTCTCTTTAAGTGTAGTGATATCGTGCGATCGCAAAAAACTATGAATGTCTTTCTCCATTTTATCCAACCCGCTTGAATTCTATTGTTCACATCTTCATCTATATTACCATCATTCTGGATGATGAAACCAAGATATCTAAATCGTTCACTCTTTGAGACATTTCTTCCATCTAATTTAATTGTTTCTTCATTATCCTAATGATTGCCACTAAATTTACCTTTCCTATTATCAGTTTTAGACCTACTTAATCTAAATTCTCTAAATTCTAACGTGACCCTCCATAACTCTAATTAATACTGATACATTCTTCAATTGTATCAATCAAAACTATATCATCTGCGAATAGTATATACCATGATATTTCATTTTAGATATTTTTTGTGATTTCATATATTACTATCACAAATAGTATAGGATTCAATGTTGAATCTTGATAGAACCAAATGTTAATATGAAAGCTATCGCTCATACCTCTGCAAGTTCTTACATTGGTCACTAACTCCTTCATACATATCCCTAATAAATTTAATGTATTTCAAAGAGATCTCTTTTCTCAACTGCACCTACCACAACACGTCCCTAGAGACCCTATCATATGTTTTTTCTAAGTCAATAAATATCATATGTAGGTCTCTCTTCTGCACTCTAAATGTATCCATCAATTGTCTTAACAAGTGAATTGTTTCGGCAATGGATCGTTCTGACATAAATTCAAATTGGTTCTGAAATACACTTATCTCTCATTTCAATTTATACTCTATCACTCTCTCCCATAACTTCATCGTATGACACATAAGTTTAATTTCTCTGCAGTTAGAATAATTTTGTATGTTCCCTTTGTTTTTATACAGTGGAACAAGAGTACTCTCTCCATATTTGAGATATTTTCTTTGTTTACCAAATTTTGTTGAAAATATTCGTTAACATTACTATACCGAATTCACCAAAACATTTCCACACCTCAATAGAAATGCTATCAAGTCCTATGATTTTGTAACTTTTTATTCTCTTTAAGGTCTCTTTTACTTCATGGGGATGAATTTTATATTTAAAGTTTCTATTAATCTCTTCTAGAGATATCTCGATATTTTCTATACCTATTATACTTTCAACATTAAAAAAATTATCAAAATATTCCCTTTATCATTTTTTTATGTCTTCATTCTTTACAAGTATACTATTAGTTTCACTTTTATTACATCTAACCTCATTTAGATCTTTTCCCTTCCTCTCCCTTAGTTTGGCAATTCTATAGATCTCTCTTTCCCTGTCCCATCTCAAGTCTTTAGCATCTTGTATAATTTGTTATATACCTTACTTTTTGACTCATGAATAATCTTTTTTACATCTTTTTTTTACATTTATGTATTTTTTATAAGTCTTGCTACAACGATTACTCTTAAGATTTATATAGCACTCTCTTTTGATTCGGATAGCAGTTTGTATTTCCTCATTCTACCACCATGACTTCTTACCTATTGGAACCCTACCCTTGAATAATCCAAGAACCTCCCTACATATGCTCTTAATATTATTAGACATCTCTTTCTACATTATTTCTGAATCATCATTAATGAACCAATTTATTACTCCAATTACTTTGTCCCTAAAAGTTATCACTTTTTTCCCTTTTAGATTCCATCACTTAATTCTTATTTTCATAGATGGTTGACGTTGTTTTTGTCGTTTAGGCACTCGTATGTCTAACACTAAAAGTCTGTGCTGAGTCGCTATACTCTTCCTCAGTATATCCTTGCAATCCTTAAGATCATTTTATCACCTCTCCTAATAAGAAAAAAAAAATCTATCTGACTAGCATTTGACCCACTTTTATAGGTAACTATGTGCGACTCTTTTTTCTTGAAGAATGTGTTTATGAATGACAAATTGAATGCTACGGCAAACTCTAAAATGGTACTTTCCACCTCATTCTTATAGCAAAGCGAATGTACGGTTTTGAATCCCTCATTTTTCTCTGCTACATATCCATTTAGGTCTCTTCCAATAAATAACTTCTCTTCGATCGGTTTGACTTATATAAATTCATTTAAATCTTCTCAAAATTATTTCTTACTAATTACATCTATACCTATTTGAGACGTATACACATTAACTATATTAACTACGTTTTTTCCATTTACTAACTTAACGAGTATAATTCTACCTCATTTTCTTCTTATCTCTACTACATTTTCTAGTAGATCTTTATGTACGATTACTCCTATCTCATTCTTAGTTCTATCTTTACCTGTATATCAAAACTTATAACTATAAGATTCTATTACTTAAGCATTCTCTCCCACCCACTTGGTTGCTTGGAGACAATGATATTAATTTTTTTCTATTCATTACATCTCCTATCTCTTCTAACTTTCCGGTCAGCCATCCTATGGTTCAAGTGACTAAGTGAATCCTATCCTCATGGACTATCTTATTTATCTGGACCCTAATATTTTTTGGTAATTTGCCACTACATCCGGGATCCAATATAGCGCGTTACTGAGAGGAAAATCCCCTAAACGTTTTCATATATTTGTCTTCGATTTTTAATTTGATAAAAGGTTTTACGCTGACTATTAGCTTACCGTATCTTTACTCCTTTATCCGGGTTTGAAACCGGTCGTGGTGAAGTTTTTCAGATAATAATAATATATAAAAATGATTAAAAAATAATTAAAAAATCCTATATCTATATACACAAAACAACGTTAAAATAATAAATTTTATGTTACAATTATAGTAGTAATAGTAATAATATTAAATAAAAGTGATATTAGTAATAATTGTAATACTATTTGTAATAACACTAATAATAATAATTATAATGGCAATAATAATAATACTAGTGATACTGGTGATACTAGTAATAATAATAATATTAATAATATCTATGACCAATAATAATAATATCTATGACTAATAATAATATTACTAGTGATACTAGTGCTAATATCTATGGCTAATACTAATGATAATAATAATAAGACAGAGAAAAATGATAAGAAAAAGAATATTAATGAGGCAGAGGGCTATCACCGAAGGAGGAGACAAATGGAGAGGAGGTGACAGAGGGGAGACAGTGATGGGTTCTTGTTGGGGCCACAAGAGTAGAGGGAGAGAAGACGACAGAGGGAGTGCAGGGGATAAGAATTCTTGCCAGATGTCAACATAGAAGGGGTGGAGACTTGTTTTTTTTCGATGAGAGAAAGAGGTTTAGGGTTTTGCAGATCTTGGTCGAAGTACAGATCTGGTCGTTTAGGGTTTCAGAGAGCGAAAGAGAGAACTCACAAGAGGGAAGAATAGAGAGATCGCAGATCTTTCTTCAAGGGAAAGAGGCAGATCTAGTCATTTAGGTCACGGTCGAAGAAAGGGAGAGATGGCAATTCGCAGAAGAAGGGGGATAGGTCTTAGTCAAAGGCAGATCTGGTCATTTAGGCTATAGTCGAGGTCAGATTTACTCGTTTAGGATTTCGAAAAGAAAGAGGAATAGAAGGTCAACTCGTGAGAGAGGCGAAAAGAGAGATCGCAAGATAGATCGGTGCAAGGAGGGAGGGAGAGAGAGAGAGAGAGAGAGAGAGAGAGAGAGAGAGAGAGAGATCAGTGCTAATCATAGGATAGATCAGTGCAAGGAGGCCAAAAGCATGGATTTTCAAAGGGGGAGAAAGAGATAGAAAGATAAAGATAAAGAGAGAGAGAGATACTGAGGAAGGGGAAAAGAGTACTTACCTAGTCGAGCAACGTAAGAGAGCTGCTCGAACAATCTTGCCAGAGTTGTGGGTGCAGCAAGCAGTCGAAGGGTGAGAGATCAAGATCGAGAGAGAGATCGAAAATTTCTCCCTACAAAATTCTCCAAAATTTGGGAAGATACCTGATATTGAATATGCCTATATCTATACACTCCACAAAACCCACCTAGAGTAAAATCTCCTGAACTTTAACATCAAGTAGTTAAGCAGTCCAAAACTCACATCTGTACGACGCACCTCTAGAGAGGAATCTCCATCAACCATCTATAAGCAGGCTCACTCTACTATTTCATCTGATTCATTATAGCATCAAACTTTCTAATTTGTCTTTACCCAACTGCTTTATGCATTAACTCCATTTGCAGCTTATTCTTGAACCACTAGCTAAAATTAGTCTCAACATGTCGTAAACAAAGTCTGTAATATACAAATGGTAGCTAAAGATAACAATTCCTCTTTATGGCCTGCATTACACTGGGTGCTCTATCTGATATCAAGCAAACTCCATGGCGATCATCAATGATGTGCACTCTTAAATTCTCTAAAAATCATGTCCAATTCACAATGGTCTCTTCATAAAAAATAGCGAAACACAAAAGAATAATGTGATTAGCAAAATCAGTTCCAATAGTAATAAGAATTTTCTCCCTATATCTCTCATACTGTAATGTCCCATCAATACCAATCACAAGTTTACAATACTTAAATGCGTCGATGTATAGTTTGAAGACCCAAAACACTGAGTCCTATCATTACATCATGATATTTTACTAAATTTCCATTTAACAATAGTTTCAGAATTACTCAATTGCACAACAGCCATAAATCGGGATAAAAATGTGTAAGAAGTCTCCTAATTACCATACACCATTTTTATAGATTTTTGATACCCCATCCAAGTTTTCTTGTATGACAGGTTTATCCCATATCCTCTCATATCCTCAACCACATCATACACTTTGTAATCAACATTCTCTTTTATTTGATTTCTGATCAGACAACCCCCCATATTAGAGTCTACATTTGGGTGATCCCCCACAGGCATTCGAGAAAAACAAGTGTGTTTTGCATTCAATCTTATGACAACCTTATGATTTTCCAAAAGTTATTGCTCTTTTTTAATCTTGCCCGAATATGCCACAAATAGTTATTCTCATGGTATAATGAACATCTCACAAACCATATATTCTGATTACTCTCATACACTTTAAAGTACCTATACTGCCACATGGACTAACTCTTGATAGCGTGCTGAACTCCCTCTTTGGATTTGAAAACCATCTCAACTTGTAACTCCGAAATGTGATCATCATCCCATGTTGGATGGTTAAAGTCATTGTACTGATCAACTATCATGGCCCATTCCCTTATAGTATATAAAAACGGTATGTCTTCTTCCATTTCATCAATCCAATCTTCATTTACAACATGTTGATCATCATCAGTTTCACCCTTCGACTCCTTTGATTTCTCATCAACCAATATTTATATACGATCTGTCTCTTGCTCATCATAGGGCCACTAGTACTAGACTCCCTATACTCATTTGTGATAGGCATCACTGATTCACGATAAGTACTCAAGGCAACATCATCTGAGATAAATACCTCATACTATAGTCACTCATCTCCAAGATTGTCACCTGTCAACATTTGTGTGTAAAATCCAAAATTTGTCACTCCCCTAAATGAGCTACTTGTGATGTCTAACTCATTTTCTACCATGGGTAGACCAACAAGTCCACTCATAATTGGTTATTGCTCTAAAAAAAGTTCAACTGATGTCAAATCTAGAATATATTTTGGTAGTGACAATACCTCTGGTAAAAATTCATCATCCCCTACCAGTAATACATAATACGAAAGAGAATAATCAAACCAAAGAGAATATCTATATGAAGCATTCAATTTGAATTGTCTAGAATCAATTCCATTTCTATGATACAATATATTTATGAACTCATGCCATCGAATATTTTTATCAACTACAACCCCCGTTTTAGGCCCTACACCATACCGATACCCATTTTTAAGTCTACCAATTTGATCTCCCCAATAAAGCACCAGCCTCACACAGTTATCACACATCTTCCTTTTTTCTATCCATCACAACAATAACCAATACAAAAAACCATGTTAAATTGAGAATGCACAAAGCGTGTAAACAATGAGAATGCACAATGTTAAACAATAACCAATAAAGCACCTGCCTCAAACGGTTATAGCTCTCTCTATAACATACAATTGCAATCTTAAATTGAGAATAAAAAAGCAATGTTCAAAGCGTATAGACAATGCCGAGAGAATGCACAACAAGTTCAAACAATTACAATTTTCTGAGATCAACATTATTCTGGGTTTTTTGGGCAAACAGCATTAACATCAACATCAACGTGAACATTCATAACATTGATTGTAATTGATAAAAATCATGAACATCAGCATAAAAATCATGAACAACAACCTGAACATCAGCATTTATACATTTACAATTTTTTTTCCTCTTTTCAAATATTCGTAACATTGTAATCTTAAGAACCATGAGCATACAGCATGCAAGAAAAGAAAAAAGGCAAAAATGGAATGAACATCAGCATGCAAAAAAGGCAAATTCAACCCTAAATTGATTGCAATGCATTCATAGTTCAACCCTAAATCGATTGGTAGATTTAACAAAAAAAGAAGACAAAAAAAGGGCACATTGCTCTTCAATCTGAGAACAATGAGAGGAGCCCTAAACCGATTGCAATGCATTCGCAAGAACAGAAGAAATTGAAAAAAAAAACCCTTAAATTGCAATGCATTCGTAGGAACACTCAATTCTCAGGAACCCTAAATTACAATGCATTCACATGAACAACACATTATTAGTTCAATCCCAAGCAAAATAGAAGAAATTTAAGCAAAATGATTGAAGCAAAATGACTACAGAAACCAGGAAAAAAAAAACACTCGATCTATACTCAGTTCATTCACAGGAACAAAAGAAAAAAGGAAAAAAAAAAAAACAACTAAACATCTTACCCGACCTGGGGTTTCAAGCAAAATCGTCATGAAATTGAAGCCAAACAAACTCGATCTATGCTTCTGACACTTGGAGTTCTATTGCAACAATGAGAGAAGGAAGTATTTTTTTTTTTAGGGTTATGTCGGTAGAGAGAATGAGAGAGAGGCGAAAGGAGAAAATGAGAAGGGACTTAGAGTTTTCTATTATGGTTCGATGATGCTGCAATTTAGGATCACGCAACTAGATCGCGACATCCTTTTTTCTTTAAATTCCAAGTGACATCAAATTTTAAAAAAAAAATCGAAATACAGTGGATGTCGCGATCTGCGACCGCGCCATCATTAGATTTGGAAAAAAAAAGACACTATTTAAATAATTTTGAATCAAAAATATTATTTACATAAAAAAAAACCTAATATTTTGTATAATTTATATCATTTTCCGTTAATAAAATAATTTTAAAAATATTTAATTGTGATTGCATATACTCTACTAATTTTAAATATGCTTAAATTTCTCAAACTAATCTAGATATTACTTTTTGAGATTATTTTATTATTTATATGTTCTTTTTTTTGTTTTACATATACAATATGTATAAATAAGTTTTGTATATCACCAAACCATAAGGCAAGACAAAAGTCAAAAATTATATATATATTTATATATATTTAAGATTTTCTCAAAAAAAAATCAATTTAATTTATAGAGTGTAGGAAACTAAAGGAATCCTAATTAATTGGTTTATTATAGTTTATGGATATCTTATATTTTATTGATTTCCAAGTGGGTAAGCATTATTTTAAAAATATTTAATTGTGAGTGCATATATTCTACTAATTTTAAATATGCATAAATTTCTCAAACTAATCTAGATATTACTTTTTGAGATTATTTTATTATTTATATGTTCTATTTTTTGTTTTACATATACAATATGTATAAATAAGTTTTGTATATCACCAAACCATAAGGCAAGACAAAAGTCAAAAATTATATATATAAATATATATATTTAAGATTTTCTCAAAAAAAAATCAATTTAATTTATAGAGTGTAGGAAACTAAAGGAATCCTAATTAATTGGTTTATTATAGTTTATGGATATCTTATATTTTATTGATTTCCAAGTGGGTAAGCATTATTTTAAAAATATTTAATTGTGAGTGCATATATTCTACTAATTTTAAATATGCATAAATTTCTCAAACTAATCTAGATATTACTTTTTGAGATTATTTTATTATTTATATGTTCTTTTTTTTGTTTTACATATACAATATGTATAAATAAGTTTTGTATATCACCAAACCATAAGGCAAGACAAAAGTCAAAAAATATATACATAAATATATATATTTAAGATTTTCTCAAAAAAAATCAATTTAATTTATAGAGTGTAGGAAACTAAAGGAATCCTAATTAATTGGTTTATTATAGTTTATGGATATCTTATATTTTATTGATTTCCAAGTGGGTAAGCATTATTTTTCTTAGGAGAGGGCAGGTATTTGAGCTAGGAACAAAAGAAGGTTTTCTGGCCTCTTCATACACACATATTTATACATATATATTCTGGTTTTCCCTTGATTTTAGAAGGGTACTTGGAGAGGTCTCAACAAGTAGATGCATGGTGGAGGCGTTATTTCCTAGGTACCAAGAATTATATTTGTAGAAACCAGATTCCATATCAAGTGGCTCCCCCAACAAAGGCAGAATTATATGAGTGAGAAGTATAGTTGCTTTGTTTCTAGGAGAGAACAAGAGATCATCCTTTTAATAGCAGCAGACAAACAAGTTAAGAGACCTGAAAAATACGTTTTAATGTCTTTTACCACAGC
Organism: Dillenia turbinata; assembly: GCA_037126225.1. Lineage (NCBI taxonomy): Eukaryota > Viridiplantae > Streptophyta > Magnoliopsida > Dilleniales > Dilleniaceae > Dillenia > Dillenia turbinata. The sequence continues at coordinate 24,461,266 of JBAMMX010000011.1, read as the reverse complement.
ATATGAAAAACCAATCTTATTGAGCTAAAAACACTTGGACCTTATGCACATACTATAGGCTCCAAACCAATCACGTTTGGAGACCTGAAAGTTATCTATTTGTATCACACAATGCAATTTCCTGCCCAAGTTATCTATACGAATTCAACCTTTAATCAGTTTTCGAAAAGATACAAGCAGTAGCACTCAATTGTTCAAATAGATCACCAATTTTGAGAAGTTGGTATTTATTTATAATTGTGGCTTTATTCAATTGACATGTGTCGACTCACATCCTGAAAACCACATCGTCGTTTGGAACAAACAGAAACTGCTAACTTTGTCCTACTTTGTCATTTTCATTTTATTTGGATGTTTGTGTCGACCATGAGATAAAACAATAGGGTGCAAAAAACTTCCCGAAAATCTCCTGAATGGCACAATCAAATCCTTAATGCCAACTCGTCAAGAAATTGATCACCCTCTCTAGGGTAACCATGGAAAGATCATTCGAAAAGATGAGACTCGAAAACTACATGCACATCTCCAATCTGGGGTATGCCCTCTCGACTTTTGAGACACCCTTCAGAAACCAAAAAGGGATTTAAGGCTTTTCTTAATATTTCATTAAACAATAGAAAATTATCTACTTTCTCAAAAAAATGTTTTCCTCATAAAATATTTTCCAGAGAATGTAAGATTTCTACCAAACGCAAAGAACAAAGAAAAAAAAAAAGGAATTAATAAAATAAATTACAAAGAGTTATTTCTAAGTCTTCAATAACTTGAAAGAGAAAAATCAATGAGTCTCCTTCTTCATTTATTCAAACCCTTCTAGTTTTCCAGCCTAGCACATCTAGAAACAAATACTTTTTAATGTTTATACCAAACAAAAAGACAACAATTTCAAATTTTGTCTTATATGAAAAGCCAATCTTATTTGTTTCTCTAAAACATTTGTACGTTTTGTATCCGTAGGCATCAGACCAATCACGTTTTAGAGTCCTCGGAGTTATCTATTTGGTTTCTATATATTTACTTCTCTAGCTCCATTTTAATTCATATTTCATATATCATTTTCTATGTGTTGTGATTCAGCTTAGTTTTTGAGATACCCATCTAGTGTGAAAGTGAGTTCAAGTTTTACTAAAGAAGAAGATGAATGCTCTCCACTCACAATCTTCAAATGAGGTAAACTTTTAACTATTTTACTTCTCTTTACTTGAATACTGTTCTATAGTTTATATCGAATTTCTTTTCCCATGGTGCTCTATAGTTTATATCGAATTTCGCTTTAATCGATTCTTTTGGGAAGTTCAAGTAGATTTGGTAATATTTATATAATCATCTTTGTATAAAATATAGCGATTATACTAATCTAAATATTCCATTCTCAAACTTTTTATCAGACCATAAAAAAAAATAAAGAAAACTTAAAAATAATAGATGAATTCTATGGAATAGATATGGTATTTTATTGAATTTGCAAATTTAAAACAAAGATGTACTACTACATAATCCTAGGATCCATCATCACCTAATTCATATCGCCAAAGTTTTCTATTCAACTCGGATTAATGGTAATAGATTATGAAAGTATATTTAGGATGTTCAATTGGGACACTCATAATAATTTTAAGAGAGAGTAATACTGACAAAATGAGTTTCAGTACAAGTGTCATCTTTGTTTTTCTTTCTTATAATAAAATTGAGTTTGAGTCTCTATATAAAAAAAAGGAAAAGAGAGAGAGAGAGTAATAATGATGGTTGATGACTACCCTTTTAGCAATAGAGAAAGTATGATGTGTCGATTGTACTATGAATTTATAGTCATTATTAGACTGTAAATTATTAGTTAATTTATGATTTACTTCTTAGTTCCCTGAGTTAGTTTTGAAATTGTAGAGATAGATATATGTGTTTTGTTTGACAAGCTTTTAACTTATATAACCAAATCAAGGGCTAAAAGAAGCCAAATACTATGATGTCATTCAAGAGAAAAAGAGTATATATAAAACCAGAAATATATCATTTGAAGTCAAAGCATCACTTTTAAATCTTATGTTCATTGATATTATGCATGCATTGTGAAAGCGAATTCAAGTTTTACTAAAGAAAATGATGAATCCTCTCCTCTCCTCTCACAATTTCCGGATGAGGTAAATTTTTATTTTTATTTTTTTGACTATTTTTCTTCTTTTTTACCATGAAAAGTGTTTCATAGTTGATATAGAATTTCTTTTTCAATAGTGATAAAAATTTTGTCTAATTTTTCCTTTTGAATTCTGTAAATTGTGGTTTACAGAGAATTTTTTTTTTTTAAACAATATTCAAGTAGATTTTGGTGATATTTCTATTTTTTTAACAATGAATTGTGGTTTTCCTTAGAGTTTCAAAACTGCCACTTTAACCTTTATATTCACAATTTCTACTTTTTTGTCTCCTCCTTTTCCACTTTGCTCCTATGATTTGCTCTGAGGGTTTGAGTTAATTTGGTACGTGCGAATCATGTGTGCTAACAAAATATAGAGAAAAAATATATCGACAACTTCTCTCTTCTCACTCACCTGCGCGTGCGTCACACGCATCATCCCAACGAAACTTCAACATCCCTCTCTTGGAATTTTCTCAAATTGTCAAATTTTTCTTCAGTTGGTCATATAAATATCATGATATGTTTCCCAAACTCATCCTTTTACTATAATTTTACTATTCCTTAGTCTAAAATTCATCACCATGTACCACTGTCCTTGTGTGTCACCAGCAATGCTCTATAACCCAAAAAAGTTAATTCTGTGTTATTTCACCCTCATTTCCTTGCTATCTCAACTTGATACCTGATTTTGACATTCTGTGCAGCATTTTTTCAACAGCATAACACACTTGCAATGCTAAAGTGGGTGTATGATCTTGCTTAAAGAAGTAGTTGCTACATATATTAGCATTAAAATAAGGGATGAAACTTTTGTCTTGTAAAGTTTTTTAAAATGTTGTTTGCTCTCTTTAAAGTTTTAATATCTGTCTCTCTTTGATTCTTATTCCCCCATGTTATTTTTGGCTCTTGCAATATAAATTTTTTATTGCCCCTGACAATAGACGATGAAATTTTTGCAGATTGATGAGGAGACAACTCAAGTGTTTGAAATTCCAAATTGGGTTTTCTCATTCTTAGAGAAAACCTTCTTTGGTACATGCTTAGTTCATGAAGCTAGAAAAAATGAGCTAAACAACTACTGCATAGACTGTGATTCGCTTGCCTGTGAATTCTGTTTGTCTTCCAACGCTCATTGTCACCACAAGACACTTCAAATATACAGGCACATTCACAAGGACGTTGTCACGCTTTCTGAAATACAAAAGTACATAGACTCCTCCAAGATACAGGTTACTTTCTCAATTGGAACCTCTATAGGACCTGTTTAAGAAAGTTAGACTCAGCTTAGATCAAGTAAAATTTTTTGGAAATTTATGTAACCAAACCAGTTTGTGCGCAGCCATATATATGCAATGGTCAGAAAGTGTTAGCTCTAAACCCTCTTCCCCACAAGAATGGGAAACAGCAGAGGACAAACGAGTTGTGCAAAATTTGCCAGCGCTACATTGCCAAACCAAATCTCTATGACTACTGCTCTATTGCTTGCAAGGTATCAAGTGATCTAAACACACTTCAATTAGTTGCTCCCATTGTGATTGTATTTCTCCATTTCATTCTCTTTGGGTTGAATTTTTCCTTTTTTTTTTAGGCCATTGCAGTCTCTCAAAAGACGAGTAGCTCTGATCCTCCATTTCTTCTCCTCAAGTCCCAGAGGAGAGCTCTATCAGGGTATGAGGAAAATGAGACACCCCAGGAACTTTCGAAGTCATCTTCTGAGGAGGGGAAAGAAGATGAGGCGTCGGAGTCGAAACGAAGACGCAAGAGAAAAGGTGTGCCTTGCAGAGCTCCTTTTTTCTGAAGTGAGTTCGGAAAATGAAACTTTTTCATGCAAAACCTTCAAACATTTTCATTGACGAGTATCTCCAACTGATGATGATCAAATATTTTACCTTTGAATGTTATTTGATGACTATTTATGGCAGTAAATGGCCTTAACTCATTGTCCCTATGCTAAATTCAATTTAATGCCCATCCTTCTACATAAGTTGTGCGCGAAGTAAAGTTACCTTGATGCTGGTCATTGTTAGAAAAAGCAAAATAAAGCAGAAAAACTGAGAAAATAAATAAAAGCAGACTAAGAGAAAATGGCTTGTGTATATTGTATGTTCAATAGATTATACAATAACCCTATAAATAGGGTGATTCCATGAGGTTAAACCCTAGAAATATAAAAAGAAAGATTACATAGAATATTTACAAGATTGTAAAGAATAAACTAAATAATTACAATATTGGAATTTTAGAAAGTCAATATTCTAAGACTTCTTTAATTTGGAAATCTCCAAAATTTATTTCCAATACTTGCAATATTAATTCCCAAGATATTTCTAAAATCTCTTCAATTTAGGAATTGTCAATATTCTTTACACCCCCCCTCAAACTCAGGATGGGTGTAGAGAAGTCATCTTGAGTTTGCATAATAGATCATCATGACGTCCAGGAAGATGAGTCTTAGTAAAAAAAATCAGCAGGTTGATCGACAGAGCGAAGAAAGAATATTTGAAGATCACCATTAGTTATATGTTGACGAATAAAGTGACAATCAATCTCAATATGTTTAGTTCGTTCATGAAAGACATCATTATGAGCAATCTGAATAGCACTCTGATTATCACAATATAGAGGACTTGGAGAAGAAGTATGTATACCAAGGTCACAAAGAAGTCTCTGAATCCATAATAACTCTGTAGTAGTGTCAGCAAGTGCACGATATTCTGCCTCTGTACTAGAGCGAGCTGTAAATGTTTGTTTCTTACTACGCCAAGAGATTAAAGAATCACCAAGAAAAATACAATAGCTAGTAGTAGACCGTCGATCAGTAGGATCACCAGCCCAATCAGCATCAGAATAGGCACGTAGCTGTAACGAGGATGAGATAGAAAAATGAAGTCCATGAAATAAGGTGCTTTTAACATAACGAAGAATCCGTAAAACGGCAGCAAAATGAGGAGATCGTGGTGCAGCCATAAACTGACTGACAATGTGAACAACATAAGAGATATCAGGACGAGTGGCAGTAAGATAAATAAGACTGCCTACTAATTGCCGATATAAGGTAGGATCAGAAAGAAGGTTGCCATCTGTAGGAGAAAGTTTAACATTATGTGTAACACCGACACTGCGGTGTCCGTACAAGTATTCTGTTCACGAAATTAAATAAAATATTTCTCCGTTTACATATAGAGAGAGAATTTTAAATTATATTGATTTTCGATTTTGAGGTAGGTAATTTGAAATTTTTGGGATATTTAAAATATCCGTAATTCCGATTTGTAAAGTAAAGTGGGTATAAAAATATATAGATGATTTTTTATTATTATTATTTATTCATTGATTTATTTACACATTTCTCATTTAATTGATTATGAATTTATCATAAAAAGAACAATATAATAATAATCATAATAATAATAAATATATATATATATATAAAAAAAAAAAAAAAGTCAAAATTAGGGCAAAGCCCTAATTCTCTCATTTTTCCCTCTTCTCTCTCTCTCTTCTCTCCCTCGCCGCCTCTCCTCTCTCCCGCGACCTCCCTCTCCCGCGGCTGCCTTCCTCCGCCGCCGCCGCACATCACCGCCACCGCAGACGGCCACCGACCCACCTTTTCTCTCTATCTCTCTGTTTTCTCTCTCTCGGCTGTCTCCCTCTCGCTCGATCTCTCACGATCCACCCCAACCGCCACCGCGCTGCCCGCTCGGCCACCACATGCCACCGTGACCACCACCACGGGTCGCTCCCTACTCGCGCGACTGCGCGCTGCTCCCAGCGCGCCAGCCTGCCTCCTGCGCGCGCCAGCGCGAGACCGTCCCCTCCTGCGCGCGTGCCAGCGTGCGACTGCGCTGTTCCTTGCGCAGCTGACAGCCCTTCCTACGCGCGATTGCTCGCGCTGATTGCTTCCTGCGAGCGATTTTCTGCCACCTGCGGAAGCCCAACCGAAAGCCCTAGGTCGATTGTGCCTTGTCCACTGCAAAGGTACGATCAAACCCTAACCCAAATTCTAGGGTTTCGATTCCTTGATAATTATACTAAATTACTGACTTTTGCTTCGAATTGGAAGCATTGTAGGTTTCAGACGGAATCGAATGTCGCACGGACGTTAGGGTATTGGACTGCAGTGAACCCTAGGTGAGGGAAATGCAATCCTTTCTATAGTTGAGTTATTTTATTGAATTTAGGATTGAAATTAGAATTAGAAATTTTATGTATGCCTTGAAATAAGTTAGATTAAAAGGAAATGTACTTTCCTGCAATTTCGTATGAAATTATTTATGTTAAGCTTAGAATTTGATGTAAATTGGGCTACAAAGTATAATTGAATGTCTTAGAAAGTATTAGAGTTTTGTTTGATTGGTCGGTGTAGTTTTCCTTGAGATTTGAATTGAAATTGGCATGAATTAAATTTGGATTATGTGAATTCGGGAGAAATTGGTAAAATTGAGGAATATTGTAAATTTAAAGTCGTTGGTGATTTGAAATGATTTCTCTTAGAGTTTAATTTGACGAATGCATGAAAATAATGAGAAATTGGGATTTGAGTTTAAGGATCGATGCAGTCTTTCTCAATTTAAGTTGTCTTTCATATAGGCAATCAAAATACAAATTCTATATTATGAAAATAGACATTAATACCTTTGAAATGACATATGGTTTGAAGAAATCGGATGAGAAACGAAAAGTGTATAATTTTTCAAAGATTTTCAATCTTGAAGGAAATTTAATTATTTTAGACTTGCTTCCGACTTTGAGAGATTGTAGGATTTAAGTTGACTCAAATTTGATTTTGTTAATTATTTATAAATGAAATACCATTGATGACAAGATTGTGTGGCTAGAATTTGGGATGATTTGAGTGTATTTGGAGTGTTAAAATATGGATTTGATGTACTTGTGTTATTGGCTATGTATATGTGAAATTGAGTCCAAAAGTGTGAGGAATTATGTATGCTGAATTTTGGATAGAGGTTAGTATGTGGATGTAAAAATGTCTTGATCGAATCCGTTGGAGCGATTGGGAATGACTCTAGTAAGCAAGATGGAGGTTTATATGTGTATGCATATATATAGCGATATTGGTGTGTTAAAGTGATATGAAAATGTGCAATTGTAAAGAATGAGCAAAAACATGTATTTGTATTTATATGATAAATGTATAGAATTGTATTGGGGTATTGAAGAGAAGAAGTTGATAAAGAATTTTGAATAAAAGTATGTTGGTGTATATGCTGACTCTTATGTGGGTGAGAGATTGGATTGGTGTGAGCTTTGTGTAGGATTGATTGAGTAATATCACTTGAGTCTTATAGATATGTTGTAAGCATACTTTTCTCTACACAGCTCCGAATGACTTGAGGTTGTCTGCCTTAGACACTAGACATCCTTAGTTTTAAAAATGAAATAAGAAACCCTTTGATTGTAAAGGTGTATTAGAAGTTATAGCCTATTTTCTATAACTGCGCAGGTTTGAAACTTGCTGATTACATACATGCGTAAGTGTTGGATGTCTTGATCGAGGGGAGCACAGTGTCGGCACTTGTTGTGCATTATAGGGAGTGATTGACCCTCCCGTATACAGTGAGTGGGTTTTATTTCAATGTTTTCGTTTAATATGTAAACTCTGATTTACAACAGTTTGATAAATGAGCATGATTTATCGCGTGCTTAAAATGGTTTGACTGGCTTTGAAAATGATTTTTGTGAACCGATGGAGTGTCCGAAAATGTGATTGAATTATGAAATATGCATCCATGTGGTTGAAACGTGAAATGTGCCATTTTATGCTATATGTTGCATTTGGTTTGTAAACCTGATTTACGGCACATGTTGTGATATGATATTGATTTTGGCCTTGAGGGCTGTGATATGATTGTGATATTGATATTGGCCTTGAGGGCTGTGATATGTATTGTTCCGTAGCTACGAAGGACACCGTGAGAGGCGCTTTGGTGGCGTCCGGATATGCCTAAGGCCTGGGGTATCCCACGAGTTGTCGGGATTATATTTACGACACGGTACTAGGCAGGTTGAACCCGAAAGGGGGAGGATTTGGACACACTCTCCAAATCTAGCACCTGGACGAGGTCCGTCGCCAACGCCGGGGTAGAGAGCACTTTAAATAAAATCGCATATAACACCCCCGGTGCGCCTGTCATAGGTCGTGGTAGACCTCTGCCAGGAGTTTTACGGCTGGCAGCTCTATGATTTTGATGACAGTGTTTTGGATGCATATTTGATTTGTTGATGCGTGCAAATGATATATTGTTGAAATGAAAAGCACGATGATTTGAAATATGATTTGTATATTTATGCTTTGACACTCCAGTTTCACACCCCATATTGCACGATTACATTGACCCACTCACTCACTGAGTATTCTTCCCTGAATACTCACCCCTCCTTTTTCCCTCCCCAGACAGGATTGTGGTGCTAGGGCGATGTATTTGGCTCGAGGGCTTGATAGCTCGTTGACGGATTTGGTGATTTGAGACGGTGAGATTAAGTTTTAAATTGAAATTACGAATTTCGTATTTTATTGTCGACCCTGCGTGGTCTTGTTGAGGTTCGTAGTTGACCGTGTACGTATTTTGGGATGATTGTAAAATTTTTGGACTTCTGTTTGCGAAACTCTCATTTTACTTGCATTGAGGCATTTGTAAACATTTAAAGTGTTGACTTGGGAATTTGTAAAATAATTGTATAAATTTAGGTCCGCTCGGTGTGGCGGCTGTTCATGCTCTAGTTGGGCATGACAGTAGAGGTCTGTGGATAGGACTGTTGGTGATTTGTTAGCCTTGCGTTGTCTGGATGCCGGTTGTGAGATTGGTGGATGGTTTTGAGGCCGGGATGGCCATTTGTTTTATTTGCAGGATTGTTTTTGAATGTATACAGGTATACAGGTTTGACTGTACATGGGAGACCTCCGATTTATGGGGAGGTTCTGCCCGATTTTCTGTAGAAATACATCCGGTATCCAGGTCAACGAGCGGCTGTTCACGATTCCCGGTTCGGGGCGTGACATTATGCTCAAGAGGGGTGGAAGCAATTTTATTATCTGAAATGCCTGAACGGGAAAGAAGGTCAGAGGCATATTTTGCCTGAGACAAATAATAACCTGAAGATGTAGGAGTAACTTCCAGTCCTAAGAAATAACTAAGATGGCCGAGATCCTTCATTTCAAATTTGCCACAAAGAAAATGTTTGAATTCGGAGATTGCAGCAGTATCGCTTCCGGTGATAATCATATCATCAACATAAAGAAGAAGTAAAACAGTACCATGATCAGTTTTCTGAATGAAGAGTGCAGAATCATAAGCACTAGGAGAGAAACCAAAATCACTGACAGTACTGCTGAAAGTAGAAAACCAGGCACGGGGAGCCTGTTTTAGGCCATATAAAGTACGACGAAGACGACAGACTTTGTTGCCAGGATGTGAATAACCCGGAGGTGGTTTCATATAAACTTCTTCCTTTAGAACTCCATTGAGAAAAGCATTTTTAACATCCATCTGATACAAGGGCCATTGTTTAGCTGCAGCAACAGCAAGCAAGCTACGCACAGAGGTAAGACGAGCAACAGGAGCAAATGTTTCTTCATAGTCAATGCCATATTCCTGTGTAAATCCCTTTGCGACCAGCCGAGCCTTGTATCGTTCAATAGTCCCATCTGAGTGAGTTTTGATTTTATAAACCCACTTACATCCGATAAGAGTTTTGTCTCTAGGAAGATCAACTAAATCCCAAGTATGTGTGTTCTCCAAGGCTTGAAGTTCTTCTTGCATAGCTTGTTGCCAAAGAGGATTAGTACTAGCCTCTCGGTAAGATTGAGGCTCATGTAGAGTGGAGATTGTAGAATAACAATGATAATCAAGAAGACGAACAGGGGGTGCTCTTACTCTTGTTGGTCGAGGAGTGGATTCATGAGGCAACTCAGTTTCAGTGGAAGAGGGTGCAGGTCCATCATTTGGGAGAGAATCTGAAGGAGAAGCCGTAAGAGTTGAAGTATCTGTCAATGTATCAGAACTAGAAGGAAATAAATCAGAAGATAGATTAGTAAGTAATGGAGATGTGGTACGAAAAGGAGATAAAGAAGAAAACATGATATTTTCCCAGAAGATGACATGTCGAGAAACTCGAAGACGATTGGAGACAGGATCCCAACATCTATATCCTTTGTGTTCAATGCCATACCCTAGGAAACAACATAATCGTGCTCGAGGTTGTAACTTATTATGCTCATGAGGTTGAAGTAACACAAAGCAAGCACAACCAAAGACTTTGAGAGAATTATATACTGGTGAAGAACCATATAACCACTCATAAGGAGAGATATTAGAGATTGTAAAAGAAGGTAATCTATTGATGATATATATAGCTGTAAGAGCTGCCTCACCCCAAAATTGTGATGGACAAGATGCAGAGAAAAGTAAAGACCGAGTTATATCAAGAATGTGTCGATGTTTTCGTTCTGCTCTACCATTTTGTTGGGAAGTACCTGGACAAGAACGTTGGACAATGGTTCCATGCTGTTTAAGAAATAGAGTAAGAGTAGACTCAAGATATTCAGATGCATTATCAGTGCGTAAGATCTTGATGGTTTGAGAAAATTGAGTTTGAACCATTGATGCAAAGTTTTTGTATATTTGAGGTAATTGACGGTTTTTCATCAAATAAATCCATGTAAAACGGGAGTAGTCATCAATAAACACAACAAAATATTTTGACCCACCCATAGTTGGTGTAGGAGATGGTCCCCAAATATCAGAGTGAATAAGATCAAAGGGAGCATTAGAAATAGAATCATTTGTATTAAAGGATAAAGCCGGTTGTTTTGCAGTTTGACATGAAATACATTGAAGAGATTCATCCGTAATAGAACCTAGTGAACCCGAAGAAATTAAAGAACGAAGTTTATTAAGAGATAGATGACCCAGACGAAGATGCCATAAGTGAAAGGATGAAGGAACAGTGGCAGCACAGTAGAGTGAGGAACGACTAATAGGAATGTGAAGAGAAGTAAGCTCGTATAGACGTCCAACCTTACGGCCTGTCCCAAAGATCTTTCCCGTCTGAGGATCCTGCACACGACATCCAATAGAAGTGAATATTATGTCAAATCCAAGTTCACATAATTGACCAACAGAGATAAGATTTAAGGTAAGTGTAGGGACAAAAAATGTATCCGGTACATCTAAAAAAGAGTTAGAAAGATGACCAATATGAGTGGCTGGCATGGTAGAGCCATCAGCTGTATGAATCATAGATTGTGTACTAGGAGCGGATAAAGAAGTAAAAGAATGAGAATTATGGGTCATATGGTTAGAGCAAGCAGAGTCAAAAAACCAAGAAGAAGTACCTGATACGGTAGAAAGTGCAGTATGTTTGTGATTATCAGAAGAAAGAACTTGTTGTAAAAGGGTTTGAAGATCACCAAGAGATATTGTTGGCTGAGAAGAAGAGGTGGTAGTAACAGAATCCTCAGTGGCAGCAATAGCAGTAGAATGTGAGATATGTCGAGAACCTGTAGCAGAACGATTTTGGGATTGAATGACCTTCTTTGGGCAATTTTCAATAAGATGACCTTTCTCTTTGCAATATCTACATTCAATCATAGGATTAGCAAGACATCAACTAGAAATATGTCCTCGCTTCTTGCAAAACCTACATTCAACAGTAGGACAATTAGGAAGGATATGACCTGACTTCTGACAGTTACGACAGAAATTTGGAAATTTTGGTCCTCGAGTAGTGGTGGCCAATACAACGTCACTATGTTGAGGTTTGAGTAATCCCAGACGAGTCTCTTCTGATATCAACTCAGAAACTGCAGTTTCAATAGTAGGGAGAGGATGTCGATGAAGCAGAGAAGCTCTAACAGGCTCAAAATCTGATGTTAGAGCCATAAGAAATTGGACCAGACGTCCTTGGTCTCGATATATTGCATATTTACTTGCGTCAGTTGTGCATTGCCAATGGGGTTCAGAGAGAGCAAGTTGATCCCATATTGACTGTATACGGGCAAGAAAATCATTGATTGACTGATCTCGTTCTTGTCGCAAAGAGTGAAGTTCTGTGAGCAATTGATACTGATGAGCCAGATCTGATGTAGTATAGCGACTTGCAAGAAGATCCCAAACTTCTTTAGCCGTCTCAAAACGACTAAATTGCAGATGAATAGAAGGTGCAGATGTGTTACGAAACCAAGTAAGAATTTGGTGATTTTTGCTATCCCAATCTTCAAGACGGTTGCCAAAATCATCATCCGATTCGTCATCAGATTTTATAGACAATTTGATATCTCCTGTAACATAACGCCATAGCCTCCTACCCTTAAGAAAACTTCTCATCCCTTGAAACCATGCCTGATAGTTGTATCCATCAAGCATAACTGATATAGGTTGAGAAATATCTAATTTCTCCATAACTCGACAAAAAAGAAAGTGTTTAAAATAAAATCAGATCGAACACCTAGTGCTCTGATACCATGTTAGAAAAAGCAGAATAAAGCAGAAAAACTGAGAAAATAAAGAAAAGCAGACTAAGAGAAAATGGCTTGTGTATATTGTATGTTCAATAGATTGTACAATAACCCTATAAATAGGGTGATTCCATGAGGTTAAACCCTAAAAATATAAAAAGAAAGATTACATAGAATATTTACAAGATTGTAAAGAATAAACTAAATAATTACAATATTGGAATTTTAGAAAGTCAATATTCTAAGACTTCTTTAATTTGGAAATCTCCAAAAGTTATTTCCAATACTTGCAATATTAATTCCCAAGATATTTCTAAAATCTCTTCAATTTAGGAATTGCCAATATTCTTTACAGTCATAAAGAGTATGTATGAGTCAATATCCTGCTGGAACCAAATCCTAAAACCATGATCTGATTTTTTTTTTTTTTATTGGGTCTTGACCAACCGATATCCAACTACTCAACTAATTCCGTTCGAGTATTGTGAGACCTAATTTAGAAGTTGGATCTCCCGGCACCTGTTTTTCATTTATAAGATATGAATTTGAGATTTTGATTAAGAGAATTTAATACACTAGGATGTTAGTAACCATGATTGATTCCGTTGATCCAGGTTCACATCTTAAACACTTTTCATCTTTCAGTGTCATACTTATTTTTCTGTCCAACTTTTGTACAAAATCTTTATCTTTTGCTATTTTTTTATTTTTTTTTTAATTGAAATTGACAACACCCACCATACCTTATTCTCTTTGTTGGAATTATTTGACTCACATGCAGCGGAAGCATTCAAAAAAAAATAATTTTCGGGAAAAATAAATATGGATTGGGTATAGGGTAAATACCTCGAATATGTAGTCTCCAAAAAATCGACCGTGCGTCCCTCGACGGATGTCGCAGTCGGGATGGTGATCACGATGTTAATCGAACCACCACCGCAATGCCACAACGCCGCAACCCTCAGTCCGGCGATCATCGTGACAGGAAAAAATTCCCTACGCAGAATTTTTCTCATACCCTCTATATTCTCTCTCTAGAGAATAAAGAACTCTCTCTCTATTCATCCATGGCTGCCTAAATTTTTTACGTACAATCCCTGAAGGAGTTGTTAGTTTTTCTCAACAAAATGTGTTGCATCCATATAGGAGAGAATCAAGTGGAAGAGGTTAAGATGTGGTTAGTGGGAGTTACCCCACTAACCCTATTACAAATGTCTAAAATGCCCCTCGTGGGCATTTTAAACTAATATCTCTCACTTGCACGCGAGGGCATTTTAATATTCGTCACAAGATCACAACTCATGCGATCACATCACCATGCTGGACTTTCATACAGGATTGGGCGTCGTGCGACCTGCGAGTACACCTGCAAGCAAAGACCTCTCGATGCACCTGTTAGGATGATCGAGAAGCCATCGTTAGTATCAAAAGAACTCGCTGCACCCCAGATCCAAGACTAATTACATCCATCAAGCTACTTTCCTCAACGAAAGTAATCCCCAATAAATGCTCGACTGTGTATCCACTATTATGCTTACATCCCAACATGGATAGACATAATAGGCTAGCCGGTGAATACAACATAATGATGTAATGTCAATTGGTCTTCCTTTTCCCAAACTCGAATCTATTAGCCTCAATTCAGCTGCTTTCCTAGACCTGTCCCTCAGACCTCAATTTATCTTCCGGACCATCGGTAAACAGACTAAAGTAGCAACACTGAGCCAAGACTTCTAAAAACAGCCGAAAGTAATAAGGGTACAAGAGATCCCACCCAATGGATCTCGGGTCTCACACAGTGAGAACGGGGATCAAAATCATATCAGTGTCTCAAATAATGCTCCCACTATCCCTGGTCGACATATCACACGCGGTATGAAACACGTGCCACAGTGTTATTCCCCCATCTCTCAAAGGGCATATGTCAGATTTCTCTAACACTGTGCAGGTATGGGACTCAATCTACACATAAGACTTTACCCAGAGATCTCAGCGAGAGTATCTCAGAGACAATATCACTAGTCGCAGGTGATATCTGAGATCTCAAGCCTGGCTACTTACAGGCAACATGGATGTGGGTACGTCCATGCCGGTCATATCGCATATGACCTCATCCTGAACACATATCAGGGCGACTTATGTTCTAGTAGGGCCACTCTCAAAGCCTCTTACAACTAGAAACCGTCTCATCTCCGCTCACTCAGAGCTGGAGGTGGTCACTCGTGTGAGAGAGTCGACCACGCCTGCCTGACATATCATTTATCACAACATATCACAAAATATATGACAATTAAAATAGTGCAATAAATAAGTGACCCAACCATGCACACATGTCATATATATAACACAATAAGCATCAGTACAAGGTGAAAAATGTGAATGTACATGCAAACCCAATGATTCCAATATCTCATATAGGAATCTAACACAATGGGTTTATTGAAGGGATCAGCCAACGCGCTGTATAGTAATGTACTTTATTTGTCACTTCACCCTTCTCGGTGATGTATCTCATAACATAGTATTAGGTATCAATGTGTTTGGACTTATTGATACTTAGGGTCTCAAGTGTGGTCAAAAGGCGGCCTGATTTTCTCAATAAATCATCACTGGCCTTCCACTATCTGACACAACCCCTAAGTGATCCGGAAATCTTCGGAGCCAAACACTCTCCTGAACTGCTGCCGAGCATCTCATAAGCTCAGTCTCTATCGTAGATAGAGATATACAGGTTTACTTCTTGCTACTCCAAAACAGTAAAACCCAATATCGATTTGCATACGTTCAGATCACCAACCCAGTTGGTATCTGAATACCCAATAAGATGCAAATCACCTCCTCCGTAACACTAGAAGAGGTCCACAGTTCTCTCGAGATATCTCAGAATCCTTTCACCGCTCTCCAGTGATCCCCACTAGGATTCGTTTGATACCTAATTACCATAGTGACTGCAAATCAAAAGTTTGAACGTGTACGCGACACTGCGTACATCAGATCACTTAGTGCACTGGAACAAGGGATTCTACTCATTTCCTTTGTCCTTTTCTGAGTCTTAGGGCATATGTCAAGAATTAGGCTTTAACCTTTTAGCGATAAGAGTATCTTTAAGGTCGTAGTCGATCTTCTCGAAGTACTCGAGAACTCTGTTGATGTTTGACTCCCGGAAGGGTTAATACCTGTCTCGAGTGATCCCTCTAGATCTTAACTTCGAGGAAGAACTGAGTCTCACCCATGTTCTTCACATCAAGACTCGACAATGTCCACGTCATCGTGGTCATTAGATACTCTCTGTTGTTCCCAGTCAACAGAATGTCATTCACATGAGGATATGATCACAAGAACGTAAAAAGTATACGCGATGATCCTCATCGATCATCACGAAACCATGAGATGTCACCTCCTCGTGAAATCTCAAACGTCACTGCTTGGATTGATGATTAAGGTCATATGTAAACTTCCGAAGTCGACAGACCTTATTATCCAGATCTATAAGAATAAAGCCAGATGGTCATTCCTTATAGATCCTCATCCAAACTCCCACTCAGGAAAACAGTCTCAACGTTCATCTGGTCTCACTCCAGATCCATATCATGTCCACGACAATCGCTAAAAGTAAACGGATCGAGGTAATCTTACCCTCAGTCTGAGTAACCCCTGGTTATCAGATAGGCCTTATACCTCTACACCGATCCGTCGGCTCTTTTCTTGATGTTGAGAACTCACATGTTCTCAATGGCCCTACTTCCCTCAGATAAATCAACTAGATCCCAGATCCTGTTGATTATCATCAACTCCTCTCACCGATGGCCTATAATCAATGGTCCTCCATGGAACTCTCAAGAAACTCTAGGACAGTTAAAGGTTTCTCGTAATCCTCAAGAGTCACATTGAGAGCCTCTCCCTCAATCGGGAAGCGACGGTTAGGTACGCATTCTCGACTATTCTTAAGAGGATGGGAAACTTTTTTTTTTTTTACCTCTAGATGGATCGCTCCCACTAGAACCCAGATCCGTAATGGATTCTTGGATCCTGCCACTGGGATTAGCCAACCACTAGGCTCATCTATCTCATGAAAGGTAAAGTCCCAATTGATTTCACCTCTCATAGGGAAATCACTTTCAAGAATCTCGGCATTATGAGACTCAATCTCAGTGAGAATGTCATCTGTATGCTCATTAGAAATACATCTCTTTTCTCGCAAGCCTAACTCGCTGTGAAAATGCGAGAAATAGTGAACATACGATGCATAACCCCATAATCTCGAATGGCTAAGGTCAGGCTGCCTCCCTGTCCAAAGCTTATATGGAGTACTGACTGCGGACTTCAATAGAATACGATTGAGAACATAGGCTGCAGCTAATAACTCATCTCCCCAATGGGAAACGAGTAAATTGGTTTGCGCCATCATCGGCCTCACCGTCTCAAACAAAATCCTATTCCTCTCTCGCGGCTACTCTACTCCACTGAGTAGCGAGGAATAGTCAGTTTCTCGTAATGCCCTTCTTGAAATAGAGCTATTTAGACAAATACTCGCGCCCTCGATCGGTTCTGAGAGTCTCTACTCTCAAATCTAACTGATTCTCAACCTCGCTGATAAACCTCCTGAAGCATCTCAATGCCTCAGACTTGTGCGAGATCAGATAAACGTAGCCGAAACGCGTGTAATTGTCTATGAACGTAATAGAGTTCCCAACACCATTTCAGGTTCTCACGTTCATAAGGCCACAGATATTGGAGTGAACCGACTGCAATGGAGTCCCAGCCCTCATTGCATTGTCGAATGGTTTTCTTGTAAGTTTGTCGTCTAGGCAAGACTGGTTAACGGGTTCTACAAAACCACTCACTGCTAACCGGTTCATCCTCTCTCACACTAAGAGGACAACAAGAAATACCATTGAAAAGAAATCATTTCCAGTGCATTCAATCCCTCACGGACCAAAATAGAACCAATCATAGAATTGTCGTAATAAATGGAAATTATAAAATTTCCAAATTAACAGAGCATATCCTAAACTGAAATCAAGTTCCGTCAAACTTTTGGAGCGTAAAAAGCATACAGAGTCTAGCAACTTTGCAACTCCAACTTGCAAGTGCTACTCCCTCTGATGTCAACAAAACACTCCGTTTCTGTACGTAAATCCTCCTACTTGAGGATTTACTGGAGAGAACTTTATAAGCGCGCTCCTATCTCAAGCAGCGTAGTATTATCAGTTTTCTCGGATAGTTTTCTTCTTACCTGAGGCTCGAGTCACACAGGAGTCCTTGCTCGACTCCATCGCATAAGCATGACCCGAGTATGACCTACTCGCCTCTAGATGCTTCTACTCGAGCTCGCTGTGCCTATTTACATTAGTGAAAGTGCGAATACTTTCGTCGTATGTGAAATAGATTTTTATGATTTCTCATGAATCAGGTAAAGAACTGGATCACATCCAGTACAAGAAAATATATCTGAAATGGGCTCGGTCACATTCCCCGACTCGGCGATCATACTCGACATTTTTATCAAATGTTGCATCATCATATGATCAACCCTTTTCTTATAAGTTGTTATACTTATAAGGTAGCATCCTCATCTCAGGATCTGTAAGAGCACTACAATACTCTTTATAGGGTGAACCGAACCGATAAAACCGTAGGATATTGCTCATAGACTGGGATCACATCATTGTGCATGCTACTCAGGAGGATTGCCCTAACTCGGCGATCATTCCTCTTTCATGCACGTAATGTCTCCTAATCCCGTCCTTCTGAGGTGTGGAACCCTCCCTGGAGTCCACCATCTCATACCTCAGAATTTTAATTAGATCTTGCTCCTCGAGGATAAATTGAATCTACCAGTGAAAAATCTCGTATTTATCACCATTCAATTTTATCCCCCTTGCAAAAATCAAATACGACAATTTTAGAAATAGTCAATGAGATAGTCGTGACTTGTGATGCTTATTCTCATATTTTGCGCACCCTACGAATCAACAAGACCCAAATAATTCGAATACATACCCCAAGACGAGCATATGAATCAACAGACACCATACACCACAATCCGGGATAGCATCTCACCGTTTGGACTAGGATTCGATGCACAAAAACCCACAAAAGGTCACTTTTATGGACGTGGGACCCTCAAAAATTGAAAAAATTTCAATTCCGGACGACCTAAAGCGCTGCCGGTGGTCCCACGCGCCGCCACGCACCGGCGGCGCTTCCCTACGCGCCTACACGCGCCGGGAACAGCTTCTGGCGCGTGCCAGACTCGCTGCGCGTCTGGCACGCGCTCACACGAGCGCTCTGCGCGTCGGCTCACGCGCCAGACGCGCAGGCGCTCTTGTCACGTGCATGCACGCGCGTGACCCGCGGGCTCAAGTCGGTTCCGGACCTGGATACGGGTAGGAACCGGAATCCGGTCCGGATCCGTGGGGGTAGCGGGTCAGTGACACGTGTCCGGGTCGTTACCCGACCCGGACGACCCAGTCGTTCACGCTCCCTGTTTGCGCGTGGAAGACACGCGCCATCCCCCTGCTGCTTCACGCACCTGTCTCGCGCGTGTAGCTCACGCGCCCGCGGGTCTGGAGCTCTTCTTCTTCGCCCGACGGTTCCTGTAACCGGGTCTTTCGACCCGGTTGCCGGAAAACCCCATTTCCGGTACCATTTTGTCCGGATTTTTTATGGAATCTCTAATTCCATTTATTCCAAGCATCCTTGACTCGATTTTTGGAATTATTGCGCCCTAAACTCGGCGTATTTTGGATCTAAAAAATTCGACCCTCCGCGGTCAAATTTGAAACCCAATTTTCCGGCCACAATCATAAGCAATATATATACCAAAATGAAGAGCATGAAACAAGGATTACAGATCTATAAATTTAATGCGTTAATTTGCCCTAGAACTCGACAAATCTAAGGTTGAAGTGGTCGGTCACTATTCACGGCCGAAACATTCAATCGGAATTTTCTTCACCTAATCGTGCTCAGAAAATTACGAAAAAATTATTTTCGTGTTCTAGAGATCATGGGGAACGCAGTGGTGTTCTCGGATTCACGAAACTCATCCGTGATCCGAACCCCAAATTTTAAACCCAATATTTTTTATACCCAAAAATTAACCCGAAAATTATTTTTAATCCAACGTATCGCTCTGATACCAATGTTAGAATTATTTGAGTCACATGCAGCGGAAGCATTCAAAAAAAAATAATTTTCGGGAAAAATAAATATGGATTGGGTATAGGGTAAATACCTCGAATATGTAGTCTCCAAAAAATCGACCGTGCGTCCCTCGACGGATGTCGCAATCGGGATGGTGATCACGATGTTAATCGAACCACCACCGCAATGCCACAACGCCGCAACCCTCAGTCCGGTGATCATCGTGACAGGAAAAAATTCCCTACGCGGAATTTTTCTCATACCCTCTATATTCTCTCTCTAGAGAATAAAGAACTCTCTCTCTATTCATCCATGGCTGCCTATGTAATACCGAAAAACTTGATGTTGAATGTTTTGTAAACATTTCTAGTAAATATTTCTATAACAAAATAGAAAAATTTTGAAATTTTATTGATTTTCGATTTTGGGGTCTTAATTTTAAATTTTTGGTATAATTGAAATGCCGTATTATAAATTCGTAGTATATTTTATTTTTGGTAAATTGGGGAACTTCCAATGTGTTGAAATATATATATATATATATATATATAAATATATATATATTATATAGTTATTAATTATATAAAAAAAAAAAAAAAAAAAAAAAAAAAAAAGAGGAGATGCTGCGTTTCGGGGTGAAACGCAGCACCCCCGTCTTCCCTAATTCGATTAGGGCTAATAGCCCTAATCGAATTTCCTCTCTCTCTCCTCGTCTCTCTCTCGCGATCTCTCTCCGTCGCTCTCCCTCTCTTGCGATCGTTCGCCACCACTCCCTCCACCGTGCGCAACCACCGCGACCACCGCGTCGGTCACTCTCTCCTTCCCTCTGTTCTCTCCTTCATCTCTCTCTCTTTCCCCTTCGCACTCGCTCTGTCTCTCGTCTCTCTTTGCGCTCTCTCCCACACGCAATCACTCTCATCTTTGATCGATCCGCCACCACTTGCGACGCGAGCAACCGAACTCCGTTTCCCCTCTCTCTTGCGCGCGAATGGAACTATTCTCCTTCTCTCTCGCGCGTTGGCGGGATTCTTGTTCTCCCCCCCTCCCTGCTCGCCCGCAGTGCTCACTGTGAGCACTTCTCTCTGTTAACAACCAAAATCAGTGGCCGTTGCATCCTTGCAGAAAACCCTAGCCGCAAGACAGTAGAAACCCTAGGTCACAACTCTGAGGTAAGCCTAGGTTGTCCAATTTTAATTCTAGGGTTGAATATTCTTAGTTGTTAGGTTTAATTCTAACGATTGCTGTAAATTGAACTTGTTACAGGTTTGATACACTGGTGATTGGAAGCTAGGTTTGCACACTGAGAAACCTTAGGTGAGGGATTTTCA
This sequence comes from Dillenia turbinata, assembly GCA_037126225.1. Taxonomy (NCBI): domain Eukaryota; kingdom Viridiplantae; phylum Streptophyta; class Magnoliopsida; order Dilleniales; family Dilleniaceae; genus Dillenia; species Dillenia turbinata. The sequence goes on along the minus strand of JBAMMX010000011.1, from coordinate 24,440,178 downwards.
ATCCCTTCCGTAATTCGAATTATTTTGTTGAATTAAGGTAGAAATTACGTCTATATATATTTTGAAATGTGTTAGACTTGAAAGAAATATATTTCCCTAAGTGTTTGTATGAAATTATTGAGGTTAAGTCTAGAATTTGATGTAAATTGGACTGTGAAGCATGTGAGAAAGTCGTAGATAGTATTAGAGTTGTATTTGATTGAATTACGTAGTTTTCCTTGGGATTTGAATGGAAATTGGCGTGAATTAAATTAATATTAAGGAATTCGGGAGAAAATGGGTAAAATTGAGGAATATTGTAAATTTAAAGTCGTTGGTGATTTGAAATGATACTAGCTTGAGGAAATGAAAGTTTTGGAACGTAATTATGCAAGTTAAGGCTATTGTACATAAAATGGGAATTTGAAAACCCTTTAATAGAGCTTTAATTGATCTTTATTCGTCTTGATTGGTCTAGGTTGACCTTTGGAGACTCGAGAAGAGTCGTTATGAGTTGGTTTCGGAAATAGAGAGTGAATACCCTCTCTAGAGGTGAGTGGACGGTTCATTGTGTTCGTAAATAAGAAACCTGTTTTAAAATTGCTTTAGAAATGATTTTTGAAAGATTTTACATGATTTATGTTAATTATTTTGTGATTGTGGGCTGTCTGAACTGGATTATGAAATATGAATGCATCCATTGTGTTATAAATGCTTTTGTGCCATGTGATATTTGATATTGATTGATGAACTGATTTGGCATGAAATTATGGATTGTTTGTGGAAATCATGGCACGTTGTTGAAAAATGGATTGATTGTGAAATGAAGGGTGCTGTAGATGGCTATAGTCATATACCTACCACGGAGCGACCCGACGGGGTGACGTGGTTTGAGGTTTAGATGTGCGGGGGAGTAGACGTCCCTCCCTCTGCAAAAGTCGTGCTATATCTGGTGCACCCCGGTGAGGCACGAGCCAACGCCAAGGAAGGGGGTTTGTTTTGAGATATTGGATAGTAAAACCCTTGGCGGATTTTCGTCTGGGTTTGGCCGCCCTGAGACGGAAGCATATTTCGATGGAACCCCAGGATTTTTATAAAAAAAAAAAAAAATGATTGATATGGATGCATATTTGTGAAATGTGATTTATTGAAATGATTTTATGGATATGAGATGATTTATGAGTTATGCTTTGACTGCCCCACATTCACACCTTATTTATTAGCACAAATGCACCATTGCACTCCACTCACTGAGTATACCCCTATGCTCACCCCTCTCTCCTCCCATTTTTCAGACGAGACTTAGTGGGAGACTACCTGACGGAGCTTGTGCAGTATTTTTGGCATACAGATAGGTACTTGATGTGCAGGATTATTTTTGGGAGATTGGTAGCTTCCCAACCATGGAAAGGGAAGTCTGTACATTCCGTGTCGTGCGGATTTTATTGATCCCGGCCGAGTAGTTGGCAAGTATTGATAAAATCCGACGATTTTTGATTTGTTTTTATTTCTTTTGATTTCTCTAGTGTTGGAAAACTGTATATATATGTACTGGGACATTTGGACCGTAAATTCTAATTTCAATGCTTTTTCTTTGATTTTGTGAAGTTCTGTACAACTCATACCGTTAGGATTTTACCGATACCGGCTTGTTTTCCTCGGGTACGTGTTGGTAAAATCCTACGGCTATGTTTTGGGACTTCTTGTTTGTTAAATGCTTTCAAAGTGGCCAGGATGGTCACGTTGCATGCCCCGCATGTACAGGTCCCCGCTCCCCGTTGTGTGTTGCTGTGTACCCGTGCATGTACAGGTTCCCACTCTCCGATGTATGCTAATGTATGAGTGCATGTACAGGATCCCACTCCCCGATGTGTGTTAATGTGTGTGGTTGTACATCCAGGAATGAGCCGGATGGGCTCTTTGCATGTGGAATGATTTTATGATTTCTTGTTGTTGAATTATGGTGAATTTGATAGCCTTGCGGAGTCCCGGTGGACGGGGAGGCTTTACCCATGTACCGAGACGACGCGGCGGTTGTCGCGTGGTCGATCTGAGGATCGGGGCGTGACAGCTTTATTGGTATCAGAGCACCGGTATACGATTTCAAGAGTTTGATGATTTTGAAATGTTTTCTAATGTTTCCAAATGTCCCAAAAGTTTTCTAAAGACTTTAAAATGTTTTGTTTATTTTGGAAAAGGTTTACATCTTTTAAAAAGGTATTCGGAAAATGTACAGAATTTTCCATGGTTTTCCTAGGAAGTTATGAATGCTTATTTTTAGGGGGTTAAGCACTTGGATTAGTTCATATTTTACATTGCTAAGTTCAGAACCTCTTTGTAGAACTTTATTTTCGGATGATGAATAAGGAACCCCAAATGAAATATTTGGTGACTTAATTGTGACTCAAGACCTCCTGTGGCTTGTTTGGTCAAATATTGGGGACCTTAGTATTGGTTTTGGCCCTCGGACTTATATCTTGATATTAGAAGTTTGGTGTATATGTATAATTGTGGAGCCTTCAGAAACTCATAGAGGTGTATATCATGTATGGGACTTTAGTGTGGTAAGATTCTCTTTTGAAAAACTAAATGGGGTTTGAGGTACTAATAGTATGATTAGCATGGCTCTTTGATTTGGGATGGCGAGTTGTAAGACATTCTCTTGTGTAAGAATGAAGTAATTTGGGCTATGTGAGAAGACAGAACGGTAGTGTCTTGCATTGATTATTTTCTTTGCTTTAAACAACTGGGAGTCTTAACTCCCTAATTTTAAGTATGACCTTCGCATTTGAAATGCTTCTCATCATTTCCCATCCATTCGAATTTTTATTACATCACTTCAATCTGATTTGCTTTCAAGTTTAAGAAACATATGGCTATCTCACAAGGAACTTAAAGAATGGTTAGAGTGGTAGAGCAATTTTGTGATAGATAAAGTTTTGCGATATTCTGATGAACAAATGAGGATGTTGATCTTTAAATTGGATATTGTGGTGGAAAAGAACTTTCGTGTAGATTTCTTCCTAAGAAAATGCTGTCAAATTTAACATGCTTGGTTCTCAACTGAATATGCTTTCTGTGCAAATGTCACATCCTAATTTTGATAGACTGTGAATGTTATTCCATACTTCTCAAGCATATGCTCCAACATTCTTCTGTAAGTAAGGGATTGTAATAGGAGGTTTTACCATTGAGTTACTAACGGTGGGAGGCAAAGGAATGGTTTCACTTTGATGCTTTGATTAGGAAGTGTGAATTTTATTCCTTTGGTTTTCTGATAATGCTAATAGGTTCAAGCAGTGATTATTATTGCTAGTTATTATGATCTTTGATTGTGACCAAATGTCAATTTTCGAAGTCAAAATAAAGGTTTTTGAGGTTTGCTTAATTGGTAATAATTTAGATTTTTGCCAATTGGTGGAAGATAAGGGAAGATGCATTGGCCTTGTTTCCAGACTTTTATTGTACTAGATTGATGAGTGGTCTTTTGGATAGAATTTATGACCAATTGAATAATCAGTCTTGGGTGAAGGCATTTAGGGAGCACACTCGTGCCCTCTAGGTGAGTAGGAGTCATAACAATGGAGGTCTATTCTTGGAGTTTATTTTCGAGGGAGGTAGTTTGTTTACCCAATGGTGAGAAGAATAAAAGAATAGAGGATTGTATGTTTTGAGAGAGGTTCTTAAGGCTTTACTACAGGACGAGGGTGTGAAATACAGTGGAAAAAAAATGTATGGGTAAAACAGATGTTCGACCGTGGGTTGTATGTAAAATTTTGAGGAATCTGATGATCGAATAGGTAGGAACCATGAGGAAGATCTACTGAGTCTTATGGAGTCTGATGACAATTTGTTCTTGGAGAAAATTAGGGAACATGAATGATGGAGGTGGTAGTTGATAAGGGTTTAAATGAGGAAATCAAGTTAACTGAATCTGCTTTGGGGCATATTTTGTAGAATGAGGGCGCTGTATGTTGTGATGATAGCTGTAGGACTTAAAGAGATGTTACCGGTATGTTAAGCATCATGGAGTTTCTGTGTACATTAAAGGTCAAGGTAGAATAAGACATTTTCAATTACGGTTGAGCAGCCGACATAACTCACTTCAAATGACTTGAAATCAAGAAAATAATATGTATTGAAACATCTTGTGGAACTCTATGGAGTATTACCCAAAACTTATGGTTCTAGAGCCTCCACTTATATTTCTGGTATACTTTTATTCATAGTTTGTCATTTAATTATATTGTTATTTTTATTGATGATCATCCAAGAAAAACAAGTACTTAAAAAGTGCGCTATAAGTATTGGGTGACACCAAAATCTTTAACCATACGATGAATGGTCTCAGTAAGCATTGAATGCTTCTTTCAAGTAATTGCCATTTTATGTTTTCGATAAATATGGGGGAAAGCTTTTTGTTTCGATGGTTATTTAGAAAAATAATATTCGTAATGGACAGTGTTTTTATTGGATGGAAGGCATATTAGAAAAGAATTTTAATCTTAAGTGATCTTGATAACAAGAAGCTTTGTTGTCTAGTTTGAACAATTGAGAATATGGAAAACCAGTGACAAGTTTCCTAATTGCTTGATGCAATCCCTTGGAGAAACTAATATGATGAGCCTTTGTGGGATCTATATATTGTAGTGAGATTTCTCTGGTGTTTCAGTCTGCTATAGTTGTTTAGAGTTCTTAAGATAAACTTTAATTTGGGATAGATTCATCCTTCAGATGGAAATATGAGGTAATATGGACCCTTCTAGCTTTTACAATATTGAAATGGTGAATCTTATAAGCATCTAGGCAGAAATGTTTATGCATGGTTACTTGAGCACCGTTTAGAAGTAAGACAGCGCGTAAATGAAATTTTGAGGTATATTGAATTGGTCGAGTTCAATGATAGTATTTTCGGATATGTGTGATATGTGTATTAAAGACTTTAGTTTTGATCTTCTACAACGCTTTGTCGCAGATATAAGGTAGAGACCTATTCCAATTGTTGTTGAGGAATGTGTTAATCGAGAAAGTGTTACTCCTTTTATATCCAAGGTTTCAAGGTTTTAGAACAAACAAGGTGATTCAGAGACTATTGATTTTTATGCTTTAATTGCTGTAATGTGAAAAAGGAAATTAAAGGAATCTCAATCTCAATGAATACCACCTACCAAATACTCATATTGGAATAAGACAAGTTTTGCTATCAATACTTTGGGAGATACTATAGAGTATGATAATGTATTTGTAGTTTGAAATTGGTGGATTGGAGACTTTGTTATCAATATGGTGGTGAGTGTAGGTGATAAGCGTGCATACATATATACGATGCATTCAGATATCATGATTTGCGAGTAAGCAATTACATAGCTGTAAATGAGAATAAGAATAGGCTTAGGCGCTTACAGATATATTGCTTGGAGGGTTGAACAAATCAAAATGAGATATCTAGGAAATTTCAAAAAGGACAACCAAGCACTTGTACAATTGAGACGAGAGTGATTTCCTTAGAAACTTATCACAGACTAAATTTCAGAAAATTTGGGAGACCGAAGAACTAATGCGGAAGCAACATCCTCGTACTCTTTGATGTATGAGTTGTATTTTGAAATTTCGAGGACGAAATTTGTTTTTAGGGGGTTAAGAGTTGTAATACCGAAAAACTTGATGTTGAATGTTTTGTAAACATTTCTAGTAAATATTTCTATAACAAAATAGAAAAATTTTGAAATTTTATTGATTTTCGATTTTGGGGTCTTAATTTTAAATTTTTGGTATAATTGAAATGCCGTATTATAAATTCGTAGTATATTTTATTTTTGGTAAATTGGGGAACTTCCAATGTGTTGAAATATATATATATATATATATAAATATATATATATTATATAGTTATTAATTATATAAAAAAAAAAAAAAAAAAAAAAAGAAAGAGGAGATGCTGCGTTTCGGGGTGAAACGACGCACCCCCGTCTTCCCTAATTCGATTAGGGCTAATAGCCCTAATCAATTTCACTCCCTCTCTCCCTCGTCTCTCTCTCGCGATCTCTCTCCGTCGCTCTCCCTCTCTTGCGATCGTTCGCCACCACTCCCTCCACCGTGCGCAACCACCGCGACCACCGCGTCGGTCACTCTCTCCTTCCCTCTGTTCTCTCCTTCATCTCTCTCTCTTTCCCCTTCGCACTCGCTCTGTCTCTCAGTCTCTCTTTGCGCTCTCTCCCTCACGCAATCACTCTCATCTTTGATCGATCCGCCACCACTTGCGACGCGAGCAACCGAACTCCGTTTCCCCTCTCTCGCGCGAATGGAACTATTCTCCCTCTCTCTCGCACGCGATGGCAGGACTCTTCCTTTCCCCCTCCTTTGCTCGCTCGCAGTGCTCACCGTGAGCACTTTCTCTGTTAACAACCAAAATCAGTGGCCGTTGCATCCTTGCAGAAAACCCTAGCCGCAGGACATCAAAAACCCTAGGTCACAACTCTGCAGAGGTAAGCCTAGGTTGTCCAATTTTAATTCTAGGGTTGAATATTCTTAGTTGTTAGGTTTAATTCTAACGATTGCTGTAAATTGAACTTGTTACAGGTTTGATACACTGGTGATTGGAAGCTAGGTTTGCACACTGAGAAACCTTAGGTGAGGGATTTTCAATCCCTTCCGTAATTCGAATTATTTTGTTGAATTAAGGTAGAAATTACGTCTATATATATTTTGAAATGTGTTAGACTTGAAAGAAATATATTTCCCTAAGTGTTTGTATGAAATTATTGAGGTTAAGTCTAGAATTTGATGTAAATTGGACTTGAAGCATGTGAGAAAGTCGTAGATAGTATTAGAGTTGTATTTGATTGAATTACGTAGTTTTCCTTGGGATTTGAATGGAAATTGGCGTGAATTAAATTAATATTAAGGAATTCGGGAGAAAATGGGTAAAATTGAGGAATATTGTAAATTTAAAGTCGTTGGTGATTTGAAATGATACTAGCTTGAGGAAATGAAAGTTTTGGAACGTAATTATGCAAGTTAAGGCTATTGTACATAAAATGGGAATTTGAAAACCCTTTAATAGAGCTTTAATTGATCTTTATTCGTCTTGATTGGTCTAGGTTGACCTTTGGAGACTCGAGAAGAGTCGTTATGAGTTGGTTTCGGAAATAGAGAGTGAATACCCTCTCTAGAGGTGAGTGGACGGTTCATTGTGTTCGTAAATAAGAAACCTGTTTTAAAATTGCTTTAGAAATGATTTTTGAAAGATTTTACATGATTTATGTTAATTATTTTGTGATTGTGGGCTGTCTGAACTGGATTATGAAATATGAATGCATCCATTGTGTTATAAATGCTTTTGTGCCATGTGATATTTGATATTGATTGATGAACTGATTTGGCATGAAATTATGGATTGTTTGTGGAAATCATGGCACGTTGTTGAAAAATGGATTGATTGTGAAATGAAGGGTGTCGTAGATGGCTATAGTCATATACCTACCACGGAGCGACCCGACGGGGTGACGTGGTTTGAGGTTTAGATGTGCGGGGGAGTAGACGTCCCTCCCTCTGCAAAAGTCGTGCTATATCTGGTGCACCCCGGTGAGGCACGAGCCAACGCCAAGGAAGGGGGTTTGTTTTGAGATATTGGATAGTAAAACCCTTGGCGGATTTTCGTCTGGGTTTGGCCGCCCTGAGACGGAAGCATATTTCGATGGAACCCCAGGATTTTTATAAAAAAAAAAAAAAATGATTGATATGGATGCATATTTGTGAAATGTGATTTATTGAAATGATTTTATGGATATGAGATGATTTATGAGTTATGCTTTGACCCCACATTCACACCTTATTTATTAGCACAAATGCACCATTGCACTCCACTCACTGAGTATACCCCTATGCTCACCCCTCTCTCCTCCCATTTTTCAGACGAGACTTAGTGGGAGACTACTGGACGGAGCTTGTGCAGTATTTTTGGCATACAGATAGGTACTTGATGTGCAGGATTATTTTTGGGAGATTGGTAGCTTCCCAACCATGGAAAGGGAAGTCTTGACATTCCGTGTCGTGCGGATTTTATTGATCCTGGCCGAGTAGTTGGCAAGTATTGATAAAATCCGACGATTTTTGATTTGTTTTTATTTCTTTTGATTTCTCTAGTGTTGGAAAACTGTATATATATGTACCGGGACATTTGGACCGTAAATTCTAATTTCAATGCTTTTTCTTTGATTTTGTGAAGATGTGTACAACTCATAGCGTTAGGATTTACCGATACCGGCACCGTTGTTTTCCTCGGGTACGTGTTGGTAAAATCCTACGGCTATGTTTTGGGACTTCTTGTTTGTTAAATGCTTTCAAAGTGGCCGGGATGGTCACGTTGCATGCCCGCATGTACGGGGTCCCCGCTCCCCGTTGTGTGTTGCTGTGTACCCGTGCATGTACAGGTTCCCACTCTCCGATGTATGCTAATGTATGAGTGCATGTACAGGATCCCACTCCCCGATGTGTGTTAATGTGTGTGGTTGTACATCCAGGAATGAGCCGGATGGGCTCTTTGCATGTGGAATGATTTTATGATTTCTTGTTGTTGAATTATGGTGAATTTGATAGCCTTGCGGAGTCCCGGTGGACGGGGAGGCTTTACCCATGTACTGAGACGACGCGGCGGTTGTCGCGTGGTCGATCTGAGGATCGGGGCGTGACAGCTTTATTGGTATCAGAGCACCGGTATACGATTTCAAGAGTTTGATGATTTTGAAATGTTTTCTAATGTTTCCAAATGTCCCAAAAGTTTTCTAAAGACTTTAAAATGTTTTGTTTATTTTGGAAAAGGTTTACATCTTTTAAAAAGGTATTCAGAAAATGTACAGAATTTTCCATGGTTTTCCTAGGAAGTTATGAATGCTTATTTTTAGGGGGTTAAGCACTTGGATTAGTTCATATTTTACATTGCTAAGTTCAGAACCTCTTTGTAGAACTTTATTTTCGGATGATGAATAAGGAACCCCAAATGAAATATTTGGTGACTTAATTGTGACTCAAGACCTCCTGTGGCTTGTTTGGTCAAATATTGGGGACCTTAGTATTGGTTTTGGCCCTCGGACTTATATCTTGATATTAGAAGTTTGGTGTATATGTATAATTGTGGAGCCTTCAGAAACTCATAGAGGTGTATATCATGTATGGGACTTTAGTGTGGTAAGATTCTCTTTTGAAAAACTAAATGGGGTTTGAGGTACTAATAGTATGATTAGCATGGCTCTTTGATTTGGGATGGCGAGTTGTAAGACATTCTCTTGTGTAAGAATGAAGTAATTTGGGCTATGTGAGAAGACAGAACTGTAGTGTCTTGCATTGATTATTTTCTTTGCTTTAAACAATTGGGAGTCTTAACTCCCTAATTTTAAGTATGACCTTCGCATTTGAAATGCTTCTCATCATTTCCCATCCATTCGAATTTTTATTACATCACTTCAATCTGATTTGCTTTCAAGTTTAAGAAACATATGGCTATCTCACAAGGAACTTAAAGAATGGTTAGAGTGGTAGAGCAATTTTGTGATAGATAAAGTTTTGCGATATTCTGATGAACAAATGAGGATGTTGATCTTTAAATTGGATATTGTGGTGGAAAAGAACTTTCGTGTAGATTTCTTCCTAAGAAAATCTTGTCAAATTTAACATGCTTGGTTCTCAACTGAATATGCTCTTGCAAATGTCACATCCTAATTTTGATAGACCGTGAATGTTATTCCATACTTCTCAAGCATATGCTCCAACATTCTTCCGTAAGTAAGGGATTGTAATAGGAGGTTTTACCATTGAGTTACTAACGGTGGGAGGCAAAGGAATGGTTTCACTTTGATGCTTTGATTAGGAAGTGTGAATTTTATTCCTTTGGTTTTCGATAATGCTAATAGGTTCAGGTGATTATTATTGCTAGTTATTATGATCTTTGATTGTGACCAAATGTCAATTTTCAAGTCAAAATAAAGGTTTTTGAGGTTTGCTTAATTGGTAATAATTTAGATTTTTGCCAATTGGTGGAAGATAAGGGAAGATGCATTGGCCTTGTTTCCAGACTTTTATTGTACTAGATTGATGAGTGGTCTTTTGGATAGAATTTATGACCAATTGAATAATCAGTCTTGGGTGAAGGCATTTAGGGAGCACACTCGTGCCCTCTAGGTGAGTAGGAGTCATAACAATGGAGGTCTATTCTTGGAGTTTATTTTCGAGGGAGGTAGTTTGTTTACCCAATGGTGAGAAGAATAAAAGAATAGAGGATTGTATGTTTTGAGAGAGGTTCTTAAGCGTTTCGTCGACGAGGAGAGTGTGAAATACAGTGGAAAAAAAAATGTATGGGTAAAACAGATGTTCGACCGTGGGTTGTATGTAAAATTTTGAGGAATCTGATGATCGAATAGGTAGGAACCATGAGGAAGATCTCCGAGTCTTATGGAGTCTGATGACAATTTGTTCTTGGAGAAAATTAGGGAACATGAATGATGGAGGTGGTAGTTGATAAGGGTTTAAATGAGGAAATCAAGTTAACTGAATCTGCTTTGGGGCATATTTTGTAGAATGAGGGTGCTGTATGTTGTGATGATAGCTGTAGGACTTAAAGAGATGTTACCGGTATGTTAAGCATCATGGAGTTTCTGTGTACATTAAAGGTCAAGGTAGAATAAGACATTTTCAATTACGGCTGAGCAGCCCAGACATAACTCACTTCAAATGACTTGAAATCAAGAAAATAATATGTATTGAAACATCTTGTGGAACTCTATGGAGTATTACCCAAAACTTATGGTTCTAGAGCCTCCACTTATATTTCTGGTATACTTTTATTCATAGTTTGTCATTTAATTATATTGTTATTTTTATTGATGATCATCCAAGAAAAACAAGTACTTAAAAAGAGCTGCTATAAGTATTGGGTGACACCAAAATCTTTAACCATACGATGAATGGTCTCAGTAAGCATTGAATGCTTCTTTCAAGTAATTGTCATTTTATGTTTTCGATAAATATGGGGGAAAGCTTTTTGTTTCGATGGTTATTTAGAAAAATAATATTCGTAATGGACAGTGTTTTTATTGGATGAGCAGCATATTAGAAAAGAATTTTAATCTTAAGTGATCTTGATAACAAGAAGCTTTGTTGTCTAGTTTGAACAATTGAGAATATGGAAAACCAGTGACAAGTTTCCTAATTGCTTGATGCAGTCACCTTGGAGAAACTAATATGATGAGCCTTTGTGGGATCTATATATTGTAGTGAGATTTCTCTGGTGTTTCAGTCTGCTATAGTTGTTTAGAGTTCTTAAGATAAACTTTAATTTGGGATAGATTCATCCTTCAGATGGAAATATGAGGTAATATGGACCCTTCTAGCTTTTACAATATTGAAATGGTGAATCTTATAAGCATCTAGGCAGAAATGTTTATGCATGGTTACTTGAGCACCGTTTAGAAGTAAGAAAGTCTGTAAATGAAATTTTGAGGTATATTGAATTGGTCGAGTTCAATGATAGTATTTTCAGATATGTGTGATATGTGTATTAAAGACTTTAGTTTTGATCTTCTACAACGCTTTGTCGCAGATATAAGGTAGAGACCTATTCCAATTGTTGTTGAGGAATGTGTTAATCGAGAAAGTGTTACTCCTTTTATATCCAAGGTTTCAAGGTTTTAGAACAAACAAGGTGATTCAGAGACTATTGATTTTTATGCTTTAATTGCTGTAATGTGAAAAAAGGAAATTAAAGGAATCTCAATCTCAATGAATACCACCTACCAAATACTCATATTGGAATAAGACAAGTTTTGCTATCAATACTTTGGGAGATACTATAGAGTATGATAATGTATTTGTAGTTTGAAATTGGTGGATTGGAGACTTTGTTATCAATATGGTGGTGAGTGTAGGTGATAAGCGTGCATACATATATACGATGCATTCAGATATCATGATTTGCGAGTAAGCAATTACATAGCCGTAAATGAGAATAAGAATAGGCTTAGGCGCTTACAGATATATTGCTTGGAGGGTTGAACAAATCAAAATGAGATATCTAGGAAATTTCAAAAAGGACAACCAAGCACTTGTACAATTGAGACGAGAGTGATTTCCTTAGAAACTTATCACAGACTAAATTTCAGAAAATTTGGGAGACCGAAGAACTAATGCGGAAGCAACATCCATAACTCTTTGATGTATGAGTTGTATTTTGAAATTTCGAGGATGAAATTTGTTTTTAGGGGGTTAAGAGTTGTAATACCGAAAAACTTGATGTTGAATGTTTTGTAAACATTTCTAGTAAATATTTCTATAACAAAATAGAAAAATTTTGAAATTTTATTGATTTTCGATTTTGGGGTCTTAATTTTAAATTTTTGGTAAAATTGAAATGCCGTATTATAAATTCGTAGTATATTTTATTTTTGGTAAATTGGGGAACTTCCAATGTGTTGAAATATATATATATATATATATAAATATATATATATTATATAGTTATTAATTATATAAAAAAAAAAAAAAAAGAAAAAGAAAGAGGAGATGCTGCGTTTCGGGGTGAAACGCAGCACCCCCGTCTTCCCTAATCGAATTTCACTCTCTGCTCTCTCCCTCGTCTCTCTCTCGCGATCTCTCTCCGTCGCTCTCCCTCTCTTGCGATCGTTCGCCACCACTCCCTCCACCGTGCGCAACCACCGCGACCACCGCGTCGGTCACTCTCTCCTTCCCTCTGTTCTCTCCTTCATCTCTCTCTCTTTCCCCTTCGCACTCGCTCTGTCTCTCAGTCTCTCTTTGCGCTCTCTCCCTCACGCAATCACTCTCATCTTTGATCGATCCGCCACCACTTGCGACGCGAGCAACCGAACTCCGTTTCCCCTCTCTCTCGCGCGCGAATGGAACTATTCTCCTTCTCTCGCGCGCGATGGCGGGATTCTTGTTCTCCCCCTCCACTGCTCGCTCGCAGTGCTCACTGTGAGCACTTCTCTCTGTTAACAACCAAAATCAGTGGCCGTTGCATCCTTGCGAAAAACCCTAGCCGCGAGACATCAAAAACCCTAGGTCACAACTCTGCAGAGGTAAGCCTAGGTTGTCCAATTTTAATTCTAGGGTTGAATATTCTTAGTTGTTAGGTTTAATTCTAACGATTGCTGTAAATTGAACTTGTTACAGGTTTGATACACTGGTGATTGGAAGCTAGGTTTGCACACTGAGAAACCTTAGGTGAGGGATTTTCAATCCCTTCCGTAATTCGAATTATTTTGTTGAATTAAGGTAGAAATTACGTCTATATATATTTTGAAATGTGTTAGACTTGAAAGAAATATATTTCCCTAAGTGTTTGTATGAAATTATTGAGGTTAAGTCTAGAATTTGATGTAAATTGGACTGTGAAGCATGTGAGAAAGTCGTAGATAGTATTAGAGTTGTATTTGATTGAATTACGTAGTTTTCCTTGGGATTTGAATGGAAATTGGCGTGAATTAAATTAATATTAAGGAATTCGGGAGAAAATGGGTAAAATTGAGGAATATTGTAAATTTAAAGTCGTTGGTGATTTGAAATGATACTAGCTTGAGGAAATGAAAGTTTTGGAACGTAATTATGCAAGTTAAGGCTATTGTACATAAAATGGGAATTTGAAAACCCTTTAATAGAGCTTTAATTGATCTTTATTCGTCTTGATTGGTCTAGGTTGACCTTTGGAGACTCGAGAAGAGTCGTTATGAGTTGGTTTCGGAAATAGAGAGTGAATACCCTCTCTAGAGGTGAGTGGACGGTTCATTGTGTTCGTAAATAAGAAACCTGTTTTAAAATTGCTTTAGAAATGATTTTTGAAAGATTTTACATGATTTATGTTAATTATTTTGTGATTGTGGGCTGTCTGAACTGGATTATGAAATATGAATGCATCCATTGTGTTATAAATGCTTTTGTGCCATGTGATATTTGATATTGATTGATGAACTGATTTGGCATGAAATTATGGATTGTTTGTGGAAATCATGGCACGTTGTTGAAAAATGGATTGATTGTGAAATGAAGGGTGCTGTAGATGGCTATAGTCATATACCTACCACGGAGCGACCCGACGGGGTGACGTGGTTTGAGGTTTAGATGTGCGGGGGAGTAGACGTCCCTCCCTGCGCAAAAGTCGTGCTATATCCGGTGCACCCCGGTGAGGCACGAGCCAACGCCAAGGAAGGGGGTTTGTTTTGAGATATTGGATAGTAAAACCCTTGGCGGATTTTCGTCTGGGTTTGGCCGCCCTGAGACGGAAGCATATTTCGATGGAACCCCAGGATTTTTATAAAAAAAAAAAAAAATGATTGATATGGATGCATATTTGTGAAATGTGATTTATTGAAATGATTTTATGGATATGAGATGATTTATGAGTTATGCTTTGACTGCCCCACATTCACACCTTATTTATTAGCACAAATGCACCATTGCACTCCACTCACTGAGTATACCCCTATGCTCACCCCTCTCTCCTCCCATTTTTCAGACGAGACTTAGTGGGAGACTACTGGACGGAGCTTGTGCAGTATTTTTGGCATACAGATAGGTACTTGATGNTGTGGATTATTTTTGGGAGATTGGTAGCTTCCCAACCATGGAAAGGGAAGTCTGTACATTCCGTGTCGTGCGGATTTTATTGATACTGGCCGAGTAGTTGGCAAGTATTGATAAAATCCGACGATTTTTGATTTGTTTTTATTTCTTTTGATTTCTCTAGTGTTGGTAAACCGTATATATATGTCCTGGGACATTTGGACCGTAAATTCTAATTTCAATGCTTTTTCTTTGATTTTGTGAAGTTCTGTACAACTCATACCGTTAGGATTTTACCGATACCGGCTTGTTTTCCTCGGGTACGTGTTGGTAAAATCCTACGGCTATGTTTTGGGACTTCTTGTTTGTTAAATGCTTTCAAAGTGGCCAGGATGGTCACGTTGCATGCCTGCATGTACAGGTCCCCGCTCCCCGTTGTGTGTTGCTGTGTACCCGTGCATGTACAGGTTCCCACTCTCTGATGTATGCTAATGTATGAGTGCATGTACAGGATCCCACTCCCCGATGTGTGTTAATGCGTGTGGTTGTACATCCAGGAATGAGCCGGATGGGCTCTTTGCATGTGGAATGATTTTATGATTTCTTGTTGTTGAATTATGGTGAATTTGATAGCCTTGCGGAGTCCCGGTGGACGGGGAGGCTTTACCCATGTACCGAGACGACGCGGCGGTTGTCACGTGGTCGATCTGAGGATCGGGGCGTGACAGCCTAAATTTTTTACGTACAATCCCTGAAGGAGTTGTTAGTTTTTCTCAACAAAATGTGTTGCATCCATATAGGAGAGAATCAAGTGGAAGAGGTTAAGATGTGGTTAGTGGGAGTTACCCCACTAACCCTATTGCAAATGTCTAAAATGCCCCTCGTGGGCATTTTAAACTAATACTCTTCCATAGCATTAGTTTGTCTCCTAATCGCCTACCATAATTACATCATTCCAGGTGAACCTTTTGCTTTCACTCTTTCGTAACATACTTGATTTTATCTGTGCCAAATATTAGATGATTAATGAAAGCACATTGGCAATGATCAAAAATATATTACTTAACATCATAAACCTTAGACAGCACTAGAGCTCCAACAGATAAACTTCTCTCTCACAAATGGCCTCATAAAGGAAAAGACAATCATGGGCAAACACTTGCTCAAACAGAGAAATGATACAAGGCAGTTTATCCATGTTAAATTTATAATCCTATCGCATTAATTTTCAACCTTGATGAAAACCGGTCTAAAGGTGTCAGCCTGCTTCCAAATAATTTTGAACCATCAACTGAATAACTTCTCACTAGGAACAGGGAAAAATATTTTGACTTCCTACCCGCCATACGAAAAGTCCTACCAAATAACCTGCACAAACACAACAAACATGTAAGCATTACGACAATATCTCGAATAGTCTGAATGTTGTAACCATGCTCCATGTCATGCAGAGAATAGAAGGTTTCTAAAGCTCTAAATATCACGAGAAACAAGCAAATGATGGTGCAAAATGCACCAAGTCGAAAAAAGAAGAAAACATCTTTGAAGATAGCTTATAACTACATAGCAGAACAAAATCCACAAGAGCAACTAATTCATTGGAAATTGCAACAAATTTAACTAGATTCAAGTCCAAAGTACTTTCAAGTGTCCTTTCTTATAAACTTCAGTTTGTTGCCACTGCATAAGCCTCGAAACAATAAATTAAGAATAGCAACATGAGGACTAAAAGACGAATAGTTTTTGTTGTTGGCCTTCAAATTACTGATAACTTACTACTTGGTAATTGTCTTCAGAATGATAGCATCATACAAGGTTATTCTTCTTCTTTTTTCGTTTTCCCCGTTTTCCCACACCTGACAAACCCTTCTCCCCAGGCAAAAGAAAAGGGCAAAGCATTGGACTAAGCTGTTGTCCAACTCTAATTATTGTTAGGTTGGAGAAAACTTGAGTTAAGATGGCTTCCATACAAAAATGCTATCCGCAGGAATCAACCAAATAGTAGATACTATTCCACAAGGTAAAATCCAGAGTCTCTTTTTTTCATCTAAAGCATTTCAGAAAAAGTTAATGCCCCAATTATCATATGCCACCAGAACAAGCACAAATTCAAGAATTGGCGGCCTTAGCTAACATAAATTGGACAGAAGCATATACATGGCCATGGTGGGGTTTAGCCTGTCACACCAGATCACTGCATTCAGAAGGCCATTGAATCGCAAAAGCAACCAATGACTGCACAGAAATTCTTAGATATCAGGTCAGTTGAACTATTCATGTAGGAATTAATAGAAAAGGACTTTCATTTCCTGGCGTTTGGGAGGTAATCAAAATTTCTCATGCAGAAGAAAGATATCCCTGAGAAGCATTGTTCCTCCAGTGATACAAGAACTTGAAAAGGAATTAATGTACTCATTGTCTCCTAGAAGACTTCACCAAACATCTTGCTCTGAATGGGACTTTTGATAGCAAATCTTGTTCAAGCATAACTACCATGTTCCTAGAATTCAGCTGAAATTAGAGTCCTATCCACATGTAACTAAAATTAACAGCCCAATCCCAGAGAAACAGATACTTAGGATGCCTGCTCACACGCACACAAGGAACATGAAAAAGAACAGTTGGCCCTCAAGCTATTTGAAGGTGAAATTGAATGATTTTAGATCTACACACTCTTTGAAGGTGAAGGATTTTAGACTCCATTAGTTTCACTACCAATGTTTATCGTCTTGTATCAAAAGTTTTAGTTAATAGACAATGTCTGGTACTAGATAAACTATTTCCTATAACTGGAGTGCTTTTATTGGTGGTAGACACAGCTTAGACACTGCCCTCATGGCTAATGAGGTGGATTGATTTTATCAAAAAGAATGATAGGAGTGCTTCTTGAAACTAGACTTTGAGACACTTATGATAGGGTTAGTTGGAGTTTCCTAGATAATATGTTAGAGAATAAGGGGTTTCAAACTCATTGGCGAAGAAAGAATAGAGGATATTTGAGTTCGACTACTTTTTCTGTCAACATTAATAGAGAGCCGAAGACTTGGTTTTCAATATCACAAGGGTTAAAGATAGGTGATCCTCTTTCTCCATTTCTTTTTACTCTTGCATTAGATCCTTTGAGTAGATTAATTGAGAAAGGACATCATGCCAGTAATTTTTCCTGGTCTAAGAGTTGGGGGTGACAATGCATGTGTCATATCTTCAATTTGTAAATGATACTATTCTTTTTCTTAAAGAAGATAGCGTGGGTTTCAGGAACATGATCGGCCTTCTTAATATTTTTTAGAGAATTTCCTGACTTACAATCAATATGTCCAAAAGTGAGCTTTTTGACAGAAATGTTTCCGGTGAGAGTGTTGATCACTTGGCAAATATTAATAATTGCACAAAGAAGTAGTCCATTTCCCATTTAGGGGTTCCCTTGGGCTAATTCCAGAATTGTTCACTTTTGGAATTGTATTGTGAATAGAGTCCGTAAGAAGCTTCACGGGTGAAAGGGAGCTTTTCTATCCTTGCGTGGTCGTATTACCCTTATCCAGGCAAGTCTGCCAAGTATCCCTCTATATTTTCTCTCTCTTTTTAAAATTCCAATTGGGTAGTGGATAAGGTTAAAAATTTGATGAGAGACTTTTTTTTTGTGAAAGTGGGTTGAATAACAAAGAATGTTTGGTTAGTTTAAATCACGAGTCCCAACCTAAGCCTAAAGGTGGGCTAAGTCTAGGTAATGTGGTACCGAAGAACTCTTTGAAATGGTTTTGGAGATTCCCCATAAAACCCAGTTATCTAGTGTTATAAAGAGCAAATTTACATCAGAAAATTTATGGGATACTAATGCTGGTCCTATAGTATCTTATTACAGTCTCTTAAAATTCATTTCTCATTCACATAATATTTTCTTTCATTTTGATGTCCTTTAAGGTTGGTGATGCTTCTTGTGTGTCTTCTTCGGGAGGATTCATGGATTGAAGATTTGCTTTATCCAGCTCTTTACCTTGCTTTTATAGGTTCTCTGGAAATCACTTTACTCCTATCAAAGATTTCTATATTTGGGAGTGGTCATTCAGATTTTCACTTTTTAAGAGATCTTATATAATACCGAAAACTTGATGTCGAATGTTTTGTAAACATTTCTATAATAAAATAGAAAATTTTGAAATTTTATTGATTTTCGATTTTGGGGTCTTACTTTTAATTTTTGGTATATTTTTAAATTGTCATGTCCGCGAACCGTAATAAATCTCATTTTTATGAAAAATTTAAATTTTGTAAAAAGGGGTGTGAATATATATATAAATAATTGTTTATTTATTTAAATATATATAAAAAAAAAAAGAAGAGCGAGAGGTGCTGCGTTTCGGAGTGAAACACAGCACTCCCTCCCAAACTCAATTAGGGTTGGAAAACCCTAATTGATCACTTCTCTCTCCCTCTCTCATCCTCCCCTTCATCGACCGAAGCTTTGCCCTCTCTCCTTCGCGATCTTTCGTCGCCCGCCGCTGCTCATTCCGCCCACACTCCACCGCCAGCCACCGATTACCACCACACCACCATCGCCATCGTCCCCCCTGTCTTCTCTCTCTCTCTCCTTCCCTCTATTCTCTCCGTCTCTCTCTCTTTCCCCATCGCACTCTCTCTATCACTCTCTGCTCTCTCTCCTTCTCCCACGATCTCTCTCTATTTCCTGCTCTCTCTTTCTCTTTCTCTCTCTCTCCCTCTCTACTCCCTCTGTCCTGTCTCCTTCTAGCGTAAACAGAGAGCATTCGCTCTCTTCTTCTCTACCTTTTCCTGCGCGAACAGACCTCCTTCTCCCTCAGTTCGCTCGTGCCCTTGCCTTCCTTAGTCGTGAAGACTTCTGCAATCTTCGCAGAAGCCTCCAAGCCGGCAGCAACAGAAAGCCTTCAAAACCCTAGGTTGATTCTGCTGACTCCACTTTCTGCGTAGGTAAGGATGAATTAGCTCTAGGGTTTCGATATTTTTAGTGGTTTAGCTAAATTATTGAAATTTTAGTTCGAATTGGACACATTGCAGGTTTGGACTGAAATGAATGGCACAGGGAGGCTAGGTCCGTGAACTGCAAATACCTTAGGTGAGGGAAATTCGTACCCTTTGGATAACTTGAATGAAATTTAGGGTGAAGAGATTTGTATATGTTTAAAATGTACGTTATATTCGATTAGAATGCATTTTCTAACAATTTATATGTGATTATTAAGGCTAAGTATAGGATTTTATATGAACTAGACTGTTTGATACGAAAGAAGCATGTTAGAGGATGATAAAATCATGTTGGGTTGTTTAAAATAGCTTTCCTTAGAGTTCAAGTCGAAATATGCATGAAAAATATTAAAATTATGGGGTTGGAATGAAATGCTAATCAGAATGAAGGATGTTGTTGTATTCAATATCTTTCTTAGGTTATTTTTGAGTTGTTAATTACATAACTGAACGTATATTGTAGGATAGTTTAAGAATTTGAGGTTAGAGCTTAAGGATCGATGTTGCCTTTTTCATTATAATTTATTCTGCATATAGGCAATTTAAATGCGATCATTGTATCATGAAACTAGACCCTTACTTCTTGAGAATAACATATAGTTTGAAACGTTTGAATGAGAATTGAAAAGTTTATGATTTTTTGAAAAATTTCTACTTAGTAGGAAACTAATTACTCATGCTTATTTTAGACTTTGAGTGGTCTTTTAGTTTGAATTAGATTCGACTTTGATCATGTTATTGGTCTATGAATGAAATGCAAGTGATGGCATCAGAGTGTACATTTATGAGATTTTGGAGGAATTAGGAATTGTACAAAAATAGGAAAAATTGATAAACCCTAAAAATAAATTAAAATTGATGATATAATTGTGATTTTGTATTTAGGAAATATCAGTTGAGGATCGAAATAAGGTTTCATTGGGGAAAGTGTGGAAATAGAGAGTGAATACCCTCTCTAGAGGTGAGTGGACGGTTCATTGTGTTCGTAAATGAGAAACCTGTTTTAAAATTGCTTTGAAAATGATTTTGAAAGATTTTTACATGTTTTATATAAATTGTTTTGTGATTGTGGGCTGTCTGAACTGGATTGTGAAATACGAATGCATCCACTGTGTTTATGAATGTTTTTGTGCCATGTGATATTTGATATTGCTCTATGAACTGTTTTGGCATGAGATTATGGATTATTTGTTGAAAATCATGGTACATTGTTGAGAAATGGATTGATTGAGAAATGAAGGGTGTCGTAGATGACTATAGTCATATTCCCACCATGGAGCGACCTGACGGGGTGGCGTGGTTTGGGGTTTGGATGTGCAGGGGAGTTTGACGTCCCTTTCTCTGCCGAAGTCGTGCTATATCTGGTGCACCCCGGTGAGGTACTACCCAACGCCAAGGAATGGGGTATGTTTTGAAACATTGGATAGAAAAACCCTTGGCGAGCTTTCGTCTGGGTTTGGCCGCCCTAAGACGAAAGTATTTTTCGATGGGACCCCAGGATTTTTTGAAAAGATAATTGACATTGATGCATATTTGTGAAATGTGATTTATTGAAATGATTTTATGTATATGAAATGATTTATGAGATATGTTTTGACTGCCTCGCATTCACCCTTTTTTTATGAACACAATTGCATCATTGCATTCCACTCACTGAGTATTCCCCAATACTCACCCCCTCTCTCCACCTTTTTCAGAAGAGACTTAGTTGGGAGACTACTCGACGGAGCTTACGCAGTATTTTTGCGGATTGTATAGGTATTTGGCACATGCAAGGTTACTTTTGGAGATCTATAGCTTTCAAACCATGGAAAGGAAAGTCTGTACATCCTATGTCGTGCGGATTTTATTGATACCGGCCGAGTTATTGGCAAGTATTGATAAAATCCGACGATTTTTGATTTGTTCTTTATTATTTTGATTACTCTATTTTTGGAAAACTGTTTATATCTGTACTAGGACATTTGGGCTGTAAATCTTAATTTGGTTGCTTTTTCTTTGATTTTGTGAAGTTCTGTACAACTCATACCGTTAGAATTTTACCGATACTAGCTTGTTTTCCTCAGGTAAGTGTTGGTAAAATCCGACGGTTATGTTTTGGGACTTCTTGTTTGTTACACATTTTATTGTGGTGAGAATTCTGAGTGGCTAGGATGGCCACGTCGCATGCGTGCATATACAGGTTCCCACTCCCCGTTATGTGCTATTGTGTACTCGTGCATGTACAGGTTTCCACTCCCCGATGTGTGCTAATGTATGATTGCATGTACAGGATCCCACTCCCCGATGTGTGTCAATGTGTGTGTTTGTACGTCCAGAAATGAGCTGGATGGGCTCTTTACATGTGTAATGATTTTGTGATTTCTTGTTTTTGAAGAGCTTTATGCTTTTGATGATTTATTGTGAATTTGATAGCCTTGCGGAGTCCCGGTAGATGGGGAGGTTTTGCCCATGTACCGAGACGACGCGGCGGTTGTAGCGTGGTCGATCCGAGGATCGGAGCGTGACAGCTTTATTGGTATCAGAGCCCAGGTTTACGATTTTAAAAGTTTGATGGTTTTGAAATATTGTGAAATGTTTCAAAATGTTCCAAAAGTTTTCTAAAGACTTTAAAATGTTATGTTTATTTTGGAAAAGGTTTACATCTTTTAAAAAGGTTTTCGGAGAATGCACAGAACTTTCCATGGTTTTCCTAGGAAGTTAGGAATGCTTATTTTTAGGGGGTTAAGTACTTGGATTAGTTCATATTTTAAATTGCTAAGTTCAGAACCTCTTTGTAGAACTTTATTTTTTGGATAATGAATAAGGAACCCCAAATGAAATATTTTTCTCTTTATCTCCATATCTTTAGTAATGTATCACTCTATAAATGGTGATTTGATTGTGACTCAAGACCTCCTGTGGCTTGTTTGGTCAAATATTGGGGACCTTAGTAGTGGTTTTGGCCCTCGGACCTATATCTTGATATTAGAAATTTAGTGTATATGTATAATTGTGGAGCCTTCAGAAACTCATAGAGGTGTATATCATGTATTCAATGAAGAATTTTATAGAAATCAACTATAAGTTCACCCCCACATTGTCTTTAGATTTGCATGAGTTAGTGGACTAATCTCTAAGTAGGGACTTTAGTATGGTAAGATTCTCTTTTGAAAAACTAAATGGGGTTAGTGGTACTAATAGTATGACTAGCATGGCTCTTTGATTTGGGATGGCGAGTTATAAGACATTCTCTTGTGTAATAGTGAAGTAATTTGGGCTCTGTGAGAAGACAGAACTGTAGCGTCTTGCATTGATTATTTTCTTTACTTTAAACAACTGGGACTCTTAACTCCCTAATTTTAAATATGACCTTCGCATTTGAAATGCTTCTCATCATTTCCCATCCATTCGAATTTTTATTACATCACTTCAGTCTGATTTGCTTTCAAGTTTAAGAAACATATGACTATCTCATAAGGAACTTAAAGAATGGTTAGAGTGGTAGAGCAATTTTGTGATAGATAAAGTTTTGCGATATTCTGATGAATAAATGAGGAAGTTGATCTTTAAACTGGATATTTGTGGTGGAAAAGAACTTTCGTGTAGATTTATTCCTAAGGAAATGCTGTCAAATTTAACATGCTTGGTCCTCACCTGAATATGCTTTCTGCGCAAGTGTCACATCCTAATTTTGATAGACTGTGAATGTTATTCCATGCTTCTCAAGCATATGCTCCAACATTATATCTTTAAGTAGGGGATTGTAATAGGAGCTTTTACCATTGGGTTACTAATGGTAGGAGGCAAAGGAATGGTTTCACTTTGATGCTTTTATCAGGAAGTGTGAATTTTATTCTTTTTGGTTTTCTGATAATGCTAATAGGTTCAACAGGTGATTATTATTGCTAGTTATTATGATCTTTGATTGTAACCAAATGTCAATTTTTGAAGTCAAAGTAAAGGTTTTTGAGGTTTGCTTAATTGGTAATAATTTTGATTTTTTTTGCTAATTGGTGAAAGATAAGGGAAGATGTCTTGGCCTTGTTTCCATAGACTTTTATTGTACGGGAATGATGAGTGGTCTTTTGGATAGAATTCTTGACAAATTGAATAATCAGTCTCGGGTGAAGGTGTTTAGGGAGCACACTCGTGCCCTCTAGGTGAGTGAAGTCATAACAAAGGAGGTCCATTCTTGGAGCTTATTTTCTATTCTAGTGGATGGGAGGGAGGTAGTTTGTTTACCCAATGGTGAGAAGAATAGAGGGTTGTATGTTTTGAGAGAGGTTCTTAAGGATTTACTACAGGACGGGGGTGTGAAAAAAAAAAATTATGGGTGGAACAGATGTTCGACCGAGGGTTGTGTGCAGAATTTTGAGGAATCTGATGGTCGAATAGGTAGAAACCATGAAGAAGATCTATTGAGTCTTATGGGGTCTGATGACAATTTGTTTTTTTGAGAAAATTAGGGAACATGAATGATGGAGGTGGTAGTTGATGAGGATTTAAATGAGAAAATCAAGTTAACTGAATCTGTTTTGGGGCATATTTTGCTGGATGAGGGCGCTGTATGTTGTGGTGATAGTTGTAAGACTTAAAGAGATGTTACCAGTATGTTCAGCACCATGGAGTTTCTGTGTAAATTAAAGGTCAAGGTAGAATAAAACATTTTCAATTATGGCTGAGCAGCCCAAACATAACTCACTTCAAATTACCTGAAATCAAGAAAATAATATGTATTGAAATATTTTGTGGAACTCTATGGAGTATTACCCAAAACTTATGGTCCTAGAGCCTCCACTTATATTTCTGGTATACTTTTATTCATAGTTTGGCATTTAGTTATATTGTTATTTTTATTGATGATCATCCAAGAAAGACAAGTACTTAAAAAGAGCTGCTATAAGTACTGAGTGACACCAAAATCTTTAACCATACGATGAATGGTCTCAGTAAGTATTGAATGTTTCTTTCAAGTAACTGTCATTTTATGCTTTCGATAAATATGGGGGAAAGCTTTTTGTTTTGATGGTTATTTAGAAAAGTAATATTTGTAATGGACATTACCTTCTTTGGATGAGCAGCATCTTAGGTGATCTTGATAACAAGAAACTTTGTTGTCTAGTTTGAAAATTTGAGGATATGGAAACTAGTGGCAGCTTCCTCAATGTTTGATGCAGTCACCTTGGAGAAACTAATATGACGAGTCTTTACGAGATTTATATATTGTAGTGAGATTTCTCTGGTGTTTCAGTCAACTGCAGTGATTTAGAATTCCTTAGATAACCATTTAAGTAAAGTCTCTTAATTTGGGGTAGATTTATCCTTCAAAAGGAGGTATGAGATTATATGGATCATTCTAGCTTTTATAACATTGAAACAATGAATCTTATAAACATCTAGGCAGAAATCTTTATGCATGGTTACTTGAACACCATTTAAGAGTAAGAACGTCTGTAAACGAAATTTTGAGGTATATTGAATTGGTCGAGTTCAATGATAGTATTTTCATATATTTGTGGTATGTGTATTAACGACTTCAGTTTTGATCTTCTACAATGCTTTGTAGCAGATACAAGGTGGAGGCCTATTCCAATTGTTGTTGAGGAATGTGTTAATCGAGAAAGTGTTGCTCCTTTTATATCCAAGGTTTCAAGGTTTTAGAACAAACAAGGTGATTCAGAGACTATTGATTTTTGTGCTTTAATTGCTGCAATTTGAAAAAGGAAATTAAAGGAATCTCAATCTCAAGGAATACCACCTACCAAATACTCATATTAGAATAAGACAAGTTTTTCTATCAATACTTTGGGAGATACTATAGAGAATGATAATATATATGTAGTTTGAAATTGGTGGATTGGAGACATTATATATACAATGTATATATATATAAAGTATTAAGATAATGTAGGTGATAAGCGTGCATACATATATACAATATATTAAGATATCATGATTTGCGAGTAAGCAATTACATAGCTGTAAATGAGAATAAGAATAAGTTTAGGTGCTTAAAGATATATTGTTTGGGGGGTTGTACATTTGAGACGAGAGTAATTTCCAAATAAACTTATCACAAACTAAATTTTAGGAAATTTGGAAGACCGAAGAAACTAAAGGAAAAAAAAACAATACCCCTATTTGTTTGATATATAAACTTTATTTTTATAAATTTCGAGGACGAAATTTGTTTTTAGGGGGTTATGAGTTGTAATACCAAAAACTTGATGTCGAATGTTTTGTAAACATTTCTATAATAAAATAGAAAATTTTGAAATTTTATTGATTTTCGATTTTGGGGTCTTACTTTTAATTTTTGGTATATTTTTAAATTGTCATGTCCGCGAACCATAATAAATCTCATTTTTATGAAAAATTTAAATTTTGTAAAAAGGGGTGTGAATATATATATATAAATAATTATTTATTTATTTAAATATATATAAAAAAAGAGAAGAGAGAGAGGTGCTGCTTTTCGGAGTGAAACGCAGCACTCCCTCCCAAACTCAATTAGGGTTGGAAAACCCTAATTGATCACTTCTCTCTCCCTCTCTCATCCTCCCCTTCGTCGACCAAAGCTTTGCCCTCTCTCCTTCGCGATCTTTCGTCGCCCGCCGCTGCTCATTCCGCCCACACTCCACCGCCAGCCACCGATTACTACCACACCACCATCGCCATTGTCCCCCCTGTCTTCTCTCTCTCTCTCTCTCTTTCCCTCTGTTCTCTCCGTCTCTCTCTCTTTCCCCTTCGTACTCTCTCTGTCACTCTCTGCTCTCTCTCCTTCTCCCACGATCTCTCTCTATTTCCTGCTCTCTCTTTCTCTTTCTCTCTCTCTCCCTCTCTACTCCCTCTGTTCTGTCTCCTTTTAGCGTAAACAGAGAGCATTCGCTCTCTTCTTCTCTACCTTTTCCCGCGCGAACAGACCTCCTTCTCCCTCAGTTCGCTCGTGCCCTTGCCTTCCTTAGCCGTGAAGACTTCTGCAGTTTTCACAGAAGCCTCCAAGCCGGCAGCAGCAGAAAGCCTTCAAAACCCTAGGTCGATTCTGCTGACTCCACTTTCTGCGTAGGTAAGGATGAATTAGCTCTAGGGTTTCGATATTTTTAGTGGTTTAGCTAAATTATTGAAATTTTAGTTCGAATTGGACACATTGCAGGTTTGGACTGAAATGAATGGCACAGGGAGGCTAGGTCCGTGAACTGCAAATACCTTAGGTGAGGGAAATTCGTACCCTTTGGATAACTTGAATGAAATTTAGGGTGAAGAGATCTGTATATGTTTAGAATGTACGTTATATTCGATTAGAATGCATTTTGTAACAATTTATATGTGATTATTAAGGCTAAGTATAGGATTTTATATGAACTAGACTGTTTGATACGAAAGAAGCATGTTAGAGGATGATAGAATCATGTTGGGTTGTTTAAAATAGCTTTCCTTAGAGTTCAAGTCGAAATATGCATGAAAAATATTAAAATTATGGGGTTGGAATGAAATGCTAAGCAGAATGAAGGATGCTGTTGTATTCAATATCTTTCTTAGATTATTTTTGAGTTATTAATTACATAACAGTACGTATATTGTAGGATAGTTTAAGAATTTGAGGTTAGAGCTTAAGGATCGATGTTACCTTTTTCATTATAATTTATTCTGCATATAGGCAATTTAAATGCGATCTCTGTATCATGAAACTAGACCCTTAGTTCTTGAGAATAACATATAGTTTGAAACGTTTGAATGAGAATTGAAAAGTTTATGATTTTTCAAAAAATTTCTACTTAGTAGGACTCATGCTTATTTTAGACTTTGAGTGGTCTTTTAGTTTGAATTAGATTCGACTTTGATCATGTTATTGGTCTATGAATGAAATGCAAGTGATGGCATTAGAGTGTACATTTATGAGATTTTGGAGGAATTAGGAATTGTACAAAAATAGGGAAAATTAATAAACCCTAAAAATAAATTGAAATTGATGATATAATTTTGATTTTGTATTTAGGAAAGATCAGTTGAGTATCGAAATAAGGTTTTGTTGGGGAAAATGTGGAAATAGAGAGTGAATACCCTCTCTAGAGGTGAGTGGACGGTTCATTGTGTTCGTAAATGAGAAATCTGTTTTAAAATTGCTTTGAAAATGATTTTGAAAGATTTTTACATATTTTATATAAATTGTTTTGTGATTGTAGACTGTCTGAACTGGATTATGAAATACAAATGCATCCACTATGTTTATGAATGTTTTTGTGCCATGTGATATTTAATATTGCTCTATGAACTATTTTGGTATGAGATTATGGATTATTTGTTGAGAATCATGGCACATTGTTGAGAAATGGATTGATTGAGAAATGAAGGGTGCCGTAGATGACTATAGTCATATTCCCACCATGGAGCGACCCGACGAGGTGGCGTGGTTTGGGGTTTGGATGTGCGGGGGAGTTTGACGTCCCTCCCTCTGCCGAAGTCGTGCTATATCTGGTGCACCCCGGTGAGGTATGACCCAACGCCAATGAAGGGAGTATGTCTTGAAACATTGGATAGAAAAACCCTTGACGGACTTTCGTCTGGGTTTGGCCACCCTAAGACGGAAGTGTTTTTCGATGGGACCCTAGGATTTTCTGAAAAGATAATTGACATGGATGCATATTTGTGAAATGTGATTTATTGAAATGATTTTATGTATATGAAATGATTTATGAGATATGTTTTGACTGCCCTACATTCACCCATTGTTTATGAACACAATTGCACCATTGCACTCCACTCACTGAGTATTCCCCAATACTCACCCCCCTCTCTCCACCTTTTTCAGAGGAGACTTAGTTGGGAGACTACTCGGCGGAGTTTGCGCCGTATTTTTACGGATTGTATAGGTATTTGGCACATGCAGGGTTACTTTTGGAGACTTATAGCTCTCAAACCATGGAAAGGAAAGTCTGTACATCCTATGTCGTGCGGATTTTATTGATACCGGCCGAGTTGTTGGCAAGTATTGATAAAATCCGACGATTTTTGATTTGTTCTTTATTATTTTGATTACTCTATTTTTGGAAAACTGTTTATATCTGTACTAGGACATTTGGGCTGTAAATCTTAATTTCGTTGCTTTTTCTTTGATTTTGTGAAGTTCTGTACAACTCATACCGTTAGGATTTTACCGATACTGGCTCGTTTTCCTCAGGTAAATGTTGGTGAAATCCGACAGTTATATTTTGAGACTTCTTGTTTATTACACGCTTTGTTGTGGTGAGAATTCTAAGTGGCTAGGGTGGTCACGTCGCATGCGTGCATGTACAGGTTCCCACTCCCCGTTGTGTGCTGCTGTGTACTCGTGTATGTACAGGTTCCCACTCCCCGATGTGTGCTAATGTATGATTGCATGTATAGGATCACACTCCCCGATGTGTGTTAATGTGTGTGTTTGTACGTCCAGAATTGAGCCAGATGGGCTCCTTGCATGTGTAATGATTTTGTGATTTCTTGTTTTTGAAGAGTTTTATATTTTTGATGATTTATTGTGAATTTGATAGCCTTGCGGAGTCCCGGTAGATGGGGAGGTTTTGTCCATGTACCGAGACGACGTGGCGGTTGTCGCGTGGTTGATCCGAGGATCGGGGTGTGATATCTTAACAATCAAGAAGTTGTTTAGTTTTCATCTTTGATTTCTCTCTTTCTGGGTGATTAACCTTCTCCTCTTGCTTTTGATTCTAGGGTTTGAAGTCTTGTCTTTAAGAGTCTTTACTCCCAGATCCTTTTTCATCATCTAACTAGTTCTTCCCAAAGTCCTCCTTTTTTAATTTGAACAATTTTATTTGAAAGGCAAAGATTACTAAGTACAAAAATATTTATTTGGTTCATGGTATGCCTACCCTTCTCTTATCCCGCACTAAACGGAGAAGAACAAGGGGTGAGCCCTTTTTCCCATAGTGCTTAATAAAATTAATACTAATGATATTTTTCAAAAGAGAAGACCTTATAAAACTATTTTCTTGGATGTGTATAATGTGTCGTACTCATTCTAAATCTAGAGAGCACAAGTCAAGGTAGATATGGAATTTGGGTGTGTCCCCGAAAATTTTCTAACTTGTGGAAATACGTACTTTTAGCTATTGCATCGTGTATTTGGAGAGAACAAAATACCAAATATTTTGCAATGAAAACTTTCAGCAATCTCTTTTGTGAGGAAAAAATATTTTGTATACTCCTTTATAGGTTCGTGTCTCGGGAATTTCTAAACATTATATTCTAGAACATCTGAAAAGATTTGAAGAGAGATTAGAGAGCAGTTGTGTATGCGTCTCTTGTCCCACTTTGCTTTTTTTTTTTTTTTAACCATTTTATATCCTTAGCAATTGCATACATTCTTTCATACATCAAATATATTCTTTTTTCTATTAAAAAAAAAAACCCACTTGGCCTTCAAGCATCCCCACCTGCGGCAAAAGTAGAACTATCATGCTTTCTTCTTCTATCTTAATATTTACAATCAATGATTTGGAAAACCATTAATGCTATTCACCCTAATTAATGACATTATTCCTAAATCATGTTAAATAACCATCATGAGCAATAAATGTCAACATTTTCCGTAGAATGTAACAGTAATTACATGCCATTTGTTCTGTGCAAAAATCTCAAAATATAGTGTTATTCTGGGGGGAAAAAAATAGTACAATATAGTGTTAATCTATAAAGATACTTTATACGTTTAGTATGAGTCTTCCAAATTTTTACTATGATAGAATTATAATTTTTTGTAGCAGATGGTAAACTACTAGGACCATAAGCTCCTTCCTAGGCAAACAGGAAAGAAAATACATAGTAAATCTAGGAATTCAAAAGGATCAAGAAGCAAGTCAAAGATCACAACCTCTTCCACATTTCTTCCTCCAAGTGCAGAAATCTCATTTAGTAGCCATCACTTTGAAGGCCACACAAATATCAAGCAATATTTATAGAAAGATATTATCTTCTCTCATATAGATCTAGTTTCACCAAATCACTACATTTTCAAGGGACCTTAGTCACAATGGAAAAGAGTTATAATTGTTGTTGTTGTTGTTTTAGGATTCGGAGGATAGCCATATCCTTCTATCAGCATTAGGCAGATACTTATAGCAGAGAAGAGGACAACAAGGTAATATGTTTAACCAATTTTTAGGTGCACATATTACACATCATGGGTGAACGAAATTATGCCAATGAACATGTGCTTATAACATAGCTAGTGGCCCTGGAATAGCCCTCAACCCAGATAATTTCTTGTAGATGCCATAAGGAGTAAAGATGCCAACAAATTGTAATGTTGATAATAAAATTAATTACACACGCGCACACACACAAACTCTGCAATCCATTCTCCAATGGAAGTGGAGCTTCCCACTACACCGCAGTCCAATTCACAAGCCCAAAGCCTGATCTCCCTACTGCATCTAGAACAAGACCAAATCATCTCTCTCTTGAAGCTTAATTTTGAGAATCAAGATGGGGGATTTGCAGATCTGTTGGGAATTTCATATATAATATATATTGATCGACTTGAAATGGAGAAATGATGTTAAGACATATGGTTAGACCATTTTTAAAAGGCTGGGATCTCTGTAAATCTAATCTAATGGAAAATAGTCTGCTTACCTCAGATTCATTCAACATTCATCATTTAGGGAAGAGTTTATTGATGATAAAGGAGTGTAAGAGCTTGAGGAAATTGCCATCGTTGGACCCAAGGAAATCGTTACACATGGAGAGAGAGAGAGAGAGAGAGGCACAAAGAGACAGAGCGAGAGAGACAGAGACAAAGACAACAGAAACAGAGACAGAGACAAGGATGGAGATGGAGACACAGATTCGTGTCCATATCATTAGATATAAAGGCATGGTAGCGCTGATCAAGTTTCCTTCTTCCCTAGAGAGAGAGAGACAGAGACACAGATTCATTCAACATTTTCATTTTTATTTTCATTTTTATTGTCAACCGACCAAAAACCATCGAACCAACAACCTTCTTGAAAATTAAAAAAAAAAAAAAAAAAAACGTTGAACCAGCCTGGCACGGCCCTACTCAGCGGGCCAGGCCGGTTCTAACCAAAATTTTTTTGGAACCGACCCGGCACGGCCAGGGATCTGCTTTGAAACCGCGGCTGAACCGGCCCTCGGTTTCTGGACCCGTCCTGAACCGGACCCATCTCTATATACCCCGCTCAAAAGAAAGTTTAGGGCATGCTTTCCTTATTATGATCTATATGTTTCCAATGTAATCATGTGGGTATAACACAAGCCAACAATTTTTTAAAAATTTGTCAAATAATTATGCACATACACGCAGAGGATATCACCAATCACCTATGTAGTATGCACACCATACATAGCCAAGTGAAAACTTTAGTGGGCGCTTGTGGCATGTGGTATAACAACTCTGAAAGTAGTGATCACTTGTTTTCATATTGTTCAATTGCACCGAAAATGTGAAACAGCGTATTTGTTGTGTGCCACAATAATTGAGTTTGTCATGGAAGCCCGTGATTTTCATATTAGGAGTGCAAAAGGATACTCTCTTGCTTTGTGTGCATGCTTTGTGTGCTTTTGGACAATTTCTTGATGTCTTTTAGGAGAGCCTAATGCTAGAATTTTCAAAAATCAGCTTATTGATTCATCACTTCTATGTGATAAGATTGCATTTTATACTTTGTGTAAGCTCATGCTACAACAATTTATGAAGATCGTAGAATAGAAGAGTTGGAAATGGAATAGAGAGCAATTATTGGTTAGCTTATATTTTGCTCTTTCTTCGACTTCCTAAGAATTCCTCATCTTTTGAGTTTTTTGTACATTCTTCATTACATCTAATTCAATTTCCTTTTCTATCTAAAAAATAGCTTGCAACAATCCGCCATCAAGCCCTTCAGTTTGAAAGAGAATGGACAACAAAAGATGTTAAGGATGAAGTGCTTCGTTAGAATTGGGGATTGACAAAAAGGAAAAATAAAAAGCAAGAAAAAGGCTCAAATGGTTAGAGACAGAGTGCTACTCAAATATAACAAACAGAAAAATAGAAGAACAATCATGTAAGAAAGAGATTTTACCTTGAAAATCTAGGTAGAACCCTTGTCTTTGGCTTCGTCACCAACAGCGTCAGTGACCAACTCTAATGGCCTCTGATCAATAACCTCATCAATTATTCCAAACTCCTTAGCTTCTTGAGGGGCCATGAAATAATCCCTGTCCATATTCTTCTGAATAATCCCCACTTCTTGGCCTGTATGCTTTGAATACAACAAATTCAAAGAATCCCAAACATGCACAATCTGCTTGGTATGTATGGTCATATCTTTGGGCTGCCCAAAATTCCAAAATCAGCACTCACATATCAGCACTCACATATCAAGTTTTGAAGATATGACATGCATTGCTTATATCAACAGTGTCACATCTTAAAGACGCAACATATAAAATAAATAAACAGTATTATGTTATGAAATAATGTCAGTGCATACCGTATCTTCAAAATTCGATATGTAAATGTTAATTTTGGAATTAGTTTTTGTTGAAAGTTGTTTTATTTTTTTTTTTCACGTAAAAAACGTTCGTCTCTCTCTGCTCTATCACCATTGGGATGAGACCGTAATATCTCTTACTCATCGCACTCGCATTCCTACACCTGCTGCTGGCTATGGCTGCTTGCAGTTTGCTCAGACCTCTCATCATCGTCGTCGTCATCGTCATGGCTGGGCCTGTCCGAGATAAGTGACCACAGCTGCTGCTCCTGGATTTCAACACCCTTCTCCTGCAGGGTGGTTGGGGGTGTTTTGGCTTTTCATTTCCAAGTATTAATTGTCAAATGGTTTAATATACATAAGGATTATTTTTATTTTTTATTTTTTATTTTTTATTTTTTATATAAACCATATTTTTTATTTTTTTGATATATGGTTCAAGTATTTTTTTTAATATAATACAAGAGACCATCTTTTATTTTTTTGGTTAAATATGGTTTAATATATAAAATATTTTTAATATTATGTACCAGTTTATTATTTCAAAAATTACTGACAAAATATTATAATTTTCAAAATTTTATATTATAGTTTGAAAACAACAATAAAAAGAATAATAGACAGCTAACAAGATCTAGATTGAAACTTGCAGCAGATTCAATAAAAAAATTCCATCATCTTACTAACTTTTTTCAAATTTGCCAATTCCCCCAATTAATATTCAAATCATATCAACAAGTAATTTGAAAAAAAAAAATCATCTAAAAGTTATTATACAAAT
This sequence comes from Dillenia turbinata, assembly GCA_037126225.1. Classification (NCBI taxonomy): domain Eukaryota; kingdom Viridiplantae; phylum Streptophyta; class Magnoliopsida; order Dilleniales; family Dilleniaceae; genus Dillenia; species Dillenia turbinata. Next base: position 24,406,383 of record JBAMMX010000011.1, on the reverse strand, counting down.
ATTATAAACACTAACACAACAAATAAAATATATACACAAATTCTACTTGAAATTTGAAGTGTTAATGGATTGTGCACGATAATTGTAACTGTTGGAGGTGGGTTGTGACTCCACAGATATCAATTTCTTGATGACTCGAACAATTGTCGTCGAAGGGATGTGAGACCTACAAAAACCATCAAAAGGTACTCCAACAGAGGAGGTTCTGATATTCAAATCAGAAATAACGGTTTTTGAGTGTAAAGAAATAGACTCAAAGTTTTAGAGATTGAGAGGTTCCCTATGACTAGTGTACCTAATGTGTAAGGCCAATAGAGCGTATCTGATTTAGAAGACTTGAGGGTTTCTTATACCTGATAGAGTCATATACTTTCGGGGTATTACAATCCTACTTTCCTTACGGAGATAATATTCCGAAACGTTCGTGATCTTTATCATATGGAAAGTTTTGTTACTTGGGAGATCCTTTCCTTATCTCCAGGATCCTAGAGATACTACCCTTCAATAGAGAATCAGAGTCGTTGGGATGTTTTGACCTTTCCGTAGGATCGATAAGGCCGTTGGTCTTTGGATGGTCGTTTAGCCAATACGGAGCCTTCGGGGGTTGTCCGTACGGTGAACCAAGAGCTAAATACCCGATCGGGGAGGTAAATCCCACTTAGCAAATCTCGTTCGGGAGATGAGACAGCTAAGACTCTTCGATAGATCAGTTGAATAACCATAGAGAGTAGTCGTTCGATAATATTGAGTTGTGCTCGCCCATCGTTCAGTAGTTGTCCTTTGTGGGCCTTTCAAGTGTTGTCCCTTTGAAACGAGCATTGGGTTATGTCTCATCATTTACCCCTACTCATGGTGTCGTTTCGTAAGAAAAGTACAATGAGTACCCATTTTTTGCTTATGGCTTAATGTCACATGTTGCCGTCAGGGTATGCGGATCGTCTTTTGGCGCTTATACAAGACCAATTGCTCAAATACGCTAAGTATTTTCATTCCCTTTTCTTCTTCGAGGGCCATTAGAGAAGTTATTTCCGACAGTAATGGTGAAAACTTCCACTACTCAAGTTTACCCGGGCATTGGTGATATTATGAGTACCATGTCCATGAAGGAGATTCAAGAAGTTCAGACTGATATGCTGATGGGAGACAATTACACTTTGGTGTTCGCCACGAACGTTGATAGGGCTAGCATGGCATCGAAGGAATGTGTGCTGATATACCAGCAATCGGTTAAATACGGATTGAAGGTTCCATATACAGGTCCTTTCGCGGAGGTATTACGTCATTGGAACATATATTCAACTCTCTTAATCCCGAGCGCTTGGCGTCTAGTAGTTGTTGTAGCCTCTCTGTTATGGTTTTATCGTTTTCGTTTTGATTTCGACATCTTGTCGTCTATTTTCATCTTGATAAAATACAGGAATAGCAGTTCAACCAGGAGCTGGTACAAGCTACAGACTTGACCCGAGTCCAACTAGAGATTCTGCTATAAAGAGTCTATTAACAAGAATTGGATGCATAAGTTCTTCTTCATGGAATTCATGGACAAGAATTATGTTCTTATGCTCTCCGACCCCTGTGAGGGGCCATCCTTAGGGCTGAAGCCTCCGGCAGTATCTAAGCATAACCGTTTCGTTCGATCGGTCAATGGTTATTGTAAGTCCACCGGTCGAAATATATGGGTTGATTCTCTACTGGACGATCAGATGTTGTCTTTAATTGATCTGCTGGTCAGGGAGAAGAGGAGGGTCAAAGGCCCCTTTTATTGGAAAAAGAGAAGATCGAACTGGTTGACTCTTTAGATTTTTTCAACGACACTATGCTAAAAGAGGTTACCACCAAAAGGCAAGTTTGGTCAGGCTCAAAAAGATCTTTTCAGGAGTCTGTCGGGGCGTCTATGGCCCTTATGGAGTCTTCGTCTCCCTTGTCGAAAATGAGGAAGATCTTACCGCCTATTTCTCCATCAGGCTGTGTGCTAGTTGCTTTGCCTGTGCGTTCGGATCCGACGATGATTATACCGATGGAGACCATCGTCTCAGAAGGAAGTGGATCGACGAGCAACGGGAGTGCCGGTGAGGGCATACCAGGAGGATTAGAAAGTGCTCCCCTGTCTAGTGGCAAGACAGGGCCAGATATTTCCAGGTTTGCGACGGAGAGGATGGCAAGGCCTTCTTCTACTGTTTCGAATTGGCTGTCACGCAAAGGAAAATGCAAGTTTTCAGATGGGACTGCTTTACCGCCTATCGTTCCCATTCGGTCTTTTAATGGGAAGAAGGGTTCGAAAAAGCAAAGGATTGTTAAGGCGGACCGCATTGTCAGTCAGTTAGACTTTTATCGGTGCGAACATGATCTACATAGGATGTTTCAGGAGCAAGTTGGCAGGGCTCTTAAGTCTCTTGGTTTGATGGTATCATTCTCTTCATATTTATTCAGTTTCTTCTCTTTCTTGCTCTTTTCTGATCAATCGTTCTTTTCAGACCATAGCTCTTGCAGAATTTCAAAAGCAGTAGAAGAGACAAGTGATAGAGCACTTGGAGGGACGCGTCGCTGAATTAAGCAAGCAATGCGAGAAGCTAGAGTCAGAAACCAAGGTACGCGAGGCGCATCTCCAATCAATCAAGAGGTTGGCTCAGATTCGTGAAGAGTCTCTTCAGGCAGCGGAACATAAGATAACTGACCTCAAGGAGTCTCGCACAAGGGATACCGCTGCCTTTAAAGATTCCCAACACAAATTGACCGAAAGATTGAGGTGCATCGAAGAGATTATTCACCAAATGGGTCTGGGCAATACTCTGCCCCAAGTTGAAGAGGTCGCAACGGCTCAGGGTTCGGCTGTCATTCATAAAGCCCCTATTACAGTTCCAACTGCTAGGAGATCTACTTCCCATGGAGTCTCATTATTTCCTTCCGATCCTATGTAGCCTCTCTTTAAAACTTTATACCCCAGTGCTTTTTACTTTGAGTAATCCTTGTTCTTTGTTAACGATTGAGACTGCCTCGTTATCTATTGTTGTATTCTTATCATGTTTGTCTGGCAGAATCAGGGTGACTTAGCCCCGATGTGCTAGCTCGTTCAACTAATAGAAACTTTAGATAGAGGGGCTGTATCCACTCACTCGGGGAGTTCCATCACTTTTTGATGACACGTTCGATTAGTAGGAAAACTTTAAATAGGGGGCCGTGTCTACTCGTTCGAGGAGTTTCATCCCTTTTTGATGACACGTTCGATCAGTAGGAAACTTCAGATAGGGGGATCGTGTCCACCCATTCGAGGAGTTTCATCCCTTTTTTATGACGCGTTCGATCGGTAGAAAACTTTAGATAGGGGGCCGTGTCTACCTGTTCGGGGAGTTTCATCTCTTTTTTATGACACGTTCTATTGGTAGGAAACTTTAGATAGGGGAGTCGTGTCTACCCATTTGGAAAGTTTCATCCCTTTTTGATGGTACGTTTGATCAGTATGAAACTTTAGATAGGGGGCCGTGTCTATCCATTCGGGGAGTTTCATCCCTTTTTGATGACATATTCGATCAGTAAGAAACTTTAGATAGGGTGCCGTGTCTACCCATTCGGAGAGTTTCATCCCTTTTTGATGACACGTTCGATCGGTAGGAAACTTTAGATAGGGGCCCTGTCCACCCGTTCAGGGAATTTCATCCCTTTTTTATGACACGTTCGATCGATAGGAAACTTTAGATAGGGGGTCATATCTACTCATTCAGGGAGTTCCATCCCTTTTTGATAACACGTTCGATCGGTAGAAAACTTTAAATAGGGGGCCGTGTCCACCCGTTCAGGGAGTTTTATCCCTTTTGGATAACACGTTCGATCGGTAGGAAACTTTAGATAAGGGGCGTGTCCACCCGTTCAGGGAATTTCATCCCTTTTTGATGACACATTCGATCGATAGGATCAGGGCGACTTAAACCTTCCGTTATGTAGGGAATATGTAAGTAAGAAGTTTGTCGAGACGATACCTCGCTAATTAGAGAATACCCTCACATTTAAGAGAAAAGACTGAAAGGAGCATACCTTGGTGATTACTTGGGGGCAGAAGTCAAAGGCTTTGTATCACATGTTGATATTCCTATGTCCTGTGGCGTTCTAAACTTGATTTTCATATACTTGGTGCTGGGCAGAGCTTCCAGGGCGTTCAAGCTCGGCCTGCCCAGAATGACGTTGTAGAGCGAGGGGAGATCCACCACATTGAATACAACTAAAGCCGTTGCATGATTGGGAGGTGTGCCAAGGATGACCAGAAGCAAGATAATACCTATGGGGTATATCCATTCTCCTGAGAGCCCTTTGACCAAGCCTGTATGGGGTTGAAGATGGGCGGACGTGAACCTCATTCGTCTGAAAGCATCCCAGTATAGAGATTACAGTCTGCTCCCTGATCGATAAAAATCCTTCTAGCCTCGTGTTGCCCGATCTTGGCGACCATTACGAAGGGGTCATGACGACTCAGGTCTACCCCGACTAGATCTTCATCCGTGAAGCCAATGACAGGCCTCTTGCCCCCCGCTGTTTATTGGCATCCGTCGCTAAAACTTTTTGTTGGGCAGAAGGGGGTGATTTCGGGAATAAAAGATCGACGTGACTGGGCATCCCGCCTCGTTTTCCGATGGGTGGTCTTGAGAATCCAGATCATCAGAGGAATAGGGTAGCTTTTGGAGGATGTGCCCATCCTGGACCTGGAGTATTACTCCGTCCCTTCTGTCGGTTGGCGGTCGAACAGTTTGTCGATCCTTCGACCCGTCACGTCGTGGCGATTCATATCGACGAACGATGGGAGCATTTCTTTCTTCCCGGCCGATGAACTCCTATAGTTTCCCATGGCGCACCAGAAACTCTAATTCATCTTTTAACTTCTTGCTATTATTGGTTGTGTGACCATAATCGCGGTGAAAATGATAGTACTTGGTTCTGTCCTAGTTGGGGTCATTTTCGGTCGATTGTGGAGTTCACTGGACATAGGGTTTGTCTCCGATCAAGGATAAGACCCATCTAGGGGTCTCATTCAAAGGGGTATAATTATTATACCTCTGCAGAGGGGGAGACCTGCTTGGCTCTTCTTCGGTGGGGACCTCCCAGATGACCAGTTGCATTCCTTTCAGCGAAAATATAATTTTTAGCTCGGGCGTAGAATTCTTGGATGGTGGTAGGAGGATTTTTCATGATCGATATTTTCATACTGGAAGGCCGTAGTCCAGTCAGGAGCGCAGCCAGCGCGATGGAGTGATTCAAAGTCGAGATCTTCATCATCTCGATCTTAAATTTCTCCAGGAAGTTCCTTAAGGGTTCATCATCTTTCTGGCATACCGATAAAAGCGATGTGGACTTTTTCTTGGCTTATCGGCTGATCACAGAGTGGGTCTCGAACATCTGACGAAGCTGGGAGAAGGTCTGGATGCTAAAGGGTGGGAGTGAATTGAACCAAGTCAGTGCATTCCCTTTGAGAGTAGTCGGAAAATGTTTGCACATCGCGACGTCTAGCATGTCTCTTAAGACCATTACCGTCACAAAGTATGTCGTGTGATCACGGGGATCAGTCGTTCCGTCATACATCTCCATAGGAGGTAAGAGTACGCCCCATGACAAGGGCTGCATGGAAACCTTCATACCAAAAGGCATTGCCCCCGAGGAGTAAAAGAGATCCTCGTCTTTCTTTGCTCCTTCTCTTTTGAGTTCGTCCATGACAAGTTGTTTAACCTGTTTTCTCATGTCATCAAGGTCTCGACAGGAAGTTCCAGACAATTCGCGGTGCAAGGGTGACGGTCGTCGCTGGGGATGCCTTGATCCCATAACGGAAGATTGGCCCTCAGTCCTAAAGGCTCGGCTGAGGCCCTCTAGTTACTTGCTCATATTTTGGATCTTCGATTCCAGTCTCTCCATCTGGGGATAGTTAACTCGTTTCGACACAAGGGCCATAATCGGCTGTTCTTGAATCACAGATTGTAGGACCTGCTCCAGGTGAGATGGTCGAAGAGAGACCACACGATCACGAATGGAGTGATCGAGCACCACAGGGAGGGCGGCTTCAGACGGTGTCGCGGTACACCCATCTACAGTGAGGACGGCATTCGACATTGTCCTGAGTCTTCTCTTTGGAGGCATGATTGCGTAATTGATTTATTGGTCTTACAAAGGTGGTTGCTTTAGTCTGTTCCCACGAACAACGTCAATTTGTTGCAGATGGGTTGTGGTTCCACAGATACTAGCTCCTTAATGACTTGAACGGTTGTCATCGACAAGATATGTGTAACGCCGACTCTGCGGTGTCGTACTTTTGTACTCTCATTCTTGAATTTAATGAAATATTCCTCAGTTTATTTATATAGAGAGAAAATTTTTATTTTATATTGATTTTCGATTTTTGGGTTTTTAATTCAAATTTTTAGTATATTCAAAAGTTTTCGTATTTCCGATTTGAAATGTGAAGCAAGTATAAAAATAAAATAAAATATATGTATATGTATATAAACATATTTTTCATTTATTAAATTAATTATTTCCTCATGCATTTATTTATAAATCATTTTTATAAAAAAAAATACATATATAATAATAATAATAATAATAACAATAATAAAAATAAAAAAAAAATTGAAAAAAATCTAGCCCTAATTTCCTTCCCTCTTCCCCTCTCCTCTCTCCCTCTCCCGCAACCTTTCCTCTTCCCGTGCCGCAGCCACTGTTCTCCCCTCTCCCTCCGCCTCTTCCGCCGTGTTTTGCCGCCTCCGACACCATCAACCGCTCACGACCACCGATCTTTCACTCCCACTCTCTTTTGGTTCTCTCTCTAACACTCTGTCTCTCCTTCTCCTTCACATTCTCTCTCTACCTCTCGCGAATCACTCTCGGCCTCTCGTCTCTCTCACCGCTACGAGCGGCCGCCACCGCCACCGTTCGTCTTCCACCCCCTATTTCCTCTCTTTCCCTTCGATTCTCTCTCTATTCTTTTCACAGTCGTACTCTTCCTCTCTCTCCCGCGAGTCTCTCTCTCTTCGCTTCCTCTGCCACACAGCCACCACCACCACCACCACCACCCATCTTCCACTCTCTACCTCCCTCTCTGTCTCTCAGTCTCCTTTCTCTCTCTCTCTCCTTCCCCACGCACGATAGACCCTCGGCTCTCTCTCTATTTCTCCCTATCTCTCTCCCAGCGCGCGACTGCTCGCACGACAGCCCCTGCCCCAGCGCTCGCGAGACAGCCCCTACCCGCGCGTGACCCCGCGCGAGACTGTCCCCTGCGCGCGCGACTACAGTGCGCGACAGCTCTGCACGCTCGACTGCAGCGCGCGACAGCTCCCGCGTGCACGGCTGTAATGCTGCTTTCCTTGCTCGCTTGCTCGAGTAGTCTGCACTCTCCTTCGAGAGCCCACTGCAAGCAACAAGAAGCCCCAGAAACCCTAGGCCGCGACGGTTTTCTGCGATCCTCTCACTGCATAGGTAAAAGTTGATTTCTGATTTTTATTCCTATAGGTAATACTCTTAAGTAGTTTAGTCTAACTGTTAGAATCCGTTTTGAATTGGGAATACTGCAAATCTTGGATTGAACGAAGTGCATTCGGAAGTCAGGTCTGCGTTTCGAGAAAACCCTAGGTGAGGGATTTCGAACCTATTCGATTTATTTGGACAAATTTAGGGTAAATTAGAGTAAGAGTGTATTGCATATATTAGGATGATTGTTAGAAGAGAGTTGAAATGCGCGTTTGATGTTATATGTAATTAATAAGGTTAAATATAGAATGTCATACAAATTGGGTTGTTTTGGATAATAGAATTGTATTGACTTGATTTGAATATCTTCTCTTAGAGTTTAACTTGAAAATATATGAAAACAGTTGGGATTTGGGATTTAAGTTTAAGAATATATGCAGTCTTTTTCATTTTAAGTTGTCTTGCATATAGGAAATCAAAATACAATTTCCGTATTATGAAAATAGGCTTCAATACTTTTAAAATGATCTATGGTTTGAAGAAATCGGATGGAAATTTAAAAGTGTATGATTTTTCAAAGATTTTTTCCAATTTGTAGGAAATTTATTTAGTTGAGATTGGTTTTCGATTTTGAACGGTTTTAGGTGTTTGAATTTAGATTGATTTGGATTTCGTTATTTATTTATAAACGGAATGAAATTGATTACATTGGAGTACATTTATAAATTAAAGAGTTTAGGATTTGTACGAATTTAAGGAAAATGATAAACCCTGAAATTAGTTGAAAAATTGATAAAATTCGTGATTATTTGATTAGGTTGACTTCTTAGAGACTCGAGGAGTCGAGTTTGGTTCGATTCGTGGTATTATTGGGGAGTGCACTACCCTTCCCCATACTGTGAGTGGGACTACGATATCTACTATTGATTGACAAATCATGTTTTACCGATTTTCAAACAACATGATTTCTATACGTGTGAAAATTAAATTTTTGGATTTTGATAAGTATATGTACATATTTTTATGACTATTGGAGTGTCCCAACTGCTGATTTTATTGATATGCATTCATGAGTTTGATAACCGGATATTGTGCCACCCTTTTGATATATTGACATGTTTTAATGCTTCCACTTGCATTGGCACATGATTTTGAATGGATTTATATGTACCATTTGGGCTGTATGCTCGGCTGATATTATAATACGATGTATGGGGCTATATGCCCGGCCGATATGATATTAAATAATACACACATGGTTTTGAAAACTTTTTGTTTTTCTTTTTAAATAGGAAGAAGAAAGAAAGTCGTGATAAAAAAATAAATGTACGGTAAAAGTTTTAAAATATTAAAACCGTGTATGTTATTGAAAATACAAAAGGTGTGTCTCAATAATTAAATATATCATTAGAATTAGAATTTTAAAAAATAGAACAATTGTTTAAAAAAGAAAAAAGAAAAAAGAGAAATTGAGAAATATTGTGTATTATTTAATATGTAATAGATGTATGCAGTCATATTTATATAGTTTAGATTAACCCTAGTGATGATTAATATGTTATATACAATAAATATTTTTCATTATGTTTCAATAAATATTATATTAAATAATTCATTTTACCAAAATTACATTAATAAAATCATCTAAAATTGAGGGTCAAAATAATTTAAAATGCTACTTTTGTTCAAATAAGATTTGAATTAAATGTTCCCATTTTTTGGGTCATCGATGAATTCCCATTATTGCCCTTTAGCTGGCGATGGAATGTGTAAGAAAGTAATGCCCTTGTGGACATTTTTGCAGGTTCAATAAAATGGTAGCTTTTGGGATCAGGAAATAACACCCTTGCGGGCCAGGGGTTTTGCCATTTGATTGGGAAGGGAATAGAGATGAGTATGGGTCGGTTTCGATCTGAAAATCGGCCCAGTTGTCTCTAAAAAGTCCAGACTGGAAATCGATCAGGATAAATAGTAACTCAGAATCAGATCGGCTTGGCTACAGTAACAGACCGATTCGGTTTCATACTTTTTAAAACTAAGAATTGGCTCAGAGTGGGACTAGAACCGGCGCAGACACGGCTCGCACCGGCCGGTTCCAACGGCCATTTCAATTTTTTTTTCTAATTTTACCTCTCTCAATAACTACAAAAGGGCTAATTTAAGAAGTATTTTCGTTCATAAAGTTAAAAAATTTTCCTATAAATAGATCATACATCATTTTCAAATCCCACATAACAAAATCTTATACTCTCTCACAATTTATTCTCCTTATGTCACGCCCCGATCCTCGGATCGACCACGCGACAGCCGCCGCGAAATCTCGGTATACGGGCAGAACCTCCCCATATACCGGAACTCCGCAAGGCTACAAAGACAGCACCACAGTTCTTTCCATACATCAATCATCAAAAATAGAAAACATCACATAACAAAACACATGCAAGGACTCATCTGGTCCATCCCTGTACACACGAGCACACATCGGGGAGAGGGAACCGTACATGCGCATTTACACATCAACACACAATCGGGGAGAGAGAACCTGTGCATGCACGGCACACAATATGGCCATCCAAGCCATTTCAAAGTTCACAGTATAAGGAAAGCACATAACAAACAGAAAGTCCCAAAACATAGTCGTAAGATTTTACTAACACTTGCCTGAAAAATCAAGCAAACGTCCGTAAGATCCAAACGATATGTGTTGTCCAAGACTTCGTGAAATCGAAAGAAAATAACCATTCTCAATATTACAAACCAAATGTCCCACTCAAAAAATGAGTTTTTACCAAAAATGGGAGAAGAGAAAATAAACAACAAACCATGTAAGGATTCCATCAATACTTGTTCCTATACGGGAAACAAGTATCGATTAAATCCATACCAAAAGAATTGTACAAGTCTTCCTTTCTTCGGATTTCAATTCAGATCAAAATGACTATACATCACGACGTATACCTACAAAAGCCAGCTGGTAGGCCCTCCCCAAGCTCCAATCTCTGTCGCAAGCCTAAACTTCCTCTGAAAGATGTTAAAGAGGGGTGAGTATCGGGAAATACTCAGTGAGTGGGGGGGTTGATATCATGTAATTAATATGTGGTGAACATGGAGTGTCAAAATCAGTATAATAAATACATTTCTCAAATTTACATTAAATTTTTCAAACGACGTATTATATTTCAAGCATACATATCAAACCATTCACATGCATCCAGATCACTTTTAGAAATCAATAGAGCTGGCCATAAAATCGTTCCCAGCAAGGGTCAACCACGACCAATGACAGGCGCATCAGGGGTTTTTCAAATGCATGTGAAGTTCAAATTTAGCTCTCTACCCCGACGTTGGCCACGGGCCTCCCCCAGTGCTAGACCGCCTATTCTGACGGCCCTCCCCTTTCGGTTCAACTGGGCTAGTCCGTAATCTGGGCCACGGGCCTCCCCCAGTGCTAGACCGCCTATTCTGACGGCCCTCCCCTTTCGGTTCAACTGGGCTAGTCCGTGATCTATAAAAACATGACGTTTGGGGATACCTCCTGCAGAAGCGTATCCGGACACAATGAGTGTCTCAACAAACGCCCTCTGTAGCTACGGTTGTCCCCTAGGGACTATATCATATCCGTCAATTCCCATGGACTCTCAATCCAAGTACCAAATCATTATCAATCGAACGTGCCAAGATGCATAGATATAACAGAAATCATGTTTCAGAATTTCAAAACATGGCACGATATCATTTTTAACAATTCACATGGATGCATATTATCAACTCATTTTCAGACACTCCATTTATCACAAAACATTTATCAAAACCTTTAGCAATATCATTTTTCAAACGGATAAATCATGTCATTTTTTAAAACGGTAAAACATGGTTTGATATTAATAACACGATATCGTAAATCTCACTCACCTCTAGGGAGGGTACCCACTCCCTATTTCTACAATTAATCCAAAATGACTCCTTTCGAGTCTCCAAATGTCAACCTAAACCAATCAACACAAATAATCATCAATTAAGGCTCTATTAAAGGGTTTTCAAATTTCCCTTTTATTTAAAATAGCCTTAATTTCCACAATCACATTCCTAAATTTTCGTTTCATCAATCTAGGATCATTTCCATCACCGACGACTTTAAATTTCCAATATTCCTCAATTTTACCAATTTCCTCCCGAATTTACATAATCCAAATTTAATTCATGCCAATTTCAATTCAAATCTCAAGGAAAACTACACAGACCAGTCAAACAAAACTCTAATACTATCTAAAACATTCTATCATACTTCACAGTCCAATTTATATCAAAATCTAAGACCTAACCTCAACAATTTCATACAAACACTTAGGGAAATACATTTCTTACGAGTCCAACACATTTTAGAATATATATAAATATAATTTCTACCTAAATTCAACAAAAATTAATTTGAATTCTTTAAGGGAATGAAAATCCCTCACCTAGGGTATTTCGCGATTCCCAATCCTTGCTCAGAAGTCTCCTCAATCCACCCTCAGATCTGCAAAGCTACCAAATCGAAGTTTAGTTCAGTAAATTAGCTCAATTACCATGAACAATCGAAACCCTAGAATCAAATTTAGGGCTCAGCCTTTACCTGAGAGAGGCAGGAATCGCAGTCTAACTAGGGTTCTCAAATCTCCACTCACTGCTGGTCTAGGGCGGGTTGCTGAAGAGGGATGCTCGCACAGAGCATCACACGAGCAAGGGGGAGAGAGCGCGAGGTTGCTGTCGCGCGAGGGTGAGAGTGAGAGACACTGACTGAGGGACTGCGAGGGAGAGATAGATAGAGAGTGATGGTACGGGAGTGACGACTTGATGGTGGTCGAACCACCGATGGATGGCGGAGAGGAGCGGACGAGGGCGGAGCGTGAGCGAGAGTCGAGAGAGACCGAGAGCGAGAGAGGAGAGAGGGCGAGAGAGGAGAGAATTAGGGCTTAGCCCTAATTCGATTTTTGGGGGTGGGGAGGAGTGGAGTGCTGCGTTTCAGCTGAAACGCAGCGTTTCCTCCTCCCTCTCTCTCTTCTTTATATATATATATATATATATATATATATAAATAATACATATATCTATTATTTATATGATACCCCAATTAAAATTTTCAAATTTTTTAATAATGAAATACACTATGTATTTGGGAATACGGATATTTTAAATATACCGAAAATTTCAATTTAATACTCCAAAATAAAAAATCAATAAATTTAAATTTTTTTTTTCATTATATTATAAATATATGTATAAAATCTCTAACACCGAATTTTCAGTGTTACACCTTACTTTACTATATCTTCTCAAAATCACTATACAACAATTCTATTTCAATTTTCTACAATTTCTATTTTCATCAAACACGCACTAAAAAACAACTGTTGAGAATATTCCCAACAACAATGCTATATCTCTCACAATCTTACATCAAACATATTTTCATCTCCTACTAATTACATCATTTCCAATCACATTACTATTTCCAATCACACCACTATTTTCATTTTCAACTCATTTCTAATCTCCTTAATCACACTACCTACAAAATCCATCAAGATTTCAAGATTGAAAGTTTAAATTTTCAAAATTTAATAAAAAAACAACTGTGATCTCTATCTAATCGATAACGTTTAATTTTTTACGATTTTACTTTTTTAACATAATTAATTCATCTGTATTACTTTTTTTTACATATTTAAACTTAAATTTTAAGAAAAAATGATCGGAACACATTTTTCACAATCTTTCCAACAATTTTATTTCCTCCCATTTTTATTTTTCCAAAAGAGCATTCCGGAGTACATAGATATTGTAAAGTTTTTTGAAGAAAATGAATCTAGTAATACATAATCTAATACAACATGCACTAAAAAAAGATAATTTTAAAGCATGACATTTTTTGTTAAAAATTATGATGAACAAAAGACAAGTTAAAATTTGTTATCAAAAATATAAATTTTTAAAGGGTTGGAGAGTATGTACACTTAAAAGACACATGGTTAGAGATCACTGATAAATTATCACAAGCTAAACAAACACAAATCACTACTGGGAGAAATTTTATAGGTACATTTAGATATAATGCCTAGGCCAAAAAATAGGACAAATAGAATGGATAGCATGTATAGAGTTATCATTTGGTATAGTTAAATGTGAAATTTTTAAGAAATAGGTTCAAAAATATTAACAACCGAGTTACAAAAAAGTAATAGAAAATCTGGTAGGAGGAGGCCACTAAACTGATTTCAAAACTTAAAAGATAGTTTAATTGCAAATTTTATAATCACTAATTGTAAACTTTCATTAATCTCAAATACTTGGAAAAATAAATTTTTAAAAAATATATTATAGTAACTTGTTATTGGATTAATGATTCTTGGGATTTAAAAAAACAAAGAATATTAGTTTTTCAACATTGAAAATATTCACATGCCGGTTTTCACATAGAGTAATTATAAATGTTATTCATAAATATGACATTAGTGATAGAATTTTTTTTTAAATATTTCGATAAAGTATCGGCTAGTACTAGTATCATTAATGCTTTGAAAAATAATTTAAAAACAATATTAGATGGACCATTTTTTCATAATAGGTGTGCATGTCATATTTTAAATTTATGTGTTAAAAATAATTTAGAAGTGACGGAAATAGTTTATGACTCATTCATGTTTTAATTTATCAGATTAGAAATTTTTTTGGCAAAAATACAAGAAATGAGACAATTATGTAATTTACATAATATAAAATTTTAAAAATTTAAATAAGAATGTGACACTCGGTAAAACTCAACTTATGATATGTTACAATGTATAATTCTTTTTAGGAATGTTTTAATTGAATTTGCTAATTTTAATTATGAATATGATTTTATTAATAATATCTTTTTTGATTTTATAATAGTATTAACTCAATTATTGGAAATTTTTTATATATGTACAAATTTATTTTCTGAAATTTATTTTCTGAAATTTATTGTCTAATAATTCATTTAATATTACTTAATATTTGTAAAATTTGTTTGTTATTTAATCAATTTGAAAATGAAAATAGATTTAGTAATATTATTCAATTAATGAAAATAGAAATTTTAAAATATTATAAAAAAAATTCTATTTTGGATTTAGTAGCAAGTATTTTAGATCCACGTGTAGAAGTTGAAAGTATTAAAATGCTTATTGTTTTGTACATAATTTTTCAACAAAAATTATATTAGTCGATAATTTTTAAAATAACAAACATCTCATACTTTACAAATCATGTTTAAATTATATGAAAATGAACATAATAGCATAACTGGTAGTAAAGTACGTAGTAGTATTACTAGTTCAATAACTCATTTATCTTTAATTTCTTTTAATCATTTACATATGTTAAGAAAAAAATAAAAAATTTCTTTATTTTTAGTAAATAAATTAATTTTATATCAACAAATATATAGGTTAGAAACTTGTGACGGTGATAATTATTTTGATATATTAAGTTAGTGAAAAAATAATGTATCTTACTATCTAATTTTGGTCAAATTGACAAAAAATATAATAACTCCTCCAGTATCCACAATACTATTGAAAAGTGTTTTTAGTACAGATGGTCGAGTTTTAACAAAAAGACATACAAATTTGGTGGACAATATTTTGGAAGTCTTGATTTGCATAAAAGATTGGAAGGATGTGGTAAAAGGAGACAAGACACGAACAAGAACTTGAATATGGAAGATGAAGAAGAAAAAAGTTAAATTTTTAGCGTATAGAAAAATTATGTAAATATGTAAAAAGAAAAAAAAAAATCATCCTTGTAAAAATTGAAAAAAAATATAATCATAAAAAGTTCGTGGATTTGAAAATTCAAGTAAAGAGATTGATAGTGAACGTACACCTAAGTTGGTGGAACCAGTTTAAAAATTTTTTGTATCTCTAATTTATTTATTTTTATTTATTGATTGATTTAAAAAAAAAAGTGAGTTTAAAAAAAAAACAAAGAGAGTTAAAAAAATAACAAAGAGAGTTTTTTTAAAAAAAAAAAAAACAAAAACAAAAACAAAGAGAGTAAAAAAAGAATTTTTAAAAAAAAAAAGGAGATTTAAAAAAGAAAACCAAGGAGAGTTTGAAAAAACCAAAAGAAAAAATAGAGTAAAAACAAAGAAGTGGGTTTAAAAAAAAAAAAGAGTTAAGAAAAAAAAAAACAAAGAGAGTTAAAAAATAAAAAAAAAAAAGCAAAGAGATAAAAAAAAAAGAAGTGAGATTAAAAAAAAAAAAAGAAAAAACAAAGAGAGTTTGAAAAAAAAAAACTATGTGAACCAGCTCAGCTAGGCCCAGCCCAGTTTACCAGGCCAGACCATGAAATTTTTTTAGAACTGACCCAGCCTGGCCCTGAAAGGACTCCGAATTGCGACTAAACTGGCTCATAGTTCCGGGGCCCGTCTAGGAACCGCATCAAAACCGGTCCAAGTCGCCCTGATCATATCTCTAGAAGAGAGGATACTTTTGAAAATAGTTGACTCACAATAGGAGTCTAATTAGTATCCTTTAAATCATCCCTCACCACACCAGATTTCTTTCTGCTTCAGCATAATTTCGAGCAAGCTAAGATTCGTGTCTATATAACAAAAGAACACTCTTCGTTTTTCGTTTTACTCATGCCCTTAACAAACCCTAAACTTTCTTAGTCTCTATTCAATGGCATCGAAGCGTCCAGATTTGCCAATGCCACCATTGGCCAGTCCTTCGTCGGAAGAAGATTCATTTGAAAAAGAAATCGAGAAACAAGAAAAACAAGAACAAGAACAAGAAGCATCTGAAGAAGAGGAAAACGAATTAGGAGGAGGAGGAAAGAAAGATTCTTCTCCATTGCTACCGCCATCGCCACCATCACTATCACCTCCTCCATCTTCTTCTAAGAAGAAGCCCTCCAAAAAGAAGACCACCCCAATAATTGTTCTCAACCAACCGAACAGATGAAAGCGAAAAAGAAGAATTCGACGATTCTGAGATGGAGAATCCTCCGAAGATCGCTACCTGATACAAGCGCAAAGCCTCTCGCCTTGAAACGAATGAAAGAAACTTCAAAGTCGAAGAAGGTGAATATGACTCCCATGAAGAGAACTGTTGAGAATGATAAAGAGAAAAAGGATTCAAAGAAGGCGAAAATTGATAAAACTGCTACCGAAGAAGCCATTCTTTGGTTGGATTTGGAGTGAGGATGATGAGATCGCAATTCTCAAGGGTCCATCTGAATATAGTTCGAAAAAGGGACAAACCCATTTCAGGATATGAATGGGTTTCATGAATTTGTCAAGAAAAGTGTGGATGTTGATATAAGTAAGAGACAACTGATGGCTAAGATTAGGAAGACGAATAAGAAGTTTAAGGACTAGATTTCACAAAACCCCATGATGAGAAGGCCTTTATATTTTTGAAAAAGGATTTGGGGAGGTAAGGTAAAGAAGAGCAATTGGTCTCTTGAGACAAAGAAGGCTAATGCGAAAACCCCTAAAAGTACGAAATCAAAGGGGGTCAAAGAAGAATGTTGAGAATTTCCATGATGGGGAGATGTTGGATGTGGCTGATAAAGAAGAGAATGGGTCTGAGAGAGAGAAGAATTCAAAGGATTCTGTGGATCAAGCATGGTAGGAAACTCGGAGCTCAGGGTGTTGATGAGAGTTGGATAAAAGAAGGATTAAAGCTAATTTCAAAGTCAAAAAAAGAAGGAATGGGAAAAGAAATGGAGGAAGGTAGAGGAGGTCGAAATTGGGATTTTCATGGACAGGTTGGAATTGATAGCCAGCAGATGAAGCTAGTATGCATGGTGATAGTTATAAGTCTAAAAATCATTAAATGATACGAATTTGGTGAGTGGTCCTTTTTTTTATAAATAATATTATATGAATTAGTGATGATATTCGTACAAACTATCAAACAAAATTTGCAAGCAGAAATTCTCAAATCGAGTTGGGTTAAGATTACTTACCTCTTTCCGATGACTAAGTATTCAAGGCCAACAAAGTGTCGCGAATTCCGAACACTCCCTATTGTTCACAATCTAAATGCCTCATTGGTGTAGAATGATGATCAATTCTTCAATAAGCCTTTACTCTCCTTATATGAAGTGTGAGATTCTTCATTCTCTCCCTTTTGTTTATTGTTCACAAAAAAAAGGCTTAACCTTCCTTTTTTTTTTCCTTCTCATATCCATTCAAATAAAAAACAAAACAAAAACAAAAGGAGAGATTTGAAGTCCAGGGGGTGGTTAACAAATAACCACTCCCTCTTATTTAACTTCCCTTTTTTTATTTAAATTCAAAATAAATAGGTTGTGGGTCAGCCCTCATGAGCAGACCCGCACCCCCTTCTTTCTAACATCTCCCACTCGCACATGAGTATTAGAAACACATACAGCGTGATCATTACTATCGAACACCAATTTCATACAGATAAAAAGATCGTATGACTTGCGAGAATACCAAGAGTTCTAAAACTATACACCGGTTAAGGATATATAGCAGTTCATTGTTAAAGTGGTGATAAGAACATCATATCTCGCTATACCCCAAACCTCTTCTTACTCGACACAGTCAACGTATCTCTCATCCCTCAAAACAATGTAAGAGCATATTTGACTCAAATATAATCATGCACTCACAATTACGTCTCTAAATACTAAGTCACAGACGTAATTGATCGACCAGTAAATACAGAGTAACGTGTCGGTCAAAAATAGTCTTCCTTTCATACTACTAACTTTCAACTTTATCTTAGTTGTTTTTCTAGACATGCACCGCCAAACTAAATCATCCATGGCTTATTGGTAACACGCTAAAGTAGTAACACTAAAATAAAATTTTAAGAGACAGACAAGAGTCCTAATGGTATAAATTGAGGTTAAATATAAACCTCGAGTCTCTCACAATGAGATGGACATAATGAGACGAAGAGGGATGTACCATCTCATTACTCATATGGTCACATAAGCACACGTGGTATGAAACACGTGTTATGATACTTTCCTTTCCATTTTGAAGCGTATGTCTTCTTTTCTAAAATAACACATCGTACAAATTTTAGTCCAAATATATACAACACTTGACCTGAATTTTCCTTCTTATAAGTTCTCCAAAATCTTACAATATTAAGGAAAACTCACACCTGCCTATTCGACAAGTTTAATGGATTGTAGAAAATCCATTTCGATTACCATATGTGTAGTATAATTATTCGATAATCTCATCTTAGTACTTAACTAAGGTGGCTTATATGTGTTTATCTACCACAAATTAATACGTCTCATCTCTACATGTCATATAGATCTGAGAGACGATTGCTCGTGTGAGAGAGCCAATCTCAAAACTCGTCTGACATACTTTCAATTTCAGATACAAAAATTTTGGACACAAAAACAAAATTCAAATGTCAACGAATATGAACATTACAACATATATACTTTCTATATATAATCACAATCACTATCATAGCAACAAATACTGTCACATTCTAGGCCATTTATGTCATTTAACATATCTCACAAACACGTCTTTAGGTATTGGTCTCCGAAAAAGGATAAACTCATTTCTTGAACTGCAAAAGCAATCGTCACAAATTTTGCTTCCATTATAGAAAGTGGTACACAGATTTGTTTCTTACTAATCCATGAGATAGCACTATCATTGAGCAACCAAATATAACTAGAGGTAGATTTTCTTTCATTTCAATCACCTCCTCAATCAAAATTCGTGTATCATTTCAATACTAGATTCTTTCCTTAATGATGAATGAAATAATCTACAGTTCTACTTAGATATCCCAACATCTTATTCATAACAATCCAATCACTCTTCTTAAATTGGACAGATACCTACAAATCAAACCCATAGCATGACAAATTTCAAAACAATTGCACATCATAGCGTACTTCAAGTTCCCAACTGTACTAGAATACGATGTTCTAGACATTTTATCTATTTATAAGGAGTTCTAGGGTATATGTCATCTTTTGAACTATCACCTATAGTCACAGAAGTATCAGTAGATTTGTAATCTTTCAAACTGAACCGTTCCAGAGTCTTTATAATATAACATTTTTGAGATAACTCCAATAATCTCCTAGAATGATTTCTTTGGAATTTAATTTGCAATCTGCCTTACCTATGTCCTTCATCTTAAAATTGGAGAACAACCATTTCAAGATCTGAAAGACATACTTCTTATTATTCACGGCCAACAATATGTCGTTGACATATGGGAATGGAATTACGAACTTGTTATTGGACTTTTCAAATAAAAACAATGGTTTTCGTCTATCATGATAAAATTATAAGATATCACATCTCTGTGAGATCTTAAATACCATCATCTCGAAAACTGTTTAAAGCCATCAATTGGTGTTTTCTTACCCTTTAATGACAAAACCCTCTAATTGTGTCATACATTCTCCTTCCTCAAGTTCACCATTGAGGAAGACAGTTTTCACATCCATTTGATATAATTTTAAATTTAAATTGGCTACTATTTCCAACTACGCGCAAGTGGAGATAAATTTCACTACCGGGTTTCCTCACAATCAATACTATTTTACTGAGTATAATCTTTTGCAACTAGTTGAGTCTTTTATCTCTCAATGGTTCTATCTGTTCTACGCTTGGTTTTGCGAATCCAGTTGTTCTCAATAATTTTGTGATCTGATATAAATTCAACCAATTCCCATACATGGTTGGATTTCATTGACTCTTATTTTTTCTTCCATTGCATTTTTCATTCACCCTTATTGGGACAAGATAGAGTCTCATCTATACTCTTAAACTCTTCTTTATCTTTTGAAGAAACAACAAATACATGCCCTTTAATCTCCAAATGACGGTTAGACACGTTTTTCCTAACACTTTTCTGAGTCTGTAACTCAATTGGATCGTTAGAATTTAAATTCCTCCCACTTGAATCAATACCATTCTAATAATCCGCAATAGACAAAACTATCATTTGAATTAACTAATTTAAATAACATCTCTATGTCTTTCTCGTCACCTCTGCTAGGCAAATCATTTTCCAGAAATATAAAATTTGTGATCTAATCTCTACTGTAGTACCATTTTCTTATTCACAAATGAATACTTAACTTCTGAACTGGTCAGAGTATCCAATAAAGATACTCTTACTTCTATAGGGATCCAATTTTTCAAATTTATTAGAAAAATCTCAAAATACATACTACCAATCCCCAATGTCTAGAATCACTGAGACACAACCCTCTATCAGTCCAAAGTCTATATCATGTCGTTGGTACTTTTTATGAAGGTACTTAATTCAAAAAAAAAAGTCACAATCAACCAGACATCTCCCCAAAAAGGAAGCCGACAAGTTAACATATGTCATCATAGATCTTTCATATCCAACAATGTCCTATTCCTTTTTACTATAACACCACTATACCGAGATGTATAAAAAATAATCAAATGTCAGATTGTTCCTCTTTCATTGCCCAAATTCTTTAAATTGATTTGATAGATATTCATGCCATTTATCTGTCTGATTCTCTACCTTGTTCATATAATGCCTAAAGTATTCATATGCTTCAAAATTGTGAGAAATTAACAAATATGGTCAAATGCATGAAATCATCAATAAATGTAATGAAATACGAAGTTTTACATTTAGCTTTCATATTTATTGAATAACGAATATCTCAATGTATTAAATGCAATGGAAATTTAGCCTGTATGGCTTTTTTAAATGATTTTCTCGTCATTTTGCTAACAAAACAACATTCACACGTTGGTAAATCAACTTTGTGAGTGAACCCAATAGTTCTACTCTCGCTAGTTGATTCATTCTGTCTTAACTTAATGTGACCAAATTTATCATGTCACATTATCAACTTTTGCAAAATAATGAAATCATTTGCAAGCTATTTAGAATTAATATACATGTCATTAAAATACAAATCAACCTTATATCTCTGAAAATCATATTCAAATTCTAAAAGAATAAAGACAGATAAGATTCCATCAAATTTTTGACACGTAGAGAAACTCATGCAGAATGAGAGTTCAGCTACTTTATAATTACAATTTACAAGTGTCAACTCCTCTAACGTTTACTCTTACATCGTTCTTTACATGCTATCTACTACTAGAAAGCAATCGATGAAAGAATTCATAAATACTATTTATCTATTCTTATATTTAGAATTGTTCTTTTGTGATTTGTCTATAATCTCCTTTCATTTTCTTGCTTTTGTTCTAGTTTTTCTCAGACTTAGTGTCTGAAACTCTCTTAAAACTAGACTCTACAACAAGAGCATTAGCTATGAATTTGACAGTACAAAATTGCTCATCCTTAAGTTTAATATAGAGAGCAACATCCGAGAAAATTCTCACACTGTTATTATAAATCAAATTGACTTTCAAGTACTCCCACTTGACAGAAAGGAATCGGATCAAGATTTAAACTTTCTGTTCATTGGAGATGATATAACCAGTTGACTCCCACTCCCTAATCATGCTAGACATTACCATAATAGTCGTTTGATACTATGATCACTTCGCCTTTTATAGGTGTCAAATTTCATGGTCAATTATCTAAAATGAATTACTGGTACCTCTATATTTCTCTTTAAGATACACCTTACTGTCATGAACAGTCAAATTATTACTCATACTCAGGTATCATATTTTTACTAACAAAGCTAACTAGGATATCTCGAGTGATGAAATCTATCATTTTCTATACATGATTAGCATCTAGTTCTCACCCTTAAAAAGGCAGCATTTCCCACCTATAGGGTCCTACATAACATGCTTGATGCCATCCAAAACATCCTATTCTTTCAACACTTTTCACATTTTATGTCGTCATATCTCATGATCGCCGCCATTCAAATTGTTACTTCTACTCAAGGCCCTAATAATGGACTTCAATTATATGGTTTGAGTTTTTTACAAGAGTAGACATATATATTAATGTTTACATCATACACGTAATTTTATACTTCAAAATTAACATCCATGATAGGTCAACATCAGGTATAGAATCGAAAGTTCACTAGATTCCAATTATCATCTATAGTTCTAATGTATCATTATCACGAATTTAATTTAAAGTTATAAAATTCTATAAATTTTAGGTGAGAATTATTTAGATTTTTCCAACCTAAAACTTCCTACTTAAATACACAAAATATTTAAATACTTTCAATTTTGGATGAAAATTACTTAAATTCTTCCGATCCAAAATTTCTTTCAAAATACCCTAATTTTCTTTTGCATGCATAATCATAAAAAAAAATATAAAATATTTTCAATCATATTCCCAATATAAACTTTATATATATAAAAAAAAAACTTTTAAAAGTTTCTAATATATGATCATGTTTCAAACAATCAATCATAGTGTGCAAAAAAAACATGTAAATTTATTATTTCAATTCACAATATATCTATTCGAGTAATCACATTCGTCATCCCATTGAATCGTCTATCTCTAGGAGAAAAATCTCTTTATAGCACGTGAGGTAGTGCTATCTATACTATGGGATAACTTTTCTTTATTTGGGTCTCTAAATTTTTGACCCTCCAAATTTCTATTAATATGGGTCTCACATTATTAAGAAATACATTCTCTCTCTTGGCAATCATTTCATCAACCATGTTATCCCAATAAAGAGTCAGGGTATTTCTTGAAATATACATATACGTCATCCTCCAAAAAGAATGACATAATCCTAGAAGTTCTAGATGTTGTACTTTCATGATCTCCAAAAGATCCGATAAAGCATGAGTTTGATTTATCAAAATTTGATTCAACCTCATTATTCACTCTGAACTTTTAATACTTTAACTCTCCTCCTAAAAATTCCAATATTCTGTCCAAATATCATCATTACTCTAAAAAATAGGTACAATATTAGATTGGCCACTAAGCCAATCATAACATTATAATAAAGTTTAAAATTATTTGATTCAAATAATATGTTCAATTTCCAAATAATTTTATGTTGAAAAAACAAATTTTTTACATATAAAAGGAGAGCATAAAATCAAAATGATTATAAACAATTTATACTCAGGTAGAAAAAATTAAGAAAAATAATTTCCTAGTCCAATAAAAATTTTTCAAATTTTCTGAACTGAAAAACGATTTTTTTTGTAATTTTCTAACAATTTATTGATTATAAATCAATAAATACTAATTTTTCAATTTTGGAAAATAAATTATAATTTACAGAAAAAATTAAAATGATTTTTCAGACTCATAAAATTTTTTAGAATTTTCAGACTGAAAAAGTATTTTTTTCATTATTTTCTAATAATTTTTTTATTTAATAATTAATAAAAAATATTTTTGTTTTCGAAAATAAATTAAATTATAATGAATACAAAATTTATTTTGGTGAAAATTGAGAGCAAAATTAGCTGGACACGCGCCTATGAATTTGACTGCAACAAAATAAAGTTTGAAAAGACTTTCACTTTCCTATAGTGGTGCATGATTCACACGCGCCGACTTTCTGGCAGATTTTGGTCACCATATTTTGGCTTTCCCTATTTTCGATATCAATGAGTTCAATAGTGGTATTGGATTTGGATCAGATATCTCTATCTTGGGTGGTGGAGTTCACTTGACACTGCCGAGAGTGAGAATGACTTATTTACTGTTTATCATCTTCTCTAATTTTTTTGTTTTCGACCCAAACTTCAAATAGTTATATCTCTTTCAATTCTTAATCATTTTTTACGATCTTTGTATGGTTGAAAAGTATTTTTCATAAAAAATCTAACCGTATAAATTTCATGTCATGAAACTCAGTATTTTGAAAACTACGAGTACATTAAGTTTCAGTTAGGGTTTGAAATATCTTCTAATGTACTCATCACATGCATGCAAAATTTTGCAGATCAGATCTACATATAATAAGCATGCTATGGTATAAAATTGAGAGTATTTCGACAAGCTAATTTTAAGTTGTCATTAATAAATCTCTAAAATCATGTATGACATTTTTAATTTTTTAAAGATCCAAATGAGGTAGGGAAATAATTCATGCATACTTTAATACCAATAATGATATTCGTACAAACTATTAAATAAAATTCGCAAGCGGAAATTCTCAGATCAAATTGGGTTAAGATCACTTATCTCTTTCTGATAATTGGATATTCAAGACTGAGAAAGTGTCACGAATTCAAAACACTTCCTATTATTCACAATCCAAATATCTCATTGGTATAGAATAATGATCAATTCTTCAATAAGCCTTTTCTCTCCCTCTATGAAGTGTGAGACTCTTCATTCTCTCCTTTTTGTTTATTGTTCACAAAAAAAAAATGGCTTAACCTTCTTTTTTTTTTTTCCTTCTCATGTCCATTTAAAAAAAAAAAAGAAAAAGAAAACAAAAAAATAGAAAGAGAGATTTGAAGTCTAGGGGGTGGTTAACAAATAACCACTCCCTCTTATTTAACTTCCCTTTTTTATTTAAATTCAAAATAAATGGGTTATGGGCAGCCTTCATGGGCATCCCCCTTCTTTTTAACGATTAGTTATTCATAATTGAAGCAAAATTTCTTTTCTTTTTGAATCACAACTTTATGATCTAGGGCTTAACATTTTATATTATTTTTTTAAAGTTTTTCCATTAATAGGGATGGTAGATTTATTTTATCTTCTGACACCTTGTGCATGCTTGCCTTTCATTATTCAATTATTATCAACCTCTTTCCATTATTTTTTTTAAAGTTTTTCCATTAATAACTCATTGAATCCAATTTCTATAAATTTCAACAATTAATTTTGTTGTCCCTTAACGAGGGCTATCTATTCTTAAATCAAGAAATCTTAATTAACCATTTATTTTGAATCTTTTTTTTTTAATTTAAAAAATAATGAACAGATACATAAATAAATGATTGTTAAAAAATGAATTCATGAGATTAAGCTAATTCGAATAGCTAAGATCGATTTTATCAACATGATGAATGCTACAGAGGAATCTCAAATTTATAATTAAAATTTTCTAATATGAAATAGATGGTCCAGATTATTTTCACAAAATTTTTCAAAACTAAAAGTAAACATAGAACAACAAATGAACATAAATTTAAATTAAATTTTATCAATTAAAACAGATCTGTTAGTCTAAAAATTAAAAAATTATTACAAAAAAATTAAGAATAATTTATTTGGCCAAAATAATTTACAAAACCTGAAAACAAATTCTATAAATCCTAAAATGAAATTTCAGAGTTTAAAATCACAAAACAATTTCCAGAAATCTTGTAAGAACACCAAATCTAAATTCAAAATACTAAAAGTTTACAAAATATCACACCGTGAGTGTTCAAAACTCTAAATTGACAAAATCTTGGAAATCAACTTTAAAAACCTTAAAAATGAAAACCTAATTTTGAAAGACTTAGTAATTTCTTTAAAATTTCTAAAAATAACTTTTAACTATTATTTAAATTATAGATTTAGTGTTAGGGTTTTTAAACCCTTGCTCAAATCAACGAGAATCGAAATAAAAGGATTAACCATCACACTCTGATCTCTATATTTTGTTATTGCGAAACAATAGTGTTAGGGTTTTTGATAGGGTTGGAAAATTTTTTGAAGCCATGTTTTATGGTTTTGTTGGGTAAGCCACGTTGCTAGTTAAGTTGCTTTTGCAATGTATATGCTATGCACCGTAGATCTGATCACTAAATGACTTCTAAAATTCAAAGTTTGCACAAGAAAAAAATAGTAATTTTAACAACAACCATGATTGTAATGCATAAGTATCTATTTTTATTTCAAGAATCGCCAATGACTCATTCCTCTTAATTCCCTTTAGTTATACTCCACGTTAAGTCTAAATTTTAAACTCCATTGGCATTTCTTTTTGTATAAAACTTTGGTTCCTTTCCTCCAATTGCTACAATATTTCTGTTGCATATAATATTTGTATCTCTAAACAAATCATTTTTTCAAACATCTTGATGTTTCGTATCTCAACAGACTAAAATTAAAAACAAAAAAAAAGTCGAATTTCTCACGTGGATCTATGTTCTTTTTTTTTTTTCATTTAACAAAGTAGCACAGCTTAATAAGATCAATTTGTATAAAACTCTCAAACAAAATAACATCGACTCTGTTCGAAGTGAGTTTTGTTTCCACAAATTTCGCCTCTTTTTTATTCGAACGGTTACTCCGGAAGATGATTTAGAACCTGCAAAAGACCCTCGGAGGGTATTTCGATGAGAGAGGTTCTGACACTCAAATCAGAAAGAGCAGTTTTCGATAGAAATGAAACAAACTGAGAATGAGAGATAGAGAGAAAGAGAGAGAACTGATAGATATGTGACTTGTGTGTTAAGTGTCTGATCTCAAAGAGCATACATGAGTTTCGGTATGCCAAAAACTTATATACCCACTGGTTGCCGTAAGAGTCGTGTGTATCTAGAGTGTTACAACCTCAGTTTTCTTATGATGAGACCCGAAGATCATGAGATTCTTCTAATCAAATATTTTCATGAGGTTTAAAATCTTTGTCATTTAGGAAATTTGATGATACGAGGTAATTTTTTCCCTTATCGTTTAGATTTCTAAAACTTCTTCCCTTACCTAGAGGATGTGTTTCATATTGATTTATAAAACTAAGATCAGTTTAAAATTTAGTCGAATATTTCCTTTAGTCGACAAGAGCGATCGATTTCTTAACGAGCTATTAGTCATTGATCAAAGAAAGAAAGATATCAGTTTGGGATTGCCGAATGCTTGTACCAATCGGTTAAGTTGTCATCGTTTGGAATTAATCAAGAGGTCAGCTTACACTTGTTATTCGGGGAGTGTGCGTGCAATCTCTTACTGATAGGAGTTTTGATCGGCCTCTTGTCGATGTGGCAAGAGCAGTATCATCTTTTGATATACCAAAAACCTCTAGAAGTTATGGACCGGCTAGCTTACTGTCGATGGCAATGATTTGGTGAGTTGGGCTAGGTGAGTCAAGCTATGTCCACTTTTCGGAGAGATTGATCCCTACTTGTTGATACGTCTAGGCATAACATATCTCTTTGGATCGTAGACCTCACAAGGCTAAACACCTTTTGAATTGGGCCTTTTGATCATATCCCATCATTTGCCCCCGACTCGAGATATTATTTCGTAAGAAAGGCACCACAAGTGATAACTATCGAAAAGGCACAAAGCTTTTAGTGTGGTATGTGCCGCTTTGGTTCTCGCGACTCGTCTTTAGCATGCCTTATAAGGTTAGACATTTGAGAGATCGATACTTCTGTATCTTCTTTTTTCTTTGCCTCTTTATGTACAATAGTTTTCTTTGGGAAAATGTTGAAGAGTTTTTCTTCTCCATCTTATCAGAGTATCAATGACATAAGAAGTATATTGACCAAGAGAGAACTCCGAGAAGTTCAGACTGATACGTCTCTGGGAAGCGATTACATACTGGTTTTGGGGGCAGAGAAGTGACAGGGCGAGTGGGGCGCCAGAGTGTTGCATCCCAATGCACAAACAATCCATAAAGTATGGGATGAAAATCCTGTATATGGGTCTATTTGAGAAAGTAATACGTTATTTGAATATTTACCCCACATTGCCCCTCCCAAGCGTCTGGTGCTTGGTGGTCACCGTGATTTCTTTGTTGGTTTTTTGTCACTTTTGTTTTGATTTAGAGATTCTAGTTGTCCTTTTCCATTGGTAAGGTGTGGAAATAAGGATTCCACCCATGGTTGGTACAAGTTACAAACCCATCACGAGTCCAACTGGAAGTTTTACTATAGCAAGTCAAAGGACAAACACTAGATGCACAAGTATTTTTTCGTGAAGTTTTTGAATATGGATCTCATGTCAGCATTACCTAGCACCGATCAGGTGCCATTACTGAGGATAAAATCTTCGACCCCTTCTCGTCATTCTCGTTTCCTACAATCCATTGGCTACTACTGCGAGTTTACTCATCAGAACATCTAGGTGGACTCTCTTGTACAGGATCAAATATTGTCTTTGGCAAGCCTATTGATTAACGAAAAAAGGAAAATCAATAGGACTGTTCTGCTGGCAAGGAAGGAGAAAGAATTGGTTGACGTTTTGACCTCTGTAGAGGATACCATTTTGAAAAAAAGTTTCAATCACCAAGCGGGTGAGGCCAAACGTCAAAAGACCTTTGGAGGAAGTCAATAAGTCTCTTGGAGCTCGACCACCAAAGGTCTCCTCCCCTTCATCGAAGAGAGGAAAGTTCAAATGCTTGAACTATCTACAAATGAGGGGGATCCGAAGAGGCTAGGGAGTGTACAGCTCGCACGACATCGAGTCATTTTGAGATAATAAGGGCAAGCTCAAAAGGGGCTATCAGTTTGTCATTTGATGCATCTTTATCGATAGGAGATGCTGAGAAAGGCATCCCGATGAGGGAAGTTCCCGAAACGGAAGGACGGGCAGATGTTTTCGCTCCATTGATACAAGAGGAGCCATCAAAGGAGTTAGATATTCCTGCTGCCCCCATGGGTGAGATGTCTGGGCAATTGCTCGCAGAACCCCAATGCTCTTCACACGATGGAGGCTACTCTTTTTTTGCTTATTCCTATCAGTCAGACAAAATGATTTATAGAAGGAGGGATCAGTCGCCATCTGTGTAGGGGGCTATCGATACAACTATATTGACACTATGGAGGCGTCTCGATTGGCCGAACGGTTTGATTTCCATCATTCTGGACTAGAATTAAATAGGATATCTCAGGAGCAGATCGACAAAGCTCTTCAATTTCTTGCCCTAACAATATTGTTTCTCACCCGAGCTTGTTTTGTTTGTTTTCATCTAACCTTGACTAACTTAATTTCTCCTTCGTAGACTGTGGCCTTAACGAAACTCCAGAGGCAACAAAAGAAGCGGTCGGAAGAGCACATCAATCAATTGGGTAATCAGATCTACACTCGAGCAGAGGGAGAATGATATCAAGGCATAAAAAGTCTCAAGCATTTTGCTCGTTAAGAAGGATGAGAAGATTGAGTATTTACAGTGGGAATTGGCCTTATCGCAAATGCGTTGCGGAGAACTGGAAGCAGAAAATCAGCTCTGCAAGGCAAGTCTGATGACTTCTAAAATGTTAGTCCGATTATGGGAGGGGTCTCTCCGAGCGGCAGAACAGAAGATAGCTGAGCTTAAGGGATCCATCACTAGGGATGTTGTGGCCGTCAGGCACTCCCAACGCAGGTTGCTCGAAAGATTGAAGTGTGTCAAGGAGATAGCTCGCCAAGTTGGTCTATATGAAGCTTTGCCTCCTGTTGAGGACATAGTGAACTGAGAGACGATAGGTCAAGGTTCGGTCCCTACTGATCCAGTTGATGGCCTCATTAAATCAATTACAACTCAGATAGTTGTAGAGCCCTCCTCTGGGGAGGTTTTAACACTTCCTCCCGTTCCCCCTGATTCTATGTAATTTCTGTACTATGGAATTTCTAATCAATGAATCTTTTGCGTCGTTGTGTTACATGTATGCTTTATGGGGTGTGCTTCTCTTTCATCCGTATGCTTTCAGTGGAGTTCATTATAGTTTCTAAATTAGTTGGTTGAGGGAAAGGCATTCATTGAACCAAAAACTTACAATGTTCGTCAGAAAGACAATCAATGAAGCGGGATGTAGTTATCCCCCTGTAAGTCAAGTCCCTATTGCTACTTGTTCCCCCTCTTATAAGGTCAATTCATTGGTTAGTCTTATTCAATGGATCCCGTGTGTCAAATAGCCTAGATATCGTTCGCTAGCAAGGGGGCCTGTGTCTTGCAAATCTCATTGGTAATGTTTCAATTAGAGATAAACACTCTTCGGTAATAGGTCAGGGTGGTCAATGCGTCATAGGGCCGTTCGGAGAGATTGATAGGTCGGGTACAGACTAGAGAGGTTGATTCCAATGATAGATCAGGGTGACATAAGCCCGCTTGGAGAAATAGGTCTCAATGATAGATAAGGACGACATAGATCTGTTCGGCGAGATAGATCCCAATAATAGGTCAGGATGACATTGACCCATTTGGGGAGATAGATTCTAGCGATAGGTTAGGGTGACATAGGTCTGAGGAGATAGATCCCAACAATTGGTGAAGGCGATATAGCCCCGTTTGGGGAGATAGACCCCAATGATAGGTTAGGATAACATAAACTCGTTTAGGGAGGTAGATCCCAAGAATAGGTCAGGGTGACATAGATCCGTTCGAGAAGGTAGATCCTAACGATGGATCAAGATGACATCGACCCATTCGGAGATATAGATCCCAAAGATAGATCAGGGGGACATAGACCCGTTCGGGGAGATAGATCTCAATGATAGATCATGGCAACATAGGACTATTCAGGGAGGTAGATCCCAACGACAGGTCAGGGCGACATAAACCCCTTCAGGGAGGTGGATTCCAATGATAGGTTAGGGCGACATAGACCCGTTCACAGAGATAGATCCTAATAATAGATCAGGACGATATAGATCCGTTCGGGGAGGTAGATGCCAACGATAAGTTAGGGCAATATAGGCCCATTTGGAAAAATAGATTCCTATGATAGGTCAGGATGACATAGGTTTACTCGAAGAGATAGATCCCAACGATAGGTCTTGGCAACATAAACTTGTTTGGGGAAATAGATCTCAACGATAGGTCAGGTTAACATAGGCCCGTTTGGGGTCTCATTTGATGATTCAACTTAACATAATCAGTTCATTAGAATACGTTGTCATGAAAGAAGGTTGGTAACAAGTAGATTGAATGCAAACATTAACTGTTTAGAACCATTCACTATGAGACACCATGGAAACGATCACTAAAGGAGAAAAGTTCAGAGTTTACTTGGAGTGGACCGTATGAACCTCTGGGTCATAAACAAAAAAAAATACTAGTAGTAATATAAAGCTCATGCAGAGATTATTTGTCATGAATCTAGAGGATTACTCCATCTGGTCTGTTGTGCGGTAGTTGAGCGATGGGTTGGTCATTTGGTTGATTCTCTTATGGTGGGTTATGCTGATTAGGGAAGGGCATGTTCCTCCCTCTCTTGCTAACGAATCTTTGGAGCTTTCTGCTTCAGACCAAGAATTCCAGTTTGTCTTTGAGTTTTTAGCACTTATCGGTCTTACGGCCGTAATCTCGATGGAAGTGATAATATTTAGTCATATCATTCTTGGAGTCATCTTTTGTAGAATGAGGAGACCACCTAATGTACGATTTGTTTTTAATTTGGAATAAAACCTGATTGGAGGTCTCATTTGGGGGAGTGTAGGTGTTGAACCTTCACTGTAACTATGGCCCTTGTCAGTTTTTCTTCAGAGAAGGTTATTGGGGTGATGACTTATTTCTCTTCGGGGTGATCTATCACATACCCCAATTTAATTACAAGAAATTACTTGTTATCAATTGTAGATTAGTGAGACTATACAAATAAATGAAATGAGTATGAAATCAAAGACTTGATATGTTAAAAACACATGTTTAATCAAATCACTGGAATCTAAGTATCCTGAGATATCTGAAATGTCTAGAAAATAAGAAAGAAAAGTCCTGGTAATTGTTTCTTATGATTAAATTAGATGAAAACCTATTTTTCTTGATTTTTCTAAATTGATAGCTTACCAAATAAAATATAACAAAATTTGCCATTTCGAGTTTTGTTCATGGAAGGGGGACTTCACTTTTTATTCTTAAGGAATTAAATTCTGAAACTATTTTTATTGAATTCAAATGGAGAGTATTTCTTTATTTACATATAATTCTTAAATAAATGAATTAAAATAATGTAAAACCATTTATTTAAATGATATTACACGGAAATAAGGAATAAGAAATGTGACAAAAGTGCTAAATGTCTAAAATATCTTCAACATGGACACCTAACTCACTGACCACCCATCCACCATCCAAGACACTTATCTTGTAACAAAACAAAGCATATGGAAGATAAGTGTCATACATGGAAGACAAATATCATGCATAAAGGATATGTGCTTTATATAATCAACACATGGAATGACACATGTCTTTCATCAAGAATAAGAGCTTTACATGATAGACAAATATCCTAACACTTTGAAAGAAAGAAAGAAAAAAAGAAAGAGAGAAAGGAAGAAAATGAAAAATGAAAGATTAGTCTTAGTTTACACTTTGAGGTGAGTGTCTATTGTATTCATATATTTTTATGTACAAGGAGGATTATACCGCGCTTAGCACGGTGTAGAATTTTAAGTTTGATTAGGAAATATTAGATTATGTGGCTGGTGTTCTTCCCGGTAAAAGGTTAAAAAAACTTAATTGTTTAAAAAATCTTTCCGGTAGTTTATCAATACAAAATCTTTCTGGTAATTTATCAATGTAAAAGATTCCCGGTAACCGTTTAAAAAAACTACCCGGTAACCGTTTAAAAAAGTTTCTCGACAATCATTTAAAAAAGTTTCCCGGTAATTTGTCAGTACAAAAACTTCTCGATAATTTATCGGTATAAAAGCTTTTCGATAACTGTTTAAAAAAACTACCCAATGACCGTTTAAAAAAACTACCCGGTAACGGTTTAAAAAAGTTTCCCGGTAACCGTTTAAAAAAGTTTCCCGATAATTTATCGGTACAAAAACTTCTCGGTAATTTATCGGTGTAAAAACTTCCCAGTAACCGTTTAAAAAAATTACCCGGTAACCGTTTAAAAAAACTACCCGGTAACCGTTTAAAAAAGTTTCCCGGTAATCGTTTAAAAAAGATTCCCGATAATTTGTCGGTACAAAAACTTCCCGGTAATTTATCAGTGTAAAAACTTCCCGATAACCGTTTAAAAAAACTACCCGGTGACAGTTTAAAAAAACTACTCGGTAACCGTTTAAAAAAGTTTCCCGATAGTTTGTCAGTACAAAAGCTTCCCGGTAATTTATCGGTGTAAAAGTTTCCCAGTAACCGTTTAAAAAAACTACCCGTTAACCGTTTAAAAAAAACTACCCGGTAACGGTTTAAAAAAGTTTCTAGGTAACCGTTTAAAAAAACTTCCCGGTAATTTATCGGTACAAAAACTTCCCGGTAATTTATCGGTGTAAAAATTTTCCGGTAGCCGTTTAAAAAAACTACTCGGTAACGGTTTAAAAAAACTACCCGATAACCGTTTAAAAAAGATTCTCGATAGTTTGTCGGTACAAAAGTTTCCCGGTAATTTATTGGTGTAAAAGTTTCCCCGTAACCATTTAAAAAAACTACCCTATAACGGTTTAAAAAAGTTTCCCGGTAACCGTTTAAAAAAGTTTTCCGATAATTTGTCGGTACAAAAACTTCCCGATAATTTATCGGTGTAAAAATTTTCAGGTAACCGTTTAAAAAAACTATCCGGTAACGGTTTAAAAAAACTACCCAGTAACGATTTAAAAAAACTACCCAGTAACCGTTTAAAAAAACTTTCCGGTAGTTTGTCGGTACAAAAGTTTCCCGGTAATTTATCGGTGTAAAAGTTTCCCGCTAACCGTTTAAAAAAATACCCGGTAACTGTTTAAAACAATTATCCGGTAACGGTTTAAAAAGGTTTCCTGGTAGCCGTTTAAAAAAGTTTCCTGGTAATTTGTCGGTACAAAAGCTTCCCGGTAATTTATCGGTGTAAAAGCTTTCCGGTAATCGTTTAAAAAAACTACCCGGTAACCGTTTAAAAAAACTACCCGATAACGATTTAAAAACGTTTCCCGGTAACCGTTTTAAAAAACTTCCCGGTAATTTATCGGTACAAAAACTTCTCGGTAATTTATCAGTGTAAAAGCTTCCCGGTAACCGTTTAAAAAAACTACCCGGTAACCGTTTGAAAAAACTTTTCGGTAGTTTGTCGGTACAAAAACTTACCGATAATTTATCGGTGTAAAAGTTTCCCGATAAACATTTAAAAAAATAACTCGGTATCCGTTTAAAAAAACTATCCGGTAACGGTTTAAAAAGGTTTCCCGGTAACCGTTTAAAAAAGCTTCTCGGTAATTTATCAGTACAAAATCTTCCTGGTAATTTATCGGTGTAAAAACTTCTCGGTAACCGTTTAAAAAAACTACCCGGTAACGGTTTAAAAAAACTACCCGGTAACCGTTTAAAAAAGCTTCTCGGTAGTTTGTCGATATAAAGCTTCCCAGTAATTTATCGGTGTAAAAACTTCCCGGTAACTGTTTAAAATAACTACCTGATAACCGTTCAAAAAAACTATCCGGTAACGGTTTAAAAAAATTTCTCGGTAACCGTTTAAAAAAGATTCCTAGTAATTTTTCGGTACAAAAGCTTCCCGGTAATTTATCGGTGTAAAAGCTTCCCGGTAGTTTGTCGGTACAAAAGCTTCCCGGTAATTTATCGGTATAAAAGTTTTTCGATAACTGTTTAAAAAAGTTTTCTGGTAATTTGTCAAAACAAAAATTTCCCGATAATTTATCGATGTAAAAGCTTCCAGGTAACCATTTAAAAAAATTACCCGGTAACCGTTTAAAAAAACTACCCGATAACCATTTAAAAAAGTTTCTCGATAACCGTTTAAAAAAACTTCCCAGTTAATAATTAATAATAATAATTAATAATAATAATAATAATATAATAAATGTATGTTAAAAAAAAAAGAAAACAAAGGTGTTTGGTCGACTAAAGCATTTCTTTAGTCGACCAAAGCATTGCTTTGGTCGACCAAAGCAGTTAGTCGACTAAAGCATTACTTTAGTCGACTTTTTTTTTTTTTTTTTTCAAATGAGGAGAGAGAGAGAATAGAGGAGAAATGGGGAGGAAAAAAAGAAATGACACGTTGCTAGTGGGTCCCGCATACGACGAGAGAGAGAGAGGAGAGCGGAGAAAGGAGGGAAACAAAAGAAATGGCACGGTGTCTGTCAAGTGGGTCCCATAGGACGACGAAATCCACGTAGGAATGGACGATTCACGCTTATATATATATGTTAATAACTGTCATGATTTTTTATGATTGTCATGATTTATTACTATTATCATAATTTATTACTATTACTATTGTTACCCTAATTTACTATTGTTATCATGATTTACTACTGTTATATCCATGAATGTGTTTTGTGTTTGTTATATAAGCTAGTATGTGTGGAGATTACTCTAACAAGATAGAGTTTTGTCGAATATCAAAATACATATTTGTAGCACCCCATTATTGTGGATAGGAGGTTTGTATACTTAATGTGGGGGAGACTAATAGATCTTTCCAGAAATGGATCTCTTGGGAGGGATAAATAGACTGTTCTTGTAATGGAGAAATAAGACGCCAGTGAACTGTCACATGTACTGTACTGTTACATATTACTGTTATTATTATTATTTGTGCATATTGTTACTGTATTGAGAACTTTTCAAAAGATTTTACAATGAAACCGTTATCGTACAATTTTATAATGAAAAGTTTTCACACATGCCCCCACAGACCTCACTGGACTATCAAGTTCACACCAAACATTATTTTAGACCTTGCAGGAATAGAAGTTGAGAAAAATTAGATGAGCTGGCAGAGATAGCTTTATTATTGATAACCTCGATAGTAAGCATCCCACTATGTAATGGTACAAGAAGATTTTTGTAATATGTAATGATTGAAATAAATAAAAGATCTATTGTTTTTAGTATGATTTCTGCTATTCACGTAAGTGACTGAACCCTGGCGAGAGCCAAACAGTCCGTCGTCGATGAAACCCCGATGAGGGGGTAGAATTGGGGCGTGACATGATCAGTTTTTTCTTCGATCGAATGCTTCAGCGTCTTTTACTATGATATACTTGTTAGCGCGGGTGTAAAACTCCTGGATGACAGAAAAAGAGTTTTTAGTAATTGAGGTTTTCATGCCCAAAGGGAGTAACCCAGTAAGCAGCGTGACCAGCGTGATAGAATGGTACAAGGCTGGAACCTTCATCATTTCAGTTTTGAATTTATCCAAAAAGTCTCTTAAGGGCTCATTATCTCGTTGCCATAGTGATAGTAAAGAAGTGAACTTTCTCTTGACCCCCTACTGATTATAAAATGAATCTCAAACTACTGTCAAAACTGATAGAAACTCTTAATGTTGAGTGGTGGTAGAGAGTTGAACCATGTTAATACATTGTATTTGAGAGTAGTGAGAAAGTGCTTGCATATAGCAGCGTTTGTTATGTCTCTTTAGATCATTATCGTTACGAAGTGAGCCGCGTGGTCACAAGAATCAGTCGTACCATTATACCTCGCCATCGGATGTAACACCGACACTGCGGTGTCCGTACAAGTATACTGTTCATGAAATTAAATAAAATATTTCTCTGTTTACATATAGAGAGAGAATTTTAATTATATTGATTTTCGATTTTGAGGTATGTAATTTGAAATTCTTGGGATATTTAAAATATCCGTATGTCCGATTTTTTGTAGAAATACAGCCGGCATCCAGGGCAACGGGCGGCTGTTCACGATTCCCGGTTCGGGGCGTGACAGTTCGGTTGGTATCAGAGCTCTAGGTTGAGAGCTATGTAGGAAAAGAGTCTTGAAAACATTCTCAAGTGTGTTGTGTTTAAAGTCCTCAATGCATATGAGAGTTTCATTACAGTCATGAAGTCCCAGTACAACGGTCTTAGGCATATGAGTTATTGTTTTTAGGGGGTTAGATACGGTGCGTATCTAACCTAGCATATCATTTCTAGCGGTTTTTAAACCGGTAACTTTAATTATTTTTAGGGGGTTAGTTATTTCGCAACTAACCCTAATCTTTGAATCATTTCTAATTTAAGGACTTCCTTTGTAAGATTATGATTACTAGACGAGGTACTAGATTTGTACCTGAGACATCTAAAATACCGAGGATGTTTCCTCATCATGTGTACCCTTTTAGCATGTTCTCAGCCGGCTATTATAGCCACGGTTTCATTATCATCATTTGAGGCATTTATGCAGGTGTATGAGTGGTACACCTCCCATTGGATTCGAATGACTTGATTCATAACTCAAATTCTTTTTAGGGGGTTAGTTATTCCGTAACTAACCCTAATCCTTGATTTCCACTTTATAAAAGAGTGCTCTGTTTGCATAACTATGCTGCCTAGATGTAGTAGGCGCGGTGCACCACTAGAGTCTCTTAGTGCTTGATGCACTTGTGGCACTCGAGACTTCATGAGTACCAGAGGATGTTTCCTCTCCTCACGCACCTTCATTAGTGCCACCCTCAGCACCTCCACCGGTTGTTACAGCTGAGATTTCTCCGCCACCACTCGACGCCTTGAGGCAGTGGCAGGAGTGGCTTAGTAGATATGGGGTGCAGATGCCCCCACCTCCACTACAGACTTCAGCGACCGCACCTGCGGCCGTACCTACTCCTACGGCACCGGTTACACCTCCGGTGGCCGGTCCTTATGTTTTTGCTTCGACCGATGAGATTTCGGTTACCTTGAGACGCATACATGAGCTTACTCAGTTGGTGACAGAGTTACGACAGCTCAGATACATAGACTTTTCAGGATCTAGTGATGCCATAGCGGCGAAGCACTGGATCTATAGGATTCGTAGGATCCTTACTGATGTGAGATTGTCAGAGGAGCTCAGATTGAGAGTTGCTGAGAGACTCCTCGACGGAGATGCCCTCTCGTGGTGGGAGGCTATCCGTGACAGTGCTACACAGGCCCTGCGGTAGGAGGACTTCTTGAGGGAGTTCGACCGCAGATATTTTACGGAGTCCTAGCAGGACCATAGAGGGTTGAGACCCAGACGAGCCAGAGCTCGAAGTGGGATAGGACTTCTAACTTTTAGGGAAGCCCCTCTCACTTTTCATCAAAACAGGTTGGACAGGGACCACGTCCCTAGAGTTTTAGAGTACAGGCCCCTAATGCCTCTAGTCATTCCACCGTACAGCACCATTCTATTTGTCGCGACTGCGACTGATATTATTTTGGAGCTTGCGGAGCTCCCTTTAGATGCTCCTAATATGGGAAGCAATGACATATTTGTAACTCTTGTCCTGACCTAGGTTTCAGAGGTCAGGTGTCACAGACACACATGGGTGGACCATGGACAGGTTAGCAAGAGATACCTGCACACTCAGTACACACCGCTCCATGGACTGTAGCCGGGAGCAACACTGCACTAGGCTCTTCACTATAGGAGCCGAGGGCACAGGCCCACGTGTATGTTATGACATAGGAGGACGCTTAGAGGAACCCAGATACGACTATGGGTAATCCTCCAGTAGATTCTTTTGTTAGGAGTTTATAGATACTCTTCTTTTTGAAATCATGTATATCATGATACCTATATACCGTTTTGACTAGTTAAAGTTCTAGAAGCTGAACTATTGTGATCCTCTTTTGAAACCATGCATCTCATGATGATATGTACGGTTATGACTGATTAAAGCCTTAGAGGCTTGACTACTTGATATATATATATACGTATATCTTTTGCGTATCCTATATTGGTTTCTTTTTCAATTTCTCGCATCATGAGTATCATGAAAATATTCAGAGTCGATACGCGTGTTCTTATTGACACTGGTTCAGATTATTCTTACGCGAGAGTATTATTTCGCTCGACAGTTGGGTAGACTGTTATCACCACTAAGTTGAGGAGCTATTGATTTTCACTCCTCTTAGTGAGCAGTTGATTTGAAATTCAGTGTATAGAGAGTGCTTATCTCTCTTATTGATGGAACTTCGTGCATTAGGAGTCATTTTGACTAGTGATGATCGAGCAGCATTAGTAGCTTGATTTGAAATGAGGCCGACCTTGCTCGACCGCATTAGAGAGATTTAGGGAGCAAATGAGGAGCTCCAAAGTGTTCTTGATAGATCTGTAGAGATGATGATAGAGAGTTCCGAGTCTGTGATGACGGACTAGTAGTATGTCGATAGCGGGTTTGCACTCCCGCCGACAGTGAATCTTCGTAGAGATATTCTAGAGGAAGTTCATTCCTCCATTTACGTTATGCATTTGAGAGGTACAAAAATGTACCTAACTATCCGAGATAATTATTAGTAGTTTGGTATAAAAAGAGTTCGTTGTTTGATGTCTGGCTTATCAGTAGATGATGGCCAAGTATCAGTGACCCACAGGCGTCTTGCAGCCTTTTTCCATTCCCGAGTGGATGTAGAAACACGTCACAATGGATTTGTGACAAGGATTGCCACGGACTTTAGCACGACACGATGCTAATTGGGTGATCATTGATAGACTCACCAAGTCCGCACAGTCTATTCCGATTCATGCTGATTTTCCTTAGAGGTATTAATAAGCCTCTATATTGACACGATTATCAGGTTTCATGGGATATCAATGTCAATAGCATCAAACAGAGACCCCAGATTCATTTCTAGATTTTGATCCAGATTATAGGGATTCCCGGAGTAGTTGGGATCAGCATCTTCCACTGGTTAGGCCAGTATCAGGATGCCCCATATGAGGCACTGTATGACAGGGAGTGCCGCACCTCGATATGTTAGGGTGAGGTCGTAGAAC
Organism: Dillenia turbinata; assembly: GCA_037126225.1. Taxonomy (NCBI): domain Eukaryota; kingdom Viridiplantae; phylum Streptophyta; class Magnoliopsida; order Dilleniales; family Dilleniaceae; genus Dillenia; species Dillenia turbinata. Next base: position 24,366,501 of record JBAMMX010000011.1, on the reverse strand, counting down.
GACATCTCAACAATGTTGAGTTGATTTGGAAATGAAAGATAAAGTTAGGGTCATCTGTGGGCGGATGAGAGCCGCCCAGGACAGGCAGAAGATATATGTCGATCGTAGACGGCGACACCTTAAGTTACCACAGGAGATATGATTTTCTTGAGGGTATTTCCTTTAAAAGGAGTTATACGGTTCAGGCAGCGAGACAATCTAAGTCCCAAATATATTTGTACCCTTCCGTATCCTTGAGAGGGTCGGAAGTGTGGCTCACGGATTGGAGTTGCCAAATGAACGATCTCGTATTCATGATGTCCTTCATGTCTCAGTACTAAGGAAGTACCTAGCCTTCTTTCAGTTTCGAGGACGAAACTTATTTTTAGGGGGTTAGAAAATGTAACACCGACACTGTGGTGTCCGTACAAGTATACTGTTCATGAAATTAAATAAAATATTTCTCTGTTTACATATAGAGAGAGAATTTTAATTATATTGATTTTCGATTTTGAGGTATGTAATTTGAAATTCTTGGGATATTTAAAATATCCGTATGTCCGATTTGTAAACTAAAGTGAGTATGAAAAATATATAGATGATTTTTTTTTCATTTATTAATTTAGACATTTCTCATTTAATTAGTTATAATTTATTTATAAAAAGAAATATAAAATAATAATATAAATATATATATATATATATATATAAAAGAAAGGAAAAACGAAATTAGGGCTTAAAGCCCTAATTTCTCTCCCACTTTCCCTTTCACTCTCTCACAGCCTCTCCATCTCCCCACCCGCGCCAGCCGTTGCCGCCGCGGCTTCCTCCTCCGCCGCGCGATCGCCACCACCACGGCCATCGCGAACCGTCGCAGACGGCCAGCAAGACCCACCTTCTCTCTCTATCTCTCTCTCTCTTTCCCTCTCTCGATTGCTTTCTCTATCACCCGCGAGTTCACCCTCTCGCGATCCACCCCAACCGCCACCGCGCTGCCCGCTCGGCGCAACCACCGCGACCACCCGCAGCCATCGCAACCACCACGGGTCGCCGCCTGTCTCTGTCCCTACTCGCGCGACTGCGCATGGGTGCTTGCGCGACTGCGCGTGGGTCTTTGCTGCTCGCCTGCGCGCTCCCGCGCGGCCCCTGCTCCCAGCGTTACTGCGCGCTACTCCCAGCGCGACTGCCCTGCTCCCAGCGCGCCAGCCCTGCCCCAGCGCGCGCTGACTGCCCCTGCGCGCGATTGCTCGCGCGCTGACAGCCTTCCTGCGCGCGCTCCAGCGCGCGATGGCCTCTTTCTGCGCGCGCAGACTTGCTGCAACCTCTGCTGCAGCGTAGTAGGTGACCTTCAGAAACCCTAGGCTGTGACGATGCTTCATCCTCTGCGCAGGTAAGAGCCATTCTTTTGAACAGTAGCTCTAGGGTTTGATTTCCTTCGGTAATTTGGACTAACTGATGGAGTTTGCTTCAAATTGGAAGCATTGTAGGTTTCGGACGGAATCGAATGTCGCATGGACGTTAGGGTTTTGGACCGCAGTGAACCCTAGGTGAGGGAAATGCAATCCTTTCGATATTTGAGTTATTTTATCGAATTTAGGATTGAAATTAGAATTGGAAATTTTATGTATGCTTTGAAATAAGTTAGATTAAAAGGAAATGTACTTTCCTGCAATTTCATATGAAATTATTTATGTTAAGTTTAGAATTTGATATAAATAGGGTTGTGTTGCATAATAGAATGTGTTAGATAATGATAGAGGTTTGTTTGATTCGGTTGTATAGCTTTAGTTGAAAATTGATTTGAATATGCTTGAATGTGAGGATTAAGTTTAAAAATTTATGCAAAATATGTTGCTTAGTATGGAAGAAGCATATTAAAGGATAATGAGATTGAGTTGAATTGATTTGAATACTTTCCTGTAGAGTTTAATTTGACATATGTATGAAAATAGTCGAAATTTGGGATTTTAGCCTAAGGATGGATACGTTGTTTTATATTATGGTTGATGTTGCATATAGGTAAGTTAAATACAAACTCTATATTATGAAAATAGGTTTCAATACCTTTGAAATGACATATGGGTTGAAGAAATCGGATGAGAATTGAAAAGTGTATGATTTTTCAAAGATTTTCCAGTTCGTAGGAAACTTATTTATTTTAAGCGTATTTCAAATTTTGATTGGTTTTAGGATTGAATCAGACTTGATTTTGATTTGATTAATTAGTTATAAATGGAATGAATTTGATGAAATGAGAATCTAGAAAGGTGATTGTGTAAATGTTTGATTTAAGTCTTAAATGAGCACATATTGAGGGGAGAAACCCTAAGGAAACATGTACTGAAAAATTTAGAACTTTAAGTATGAAATTTGATGGGTTTTAATGTGATTTTTGAGTGTTAAAAATATGGATTTGATGTACTTGTGTTTTTGGCATTTAAGTGTGGTGTGTTATTGGCTATGTATATGTGAAATTGAGGCCAAGAGTGTGAGGATTTATGCATGCTGAATTTTGGATAGAGGTTAGTGAGTACGTGGATGTAAAATTGTATTGATCGAATCCATTGGAGAGATTTGGAATGACTCTAGTAAGCAAGATGGAGGTTTATATGTGTATGTAATAAGGTATAGAAAGTGTATGCATATATATAGTGATATTGGTGTATTAAAATGATATGAAAATGTGTAATTGTAAAGAATGAGCAAAAGCATGTGTTTATATTTATATGATAAATGTATAGAATTGTATTGGGGTATTGAAGAGAAGAAGTTGATAAAGAATTTTGAATAAAAGTGTGTTGGTGTATATGCTAACTCTTATGTACGATGAGAGATTGGATTGGTGTGAGCTTTGTGTAGGATTGATTGAGTGATATCACTTGAGTCTTATGGATATGTTGTAAGCATACTTTTCTCTACACAGCTCCGAATGACTTGAGGTTGTCTGTCTTAGACACTAGACATCCTTAGCTTTAAAAATGAAATAAGAAACCCCTTGATTTGTAAAGGTGTATCAGAAGTTATAACCTATTTTCTATAACTGCGCAGGTTTGAAACTTGCTGATTTTATACATGCGTCAGTTGGATGTATTGATCAAGGGGAGCACAGTTTCGACACTTGTTGTGTATTTTAGGGAGTGATTGACCCTCCCGTATACTGTGAGTGGGTTTTATTTCAATGTTTTCGTTTAATATGTAAACTCTGCTTTACAACAGTTTGATAAATGAGCATGATTTATCGTGTGCTTAAAATGTTTTGACTGGTTTTGAAAATGATTTTTGTGAACTGATGGAGTGTCCAAAAATTTGATTGAATTATGAAAATATGCATCCATGTGGTTGAAATGTAAAATGTACCATTTTATGATATATGTTGCATTTGGTTTGTGAACCTGATTTACGGCATATATTTGATATGATATTGATATTGGCCTTGAGGGCTGTGATATGTATTGTTCCGTAGCTACGAAGGACACCGTGAGAGGCGCTTGGGTGGCGTCCGGATATGCCTAGACCTGGGGTATCCCACGAGTTGTCGAGATTATATTTACGACACGGTACTAGGCAGGTTGAACCCGAAAGGGGGAGGATTTGGATGCTATCCAAGTCTAGCACCTGGACGAGATCCGTCGCCAACGCCGGGGTAGAGAGCACTTTAAATAAAAATCGCATATAACACCCCGGTGCGCCTGTCATAGGTCGTGGTAGACCTCTGCAGCGACATTTTCGGCTGGCAGCTCTATGATTTTATTGATAGTGCTTTGGATGCATATTTGACTTGATAATGTGTGCTAATGATATATTGTTGAAATGAAAAGCATGATGATTTGAAATATGATTTGTATACTTATGTTTTGACACTCCAATTTCACACCCCATATTACACGATTACATTGACCAACTCACTCACTGAGTATTCTTCCCTGAGTACTCACCCCTCCTTTTTCCCTCCCCAGACAGGATTATGGTGCTAGGGCGATGTATTTGGCTCGAGGGCTTGATAGCTCGTTGGTGGATTGGAGTTGACAACGGTGAGATTAAGTTTTAATTGAAATTATGAATTTCATGTTTTATTGTTGACCCTGCGTGGTCTTGTTGAGGTCCGTAGTTGACCGTGTACATATTTTGGGATGACTGTATAAAATTATGTATAGTTATTTGTGAAACTCTCATATTTCACTTGCATTGAGGCATTTGTAAATATTTAAAGTGTTAACTTGGGAATTTGTAATATAATTGTATAAATTTAGACCCGCTCGGTGTGGCGGCTGTTCATGCTCTAGTTGGGCATGACAGTAGAGGTCTGTGGTTAGGACTGTTGGTGATTTGTTAGCCTTGCGTTGTCTGGATGTCGGTTGGGAGATTGGTGTATTGTTATGTGATGTTTTCTGTTTTTTTTTTTTATTGGTGTAGAAAGAATTGTTGTGTTATTTTTGTAGCCTTGCGGAGTCTCGGTATATGGGGAGGTTCTGTCTGTGTACCGAGACAACGCGACGGCTGTGTCGTGGTCGATCCGAGGATCGGGGCGTGACATCGGAGGTAGAAGTATGTCACGATGCATTAATTCTGAAGAAACTTTAGGATCGAAAGGCGATATACCAGAGGGATAAGGGGAAGTATCATTCCTTCTGGTATTGGCTCGTTTGAGTTCATCGGCGACGAGTTGTTCGACTTATCTTCTTAGGCCGTCAAGATCATGACGAGAGGACACTAATGGCTCATAGTTTAATCGAGGTGTAAGCTATCGGAAGCGTGCCTACCCAGATCCTCCTGAAGAGGATTGTCCTTCTAGTCTAATAGCACAACTAAGTCTCTCCAGCTGTTTGCTCATTTTCTGTATTCTAGACTCTTAACATTTCCAATTGAGGACGATTGACTTGTTCTGGGGATATTGCTGTAGGGGGCACAATCGGATGTTCTTGAAGTACAAGTTGCGGAATTTGCTCCAGACGAGGGGGTTGAGAATGAACAGCACGGTCATCGGTGTGGTGAGTGGGAGCCACTGGCAGAGTGGTATCAGTTGGTGTAGCGGTATGTTTATCCACGGCAGATGCAGCCTTTGAGGTGGTTTTGGTTCTCCTCTTTGGAGGCATGATTGTTCGGTGACTTGGAATGTCTATTGAAATTGCTCTGATTTGTTCCCATAGATGGTATCAATCTGTTGGAAGTGAGTTTTGATTTTACAGATTTCAGATCTTTTTGAATCGAACGATTACTTTGGGAGATAATTTAAAACTTGCAAAAAATCGCCAGAGGGTGTTCCGGTAGGGGAGACTCCGATATCAAGTCTGAAAGAATGATTTTCGATAGAAATGAAAAAGATTGAGAGTGAGAGATAGAGAGAATGAGTGAGAGTTGATAGTCATGTGACTTGTGTGTTAAGTGTCTGGTCTCAGAGAGCATATCTGGATTTCGGTATACCGAAAACTTATATTCTTGGTCATCGTAAGAGTCGTGTGTACTCGGAGTGTTACAACTCTAGTTTCCTAGCGAAAAGATTCGAAAATCTCATAATTCTTCTAGTCAAATATTCTCAGGGGATTTAAGAACTTTATTACCTAGGAAGTTTGATGATACGGGAAAATTTTTTCTCTTATCTAGAGGATGTGTTTCGTATTGATTTAGCCAACTAAGACCGGTACAAAATTTAGTCGAATATTTCCTTTAGTCGATGAGAGTGCTCAATTTCTTAAAGAGTTGTCGGTTATTGGTCGAAGAAAGAAAGACATCAGTTCGGGCTTGCCGAGTGCTTCTACCAATCAATTAAGTTATCATTGTTTGGAATCAATCAAGAGGTTAGCTTACGCTTGTCATTCGGGAAGTGTTCGTACAACCTCTTACTGATAGGAGTTGCGATCGGCCTCTTGCCGATATGGCAAGAATAGTGTCATCTTTTGATATACCGAAGATCTTTGGAGGTCATAAATCGGTTTGCTTATTATCGATGACATTCAATCGGTGAGTTGGGATGGATGAGTCGGGCCGTGTCCACCATTCGAAGAGATTGATCTCTAATTGTTGACACATCTAGGTGTAACATGTCTCTTTGAATCGTGAGCCTCACAAGGCTAAACACTTTTTGCATTGGACCTTTTAAGCATGTCCCATCAGACTCTATTTTCTTAGAAGATTTTAAAAATGGCATACTACTCTCCCGACATGATAATAATAATTATCCACTTCCATTATAACAACATCAATTTTTTTAAAATTCATTTCCTTTAGTGAATAAATTCTAATACTCAGTATCACTTCTGCAAAAGGAGGCGGTAATGAAAATCTCTAACGTTACTACTAATTCAAAAGCTAATATTATTAAAATGGAATATAATAATAAGCATTAAAGCGTGGGTAACCAAAAACTCTACAATGTAATAATGTGAACTAACAAAATTTTGATATGCCGAAAAATAGACATAATCAAAATAGAATATGGTAATAAGTATTAAGATAGTTTCGCATTTTATTATTATTATTTTTTTCAATAAATAGTGCATAAAACTAAAGAAAAGACTCTCGAGGGAAAAAAAAAAAAAAAATCCAACGCACCATCAGCCGAGTCTCCTCCTCCCCCCCCCCCCCCTAAATGGCAAAAAAAAAGGGCAAAAAGAAAATAAAACATAACCAGATGACCATCCTTGCCACCACCCACATAGCATCGCACGCAGACACACACACACACTCTCTCTCTCTCTCGACCTACATTTTGAAACAAGGCACGCTTTCACAATTCGAATGGCAGTCTCGTTGGACGTGGATGAAGATGTGGATGCTGTAGCAAACTCCCAACATAGCTGAAGCCTAAAGCTTCTGTTTCCCTCTCTCTCCAAGGTTGATACCCTATTGCTATTGGTTTTGGGCGCCTGCCATCTCCGATTTCAAGGACTTCTTCTTCATCGTCTCCTCAACTTGTTCTAGGGTTTTTTTCTCCGTTTGGGGATTCTGGGGAATTACACGTTTTGGACGCCGCCATGGCTCCGGCGCGTAAAAAAGGAGCGAACAAAGCAAAGGCCAAGAGCCAGTTGAGGTTGGGCGATCTTGTTCTTGCGAAAGTCAAGGGCTTCCCCGCTTGGCCTGCCAAGGTTTGGCCCCCTCGCGCCTCCTCCCTTTTGCATTCTAGGGTTTTCTAATTACTGCGATTTAATTTCCCCAAGATTGAGAAAATTGTTTAGCATAATTTCGGGGTGGTTCTTGAATTTGTTTGATTGCAACTATATGTTATTTTCCAGATTAGTGATCCCGAAGACTGGGAGCGAACTCCTGACCCAAAGAAATATTTTGTTCAATTTTTTGGAACATCCGAAATGTAAGTACTTTTTCTCAATCCAGTTATCTGTGTCGGTCATCTCTGTTTGCAATTAAGAAAACCTGGCATTGTCAAGAATGATTGTCCATTCTTTACCCCCCCAAAAAAAAGGAAAAGAAAAAAAAAAGGAAAAATGCACAGGCTGTTGCTGGTGCACACTTAATGGTTTCTCTTGCTGATATGTAGCACACTTATGACTTCTGTCAGTTGCCTGAATAGATTACATTGAGAGAAAAGAAAATGGAATTTGGAATTCGTGATTTATTTTGTATTTTTTTTTGTGTTCGGAATGCTATTGCATGAATTATGCGCTGTAATTGTGTTTCTGAATGGTGCTAAAGCATGCCCTGGCCCAAACCTATTATAAAATGTCACGAGGTGTTAAAATAAATTAAACAACGCTAGATGTATATGCTTAAGACAGTTGAGTGTTTACATTTAATCAATAGGTAGATTTTCCCACCTTTTGGTAAACCAGTGCATAAAGTTCAAATTCTTTTGTCAATTTAAAACTGAAATTAAGCATGAAAGAAATAAGTGATAAGTTTTACCCTAGAACTAGACTTTGGTGTTCTTCCCATGCTTCCTTCAGCCTTAAGAAAACATAAACAGATGCTAATTTTTGTTCCCTGACATTGGAATACATAGAATAAGGGGATAGAAGAGTAGGCTGGTCTAAAAATGTAAAAGGAAAGAGGAAGAAGATAAAAGAGCAGTACTGGCGACATCTGGTTGTTGACTGCAGCAGAATTTGCATAATTGTCCTCTCTACCTTAACTCTCTCTCTCTCTCTCTCTCTCACGCACACACAGAGTTTGTAAGAAGAGATAGAGAAGAACCTCTGCAGTGTTTGGCAAAGCCCTTGTTTCACTTCAACTTTTATGTGTGATTGATAGCTTGCAACTGATTAAATATCTTTAAGTTCCTTAAGGCCCTCTCCCTTTCCTTTGGACTTCTAATAGGTGGCTGACAGCATATGAGATTTAACTCATAAAATTTATTTAATTGTTCTACACAGCAACAAAACAACAACAACAACAACAACAACCAAGCAATAAAACAACAACAACAACCACCACCTTGGCTTTCTATCCCAAATTTTGGGATCGGTCATTTGAGAGACAAATATTGGGAGGAATAAAAAAAATACAAATGTATTGATTTAAATTGTGCGGATTCTCCTACATCACTCATTCCTATTTAAGACCTTCTCCTCAACGACCTTCTACACAACAACAAATCTTCCTTCATAATTTTTGTTATTAAAGTGCCTTTTTTCTACCTGTTATGGACATCTGTTTGATAAAAAGAATAAAGTTCTCTACATGTGGCTCACTTCTTTACTTTTTGAGACACTTATTACTTGCATGATATGCCATGTCATGGCATTATGTACAAGTACAATTGATAACTTAAATGTTAATAGGCATTGGAAGATTGATATTATAATACTATATGCAATTCAGTTGAAGCAAAAGATTACAATTAACCTTCTATAGTTTAACCTCTGTGGTATGCTGGCAAAGGTAGAAATGTATTCTTTGCTGATGGATTTTTAGGACTTTTATTTTAAGTAAAAACCATATTTTTGACTCAACTCAAAAGCTTATACTTTCCTTGCAACATGCAAAACATGTTGCTTTACACCTTGCATTTAAAAGCTACAGTTGTAATGACATTGAAGGATTGATAATGGGGATTTGTCCCAGTTCTGTAATGCAAATATGTGCAACATTAGGTGCTTCTGGGAATATTAAATATTGCATTTTTTTTCATTTTCTTTGTTGTTTAATTGTTGTTATTATCAAGTTATATATATTGATGCATTGTTTCATTGATTTTGGCACTTTATATTATGTTACTCTGGCACCTTTTTTTGTTTCCATGCTAACTTTATCTTATAATTTAATTCATGAGCAATTTGAATGGAAGGCAATAATCACAAGTTTAGTGAGATTAATTATTCTGAAGTCTGTCTTCTTCAGCATCCCAAAGGGTTGGCGGGCATCAATTTTGCAGTTTATTCCCATTGTTTTATGATTTTTGGGGTTCATAATCTTCTTTCTTCCTATATTTTTACTTGTTTTAACCTCTATGGAAATTGATTTTTTTTTCTTTGGATATATTGATTGTTGTGTACATAATAAAAAAGAAAATGTATAATTGGGGTTTGATGACTAAAAAGAAGCTGGGGAGGTGATCTTTGTATATGATTTTGGATAAAAGTGGCCAGTTGTGGTGGCCCAAGGCATATTTTTGTGGTCAGATTGAAAAAAAAAATGTGGCTGATGTTTTCAGATCGAGAATGGTTTTAAGATTGAGAATAACACATTTCTAGTTCCAAATTATTAGATAAAGGTAACTTTGGGTTTTGATCTTATTGGTAGCATATGTAAGGTGATTTGGAAGCCAAATTGAAATTGCTGGATAGAGAGTTAGGAGCTCCTTTTAGATGCATATATGGAAGGCTACTAGATTCATACAATGACTTGCATTGCCCTTCAAGTGGTTGACTTCAAGTTAAAGGATGGAGTATCTGGAACATTTTCTAAGCTATAAAAATAACAATCTGAGTCTTAATTCCAACAATTGGAGTTGATCATTTGAGAGACAAATATGAGAAAGATTTAAAAAAAAATAAAAAAATAAAAAAATAAAGATTGGTTTAGTTTATGCAGATTTTATCCAATCCTATCCTCTCATTTAAACCCTTAATGATCATGTATTTACAAATAACTTGTATCCAAATTTTCAACGGTCTATCTCTACGTTTTACTAAAACTCCTATATTTAAATTTTTGGTCCTCTTAATTGGTGCGTTTTTAGGTTTTCTTTGCACATGCCCAAACCACTTTAGACGATACTTTCACATCTTATATCTAACTCCCAATCTATTAGGAATCTCTTCGTTTCTAATTTTTTCTCTTCTAGTTTTATCACACATTCACCTAAATATTTTTATTTTTGTTACGTCACTTTTTGTTTTTGTTGTTGTTTAATAGCCCAACATTCGACGCTACATAATAGTGTAAGTCTTACCGCCGTCCTATAAAGCTTTCCCTTCAAATGTAGTGGTATCGTGCTATCGCAAAGAATTCCAAATGTCCTTCTCTATTTCATCCAACCTATTTGAATTCTATGATTCACATCCTAATCTATATTGTCTTTATTTTGAATGATGGAATCAAGATATTTAAAATGTTTGCTTTTTGATACAATTTGTCCATCTAACGTAATCGTTTCTTCATCATCCTGATAATTATTGGTAAATCTACATTTCAAATATTCAGATTTTGATCTGTTCAATCTAAATCTTCTGAATTCCAGTGTTGCCCTCCATAACTCTAGTTTAGCACAAATACCCTCTCTGGTTTCATCCACTAACACTATGTATGTTTCCTTTATTCTTATATAGTGGCACAAGCATGCTCTCCCTCCATACTTGGGGCATTCTCTTGGTTTGCCAAATTTTGTTGAAAATATTTGTTAACATTATTGTATCAAATTCACCTAAACATTTCCACACTTCATTGGGAATTCCATCAGGTCCTATTGCATTATTATTTTTCATTCTGCTTAAGGCCTTATTCACTTCACGGGGACGAATTTTACGGTTAAAATCCCTATTAACCTTTTTTATAGGTATCTCGATATTTTCTACCTCTATTGTACTCTTAACATTGAAGAGATAATCAAAATAGTCTCTCTAATGCTTTCTTATGTCGTTATTCCTTACAAGTATATTATTGGTTTCATTTTTAATACACCTAATACTATTTAGATCTTTTCCTTTTTTCTCCCTTAGTTTAGCAATTTTGTAGATCTCTTTTTTTCTGTCTTTAATCTCTAGTCTTTCGTATAGTTCGTTGTACACCTTACTCTTTGATTCGTAGATAATATTTTTTACCTCTTTTTTTGCACTTTTGTATTTTTCATATACATCATTACTATTATTACCTTTAAGATTTCTATAACTCTCGTTTGATTTGAATAACAGTTTGTATTTCTTCATTCCATCACCATGATTTCTTATCTATTGGGGCCTGGTCCTTAGATATACCAAGAACCGCTTTACCTATATTCTTATTATTAGTAGACATTTCTTTCCACATCGTAGAAAAAATTACTAAGCTATACATGGAGAAAATTTCTGTTGTATTAAAGGAAAAGATTTTCATTAAGTATGCACAGATAATAAACGAGAGAGTAATCCATCCTTAAAAAAGTCAAGAGCGAGTTTATTAAAATAAAATGGCTGTCCATTCCCTGCTAATATCTTGAAAGAGTTGAGCAACCATATCCATGGTGCAAATAGATGACTAGAAAATAATATTGTTTCACAACAGATTAATAGGAAGATTTTGATCTTTGAAGATTTGAGCAATTCTCTGGTACCACCATAGAGTTGCCATATTACCACATTCCAGAAAGATCATAGGATCCTTACTTCGACCAAAGCCTCTGATATCTATAAACAGCAAGTTCTCATGAGTTCAACAACCTAGCTGTAGTGATTGTGTCACCAAAAGATGCAAAAAAAAAAAGTTAATTATGCTTCTTACCTAGATGCGATGACAGCACATAATAGAAATGTTTCTGGGCCAAAGCTTTTTTGGGTCCCGTTGACTGTACTCAGTCATTGGTATTATCCTTTGGGGTTTATCTTCCAGATGAAATTAGCAAGAGGGAACATCTGATCTTTAGATTTCTGACTAAGATGAGTGATAAATGAGTTGCAAGGAAAATTGCTGTAGTGACCAAAGTTTCCAACTAGACTCTTTTGGAAAGGCTGTTGGATGGCTGAAAATAGTTGATCAAAGATGGTAAGGCAGTAAGCCTAATAGTGTCTATCACATAAGTTGCAACCAGGGAATCAGTTCGTTTGCCTCATTAGGTGACTTTTGTTTGCTTTGTAGGGCAGAAAGAGGCTTGTTTGCTTTTCTCGCTTTAGGTGGGCACAGCACCCTTATTCTTGTGTGTATTTTGTATCCCCTCTATTTTCTTTTTCTTCTTAAAGATTTGTCTTTGGCTTTGCTGAGAAGATTGAGAAATTGATGTATGGTTCAGAACGGGGGTAGCTAAAGGGATCATTTGTTAAGTTGGGTGTAGGTTTCAAAACCTAAATTTGAGGGTGGTTTGGATCTCTATCCAAGAATGTTTTTGTTGTGAACAAATGGGTTTGGGGTTTCCTCTTAGAGTCCAACTCTTTATGGCATAAGTTTATAAAAGGTTAAGTGTGGTCTCCGACGGAAGGATGATATGCAAATGTTGGAGTTAGAGCTTCTCATTCTAGCCTTTGGAAATTCACCTTTCACTTGTATTAGATTTTCCTTCTCCTTGTATCTTTCAAAGTGGGTGATGGTTCTTGTGTTCTCTTCTGGGAGGATTATTGAATTCGCGATCCTCCCTTATCTATTATTTTTCCTCGACTCTATTGGTTGTCTATGCTTCACTTGGCCCCTATCAAAGATTTTGACAATCTGAAGGGTCACTCGGTCTATTGAGATTTTCATTTTTAGGAACTCTTGGTAATAGAGAAGTTATCCGACCCACCGTCACTTTTCTCTTTCCAATATCTTCTCTCTTTTATCTCAATTAATATAATTTCTTGATTTGGGTGGAGAAAACAGAGAAAAAAATGCCCCATGTCCTTTGAGGCTCTCCTTTTCAAGATTCTAATTTCTTGCGGTTCAAGACCTCTCAAAGCTCTCTCTCTCTCTCTCACACACACATTTTCTTGATTTGGGTTTCAGTAGAAACAGATGGATCGATTTTCTAACCATGATTTTGGGTATATCTGTTCCTGTAGTGGGTTTTGGGATATGGATGAACACTCAGCATGATGGATGTCGAAGTTCTCTTACTCTTCCAGGACAATCTTGATATAATCTGAATTTGTTGTCGAAGGTTGTCCTTGGGAAGTGCAAAGTACTTGGAAAGGTCGAACAAGAGGGTGAAGTGGTACCTTAGGTGGTTTGGTCAATACGGGGACACTAAAGTGAACGAGGAGGCAATCAAATTTATGGTGGCCGAACCTTATCTTTATTACCCGATGGGAGTTGAGGTTTTGCATATCATCAACACTCCTACTGCAGCTGCGTCTTCAACTTCACTCAAGAAGAAGGAGAAGAAGAACTAAGGGATGGTTGCTTTGAGCCGCAGAATGCCATTCCGATCAGGCCGTTTACCGATAATCTTGAAGACTGATGCCTCTGGTTACAGCATTCATTATTTCAACAAGAAATTCTTTTTTCTTGGATGAATTTTGGCACAATGATTGAGTTGCTCTTTTGGTGATCTTGAGATTATGGGTTCGAGGCGTGGAAATAGCCTCTTTGCAAAAATATAAGGGGAAGACTGCATACATATACGTTTATTCCAAAGCCGACCCCAATTGTTGAGATTTAAACTCTGATTGTTGTTGTTGTTGTTCAGTAATAGAGAAGTCATAGAGTTTCTTCCCTACTTTACCTTTTGTGAGAAAATAAATCTCCTTGTAATGTTTTGGGTATTAGAGTTTGCGCTGTTGATAGTTTGGCCATTCTCTCTTGCAACTTTCTTTTTCATCATCTTACCTCCTTCCCATGCCTTCCTTTTTTCTTTATTAATTTTATTTGGAAGACAAAGGTTCCTACCAATGTTCTGCCTCTTATTTGGTTTATGGTGGTTAACAAGATAAATACAAATGAATTGTTACAAAAGAGACCTTCAAATGTGATGTGTCCACATGTTTGTGTGTTACAGTAACTATGAAACAAGAGATTTCATTTATCTACATTGCTTTCTTGTGCGAGAGATGTCGAATCACCACTTTCTTTTGTGTGACAATGAGTGGGTTTCTCTGGCGAGCCGCTTTGAGTTAGGTTTTGAAGGGCAGAAAGATTTTTCGCTTGCTTTGGGGTGTGCTTTTGTGGCTTTTCGTGGTGTATTTGGATGGAGGAACGGTAGAATTTTCAGGAATCAGATTAGTGGTCCTTCCCTACTTTGGATGTGTTTTCTGCCCCCTTTGTGAGTTCATGTCTCAGTGGTCTATAAAATTTATAGTTCAGAGGATTTGGAGAGGGATTGGAGAGCAGCCCTTTTCTAGTTTATGTATTGCTCTTTGTTCACTCAGGTCTGAGGTTTTATATCATCCTTAGCAATTTTGTTTTGTTTTGTTTTTGTTTGTTTGCTTGTTTGTTTTTTTTGTTGTTGTTGTTGTTTTTTTTTTTTTTTTAAATATAATACAGTTACTTTTCCTATAAAAAATGTTACAATAATTTGGAAACAAGAAATCACATGTTTTTGCATTGTTCTATTACACAGGAGATGTGGAATCACCTCTTTGTTGTGTGGGATAATGAGTGGGTTTATCCTAGGAGTTTCTCTGAGGTGTGTCTCACAAAATTTAGAGATTTTGGAGGGCAGAAGGATGCTTGTTCACTTTGATAATGTGCTTTTGTGGCTATTCTTGGTTATACTCAGAGGAAGTGAAATGCTAAAATTTTTAGAAATCACACTTTTGGTTTTTTTCTCTTGTCCATGATAAAATTGTGTTTTATACTTGCTTACGGATTCTTGTCTTAGTAGTTTTTAAAGATTATAGTTTAGAGGAGCTGAGGAGGGATTTGAGGGTAGTCCTTTGTTGGTTTATGTATTACTTCTTTTTACTCACTTCAGAGGATTTCTCATCTTTCGAGGTTTTGTATACTCTATTTTCCTATTAATACAACGCTTTTTTTTATTATTAAAATGCATTTGAAATGCCCTTTCTCTTTATTTTTAAAAATAAAATGCTTTGTGCAAGTGGCGATCCTTTTGTTCAAGGTTGGTTCTTATGGATTAATGTGTTTCTTCTTTGGTCTTTGGATGGTATCATTGGATTTTTATCTGCCTACTTGGAGTTGTTTCTTGTGCTGTCTTATTGGTCTTTGAGATATTGTCCAGTCCAAGGATTAATGTGGTTAAAACATTACTGGCTTTAATTTGATGCTTTGTAAACAAGTGTTATGCATTTTAAATTTCTAGCTTCTCCTAACTCTGTCTTTCAGTCATTGACTGCTTGATGTACCACAGTCTTGTGCATTATATTCCGTTGAGAAGTAATATGCATGCACTTTGAGTGATGTAAATTTGTTTTGAACCTTATGGATGTTTCTCTGCAATACCTCTTGATACACGTGGTTACATGTCCTGCTTATTTCCTGTATTTTTTTGTCACATATAAGTAATGTTCTCTTTTAAGATTTGGATACAATTATTTCTTTTTTGGTGTTGCAATGCCTGTTCTTTGGCTTCTTATTTGACTTTATAATTTCTCTCCACAGAGCTTTTGTTGCCCCTGCTGACATTCAGGCATTCACTAGCGAGTCAAAGAATAAATTAACAGCTCGATGCCAGGGTAAAACAGTGAAATATTTTGCTCAAGCGGTGAAAGAAATTTGTGAAGCTTTTGAGGAATTACAATGCAAAAATTCTGGTGATTTGGGTGATGATATTGATAGATCAGCTCCTGGTTGTGAGGGCCCTGATGGTGATGGATCTGAGGCTGATGGAATGGAGATTGACTTAAAGGAACAAGTTTCTCCAGCCAAGGCAAAAGGGGAAGATGAAGATGAAGGCCTAGGTGGAGGAGGATCTGTTTCTGAGCAGTGCTCTATTAAAGGCGATACTGAGGTCGAAGATATAAAACCCACTGTTGCATGTAATATAAACAGAAGCAGTAAATCATCCAATGGTGAACCATGCTTTCCTAAGGAGGAAATAACACCAACAGCAAGTCCGGTTACTACTTCCAACCTAAAAGAAGCTTTGAGTGATGAACCTGAAGATGGTATCTTACGCATACAACGCTCGAGGAGTTCAATGAAACGCATGAGTACTAGTCATAGTAATCCTTCATCTGATGGTGAAGGAGATTTTTTGGGTTCTGCCCGGGCTAAGCACCCGATTGGTGGACATAAGGTGTTGATTAATGGTCAGAAGGGAAACAAAATGGTGACTGGATCAAAACGAGCTAGTGGCAATCTTGGTGAAGTTCGTCGAAGTGGCAACTCTAGTCAGAGATCAGCAAAATATGATAGCTCAAGTGTTCATGATGAAACGCCAAAACGTGGAGAGGATTTGGGAGATGGACAAAGTGCAAAAGTTGGCTCACAGAACAGCAAGAAAGTGTCATCTCCAGATAGTTTGAAAGTAGATAATAACAATGTAAAGAAACCAAAGAATTTGTTGAAGGGTAGAAAGCATTTTGAGGACTGTGATAATGTAAAAAGTGAAGCTGTGTCTAATTCAAAGGACCGCAAGAGAGGTGTCGATGAGGATAAAGGGGTGCAGCTTGGACAGGGGAAACATAGTTTGGGTTCCAAGAAAGACCCCAGTCCTTCTAAGAGGTTAAAACGCGTAGACGTGGTTGGTGATGACACCCAGAAGTCCTTGCTGAAGAAAAGAAATGGTTCTTCAAGTGTGAAAGAGTTTGATAGAGAAGAAGATCATACAGATATGGGAAGCTCTGTTTCCCACATGAAAGCAGAAAAGCGGGTGACTTTAAGAACCCAAGGAGGGGTCTCTGGATCTAACACATCTGGTGATAATGCTGTTTTACCATTAACAAAGCGTCGGCGTCAGGCATTGGAGGCTATGTCTGATTCTGATTCCTCCGAGGATAGAGTGGAAAAAGAATCTGGCCCAGTTAAAGTTAATTTGTCATCTGATAAGCATGTTAAAACTCCTGCTACTCAAATTCACAAGAAAAGAAGAGCTGTTTGCCGATTTGTTGACGATGATGAAAATGAAGAGCCTAAAACTCCAGTTCATGGGGGACTTTCCACAACTGTCAATGCACAGTCATCTCTAACAGATTCAGGAAATAATTCCAATGCTTGTCATGAAAGTTTAAGTCATGCTAAACATGCCGTTGGAGACTTAACTAGACCTGAGGGTAGCCCATTGAAGGAATCTGTTCTACCTGCAAAATCAGTGAATGAATCTTTATCTCCCATTCCACCTGAAGCTTTAGAAAAGAGACCTGCAAAGGCATTTGCTATGATCCCTGTCACCAGCAGTCCTGGGAAGTTAGGATCAGAGAGATCAGCTTCCAAGGATGCCAAGCCAACTTTGGTTTCTCCGGTGAAATCTCCTCTGGCAGTTGGTGGTGCTGGTGCCAAACAGCTGGTAGAGCCTCAAAATGCCAAACCTCCTAGTAAACTTTCTGGTTCTGGTGCTCAGAAAAGGGCTCAAGCTGGGTCTGGTAAGGGTTCAGGTGTGGTTTCTAATAGCTTGAACCCTTCCCATAATCACCTTTCCGCTCAGAAAAACAGGCCAATTTCTTCTGGAGAGAGGTCGAAAGTCACTTCTAAAGCAACAAATTCAAAAATGACTGATTCCATTGTTTTGGCAAATAATTTAATTGGAAATGATTCTTTATCTGGTGAAAGGTTCATCACTCTCTCTCTCTCTTTCTCTCCACACTGATCTTTCTACAGTCCCTTGTTCAATTTTAATTAATGATTTGTATTCCTGCAGGCTGGAAACTGCTGGAGATGATAGAAGTAGTTTATTGTTAGATTCCAAGATTGAAGATTCGGTTACTTCCATGAAGCATCTCATTGCAGCTGCTCAGGCGAAAAGGAAGGAGGCTCATTCTAGAAACATTTCAGTTGGGTATCCAAATTTAGGTGTTCTTTCCGCGTCTGATTTCCAGGGAGGAAGTCCTGTCACTGCCTCTGCAGCTCAACCGTTCCTTTCTGGTAGCAGCCATGCAGGGCAACCTGATTTGATGGGGCTTCCTCATTCCACATCTCCAACTGCTCAAGGTCATCCTATTTCATCTTGGAATCAACTTCAAGGCGAAGAACTTGAGGAGAGAAGAGTTAGTTCAGGACACCGAACCGCTGGAGGCTCACTGAGTGGTGATACTGAGGCAGCCGTAGCTCGTGATGCTTTTGAAGGGATGATAGAGACGTTGTCGAGGACCAAAGAAAGTATAGGGCGTGCAACACGTCTTGCAATTGATTGTGCCAAGTATGGCATTGCGAATGAGGTTTGTAGCACAGTCATTCACCTTCTTGCTTTACAATGTGCATTGTTAATTTTGTCAGATGACCATATTCTGTTATTCAAGGGCTCAATAATGCTTAACCTTTGCTTCTGTTGTCTGAAATATGAGCATAGGGTTTGAAGTGTCCTGGTCTACATTTGAGTATTCTCTTTTTATTTTTTGGAGATCTTTTCATTTCTTGCTTATTTTCAAATTATTATCTCAGTGCCCTGGGGGGGGGGGGTTCGCATTGCTTTCTCTTTTGGTAGTTTTTTTGGCCCTTTAATCTGTTAATTTGATTCTAAACCTGTTCATGGAATCTACAAACAATTTTTGTGGTGGGACAATGTCAAAGTTGTCTCATATTTATCTTTTGACTGCAATCCTTGGACAGCCTCTTCTTGCATTGTATTTTCACTGTTCAATTCAAGAAAGCTTCTGTGGTAAAACTGGGTCTTGGTCTGTAATTTTCTACTGAATTCTCCAGTTTTTAACATGTAAAATATGTTTAGTAGCCTTCATTATGACCTCTATATGGGATCCATGATGTTGACTATTATTGGGTTTTGTTAATTTGAGTTGAACCTGGGTTCTGCTGTTTTGCTTTCTGAGGATTTAGTGATTGGAATATCTTCATTATGACCTCTATATTGGTTTTGTTTTTTTGGGTTATTAGAACTTGGAAATAGTATTCCTACTTTCTTGGTCTTGTATCTAGAAAGTGTGTAAATAACTCAGGTCTCTGGCTTATAGTTACTCTGATCATTCTACCCTCCACTGAACTGCAATTCATACTGTACAATCCAAAATATTGTGTAATAGTACCTAGATCAATAACATTGACAAAATGCAAGCCACGTAAGTAGAAAGATCCTTTTTTTCCCCATCTATATAGAGAGTAATTGTAATATTCAATACTTTTTTTTTTCTTTTGTATTGATTAGAATGTATTGTACCTACTAGTCAGAATCACATATTAAAACATAAGCTTGAGGGAAGCAATTACCACTGGATGTAGAAGTTTAAGTATTTAATTTAGTTAACCGTTTACATGTAATATAACGTGGAAGTAACTACCATGTTTCCTTGCCCGTCCCCATATGATAACGAATAATGGTCCTCATAAAAATTTGATCAATTGGCATTTCTAAAAGGAAAATGCAAGGCTTATTAGTACACCGGAATCCTTCCTTTTTTAACAGTTATAGTTTTTCTTCCTAAGATCTTTTTTGGAACATTTTCAATGGATAGTTGAGCTATTAATGATGCGTGTAGTTCCAACTTTTTATGAGGTAACATTATTTAATGCAAAGGTCTTTAATGGTTTTGGTTCTGATTAAAAGGATTTTGAGTAGATCATTACCTGTCTTCTTCTCCCTTACCTGTGAGCCAAAACACATTACTTATTTAACTAGATTCTTGCATTATCCTTGTTTCAGATGTCTTTTTACCAAACTTTTGTGCGCCCCCTCCAAAAAAAAAAAAAAAAAGAATAGGACAGCCTCCTTTGTCCAGAGTTTGTGTGGTCCTAATTATCTATCCTATTTATCTTCTTGCTTTTTGTGGTGGTGTTTTTTCCTTGTTCTTCTTTTTTTTTTTTTGGGTGGGGGTGAAGGTAGAGAATAGAAACTTACCTTTCAGTTTTCAAATTTTATTTCTGCAAACAATAGGCCAAAAGGGTTGGGTTTATTTAAAAATAATTGAAGCAAATTACAAAAATGGTAGCTTGGCTAAATTATAGCATCATTCTAACATAAAAGGGGGTAATTCACTGCAAGTCACTTTTCTGGATAAAGTTTCATCTGGGCATGTTCTTAACTTGCTCTATTTCAGTAGGTGACATCTTTTTTGAACCTGTATAGTGTATCAACAAAATCAGAGAAAAACTCTACCCTTTTCCTAGAGTGTTCCTGGCGGAAAAGTTCATTCATTCTCCACTTAGCAATCTAGAGTATGCTATTCTTGCTCTGTTCCAGCTTCTTAATATTACTGCAAATGAGTTACTTTAATTTTTGTGTCAAATGAAAATTGAATCTTTCTGAAGATCGTAAAATTTATTGGAAGGATGCTTCTTTGCTTTGGAAGTGTGCTTTTATTGCTCTTCCTTGGTGTATTTGGATTCGACCCTTGGTACTTTTCTTCTTTGGGAAAATGTGTTTGTGTGTGCTTCTCTTTGGGCTCATGTATGTGCTGGGAGTCTTTAGAAATTATTGTCTTGAGAGCTTGAAGAGCGATTATAGAGAAGTTCTCCATTAGCTCTTTGTTTTCTTTTCTTGTCTAGCCTCTGAACCACTAAGCCGAATGTTTTCTTTCTTCTCCCTTTGATATCCCTTTTTCTATTAGAAGAAGATTGAAATTTATGCTAGTGAGATTAATTTTGTGCTTTGATAGGAAAATAGAGAATTGCATTAAT
Organism: Dillenia turbinata; assembly: GCA_037126225.1. Taxonomy (NCBI): domain Eukaryota; kingdom Viridiplantae; phylum Streptophyta; class Magnoliopsida; order Dilleniales; family Dilleniaceae; genus Dillenia; species Dillenia turbinata. Next base: position 24,345,786 of record JBAMMX010000011.1, on the reverse strand, counting down.
GACACCCAAGGGATGCATGCCTCGAACCTACATGAAAATAAAATCCACAAAATCAGCTAGATCCATCATGGTAGGAAACTATTAGAAAACAAAAAAGGATAATGATTTAAACAAGCTATATTAGAGAAACTCTAGAGAAGCTTCTTTGACCATCAAAAAATTTCCTATAGCATATCCTCTCCACTAGTTGGAAAAAGCTAGATGAATCATCCTAACAAACCTCCTCAGTAATACAAGTTCTCATTCATCTCTGCACTGGCAAGTCACTATGAAGGGATTAGAGGACACCAGGTGAGTGTCAAGGATGAAGAACCTGATTCTCACAGATGATGTGTCCAAGAGCAACAAAGAAGCAAGTGATCCATTGATCCATGCTCCCTTTTGCGATGAGGCCACATTCACCATAACAAGCCCCACCATTGATTGATTATCTTGAGTTAAAATTGCTTCCCACTCAAAAAAGCAAAGGCTTGGGTGAGTTGAAGTCTTCCAAATTGCCTCCGTGGAAAAGATGGCCTTTCCTTATTGTCCATGCCCTCAGATGGATATACAGAAAATTGTCACATCAGAAGAAGCTGAGTTGGTTCTCGTCCGCAGTGCCACGCCCCTCCTACTTCCATTACCTTTGCCCATTCTATCTACTAATGTGATTACTAAAGCATTTTATGTTGTGGAAATGAGGGTAAAATGATTTTAGAAGGAGTTAACTTCTTAGTTTTCTGGTTTGTGCAGGTTGTAGAACTCCTGATACGAAAATTGGAGAATGAATCTAGTTACCATCGGAGAGTGGACTTATTCTTTCTTGTTGATTCCATCACTCAATGTTCTCATAGCCAAAAAGGTAGATATCCTAGATGAAGAATTGTACAGTCATTTATTCATTGCTACAGTGTTCACTTTGTCAGTCCGTCTATCACTCTGTTTCTGACTCTGTTTCTTTAGTGGTTGTCATGTTAGTTGCAGCATGTACTGAGGGGTTTTTGGATTATGTGCCAAATCTCTCTATAAAAATCATGATATATTAATGGTGCCTTGTGGATGCTTTTGCTACATTATACTTACAATCCATGAATCGTATGCAGCACCTTGAATAGCTGACTGGTTTTGTTGATTCTTGCTTGTGATGTTTACAAAGGCATTGCGGGAGCTTCTTACATACCTACTGTGCAAGCTGCACTGCCACGTCTTTTAGGTGCTGCTGCTCCACCTGGAGCTGGTGCTCATGAAAATCGTCGGCAATGCCTCAAGGTAACTGCGTCCCATTTTCTCTGATGGGAAGTTGTAGTACCAAATAAGTCGAATGTTCTCTTCTATCAGGTATTGCGGCTATGGCTTGAGAGGAAAATCCTGCCTGAATCCCTTATTCGGCGCTACATGGATGATATTGGAGGATCAAATGAAGATGTGACATCTGGCTTAACTCTTAGACGTCCATCAAGAACTGAGCGTGCTGTTGATGATCCAATAAGAGAAATGGAGGGCATGCTTGTTGATGAATATGGAAGGTCTGATGTTTTCTCCTAATTCTTTTACATGCCTTTATTGTTTTTGGATTTCTTCCGTTCCTTTTTCTTTTCCCCTTTGTATATGATTTTTTTTTTTTGGTAGTGGTAATTGGGGACTGTTCCCTTATATTGTTTTTTCTTTGTTGCTCTTTTTTTCTCACCAGTGCTTGTATAATTATAGAAATGCAACAATCCAATTGCTGACTTAAAAACCTGCCTGCTTGCTTTTGTACAGGCATTTAAGTCCAGTTTCTAAGTTCTGGTCATCTTCCTACAGTCTGAAACTTTTATTTTGTTCTCCAGCTTTTTCCTGGACAATCGAGGTTGACTTGTTTTTTCCCTTGGAATGTTTTTATTCAGCAATGCAACATTTCAGTTGCCAGGCTTCTTGTCTTCACATGTATTTGAAGACGAAGAAGAAGATTTTCCAGGCAGTCCATGTAACGATGTTTCCAATGCATCACCAGTCCAACCTGACCATGGTCCAACACAGCCAGAAACAGTTACAGCTACGCCAAGTGACAGGCGCCACCACATCTTGGAGGATGTGGATGGTGAGCTGGAGATGGAAGATGTTTCTGGACACCCAAAGGAAGATAAGGCCTCTGTAAATGGCTCTTCTGAGATGAATTCGCAGCTGCAAAGTTTGGATAATATATTAGAACCAGATTCAAACATTTCAGACGAGTTGCCCCCATTACCAGACGGTTCTCCACCGTTGCCTCTGGACTTGCCTCCCTCACCTCCCCCTTTACCTCCTTCACCTCCACCTCCATCACTGCCCCCATTGCCACCATCATCTCCATTGCCGCCCCCACCACCACCCCCACCTCCTCCATCACAATTGCCTCTGCAGGTGCTTCCCCCTTCAGGCCCTCCACCATCAATAACACTTCAACCTTCATTGGTTCCTCTTCCTTCAGGCCCTCCACCATCAATGCCACTTCCGTCATCAGTACCTGCTTCACCAAAATTGGTATATCAGTCATCTGTTCAACATGAACATTGTGGCAACGCTAGCGTAAGACATTTGGATGTTTCCATTGTTTTGTTGTTGTTAATTGCATACATTCTAAATTTACACCTCCTTTATTCAGGGTAACCAACTGGTCCAAAGCATAGCTCATGGGAGTAGGATTGATGTTGCTGTGACAAGTGAAACATTTCCACAACAGTCACCTTGCTACATTCAAACTGGAGTGAGCAGCATGCGTGATGCATCTGGTTTTAATCCTTCAAGGCCTTTAGAGTATGCTGTCAATGAGATGTATACACATGCCCAGGCTTCTCAGCCAAACCAGCAATTTCAGCCTTCTAGCACACCATTTACCCAAGGGCCTTACCATCCCGCTGCCCCTTCTCACCCCCCATCTGTTCACTATTCATATCCAAAGCCTGTGGCTCAGCAACATCCGCAGCATGCATATTCTCTCCCCTACTCAATGCCATCACATCCTGATGGATGGAGGCAATATAATGATGAACAATGGAGAATTCCACCTCGGGAGTTCAGTGCAGATAATCAGCGTGGTGGCTGGATGGGTGCGGGAAGGGCTCCCTCAGGTTCAGGTGCACCCTTCATCCAAGAAGGTACTTGTGCTTTCGTATCTCATTGACATTACTTATCATCATTGTTGTCTAATCTGGTATGGTAGCACATATCAATTTTCTTCTATTTTTTGGTTGTTATATATTGTATTGTGAAGGGTTCAACCAGTGCACAAAGTGCTCCCCAGCTTAGTGCAGGGGGAGGGTGGACATATATTGTGTTGTACTTTGTAATTTTTTTTATTAATAATAATAACAATAATAAACCGCTGTTGTTGAATATATATATTTTGAAGAAATATAGTAGTGACATTAAATGAATAAGTAAATTGCAACCAATATTGAAATAAGTTTAATTTAATAAATATATCACTGTTCCTTTTCTTGCTCATGTTTCTTCTTCTTTTTTTTTTTTTTTTTTTTTTTTTTAATTTTTGAATTTTGTACTGCTAGTTATGCTTTTTTTGAGGAGTTTATTTGAATGTACTGTAGACCATAACATAGAAGATCCAAAAACAAAACAATTTTTTTTTTTTTTTTTTGGTTCTTAGATTTTGAAAAGTTAAAAGAATATAAAAATAATATGTTTACAATGTTGACCCAAAACTTGTAAAGTGGCAAAAACTTCCTAGAGAACTGGATAAAGTCATAATTTGTAAAACTATTGTAAAAGTTTTTAAAAAATTATTGTGAATGTTAAAAAGTATCTTCCTATCAAAAGCTTGGGTTAAAAATAATAGTTAATTGTATAACTCGTGTATCTTTAAATCATATTGTATGCTAAGATAGATAATGTGTATTGTAAGAAAAGATTTATTCATCATACGGGTATAAGATATGTATAAAATACCTCCACTTATTTATGTGTTATAAGATACATGTGGTGCATCATAAGTATCTGACAACTACATATCATCTTGAAATTATTTGAACCATCTTTCTCTTATATCTAAGTAACATAATTATGATCTATTTTTGTCTCTACTCAATAGTTCCCTTTATTGAGTGAACTTTATTCTCGATTGAATGTATTGTGACCCTGAAATTTGATATAACAATGAATGCCTTAAAGTAATCCTCTGTATCCTTGATTTTGAACATATGAACCAGGTGAAGATAAGTTTTGAGGGATTACTATTGTTATTCTTGCTAAAGATTATGGAAATAATGTTTTATTTGGGCCATTGGATTAGCGGCAAACTGTTAGATGGATATGATATGTCCAACTTTATAATGTTAATTCATGTTCTAGGCTACTTCCTGCCAAAGTTGTCTCCACTGATTGTTCTTAAGTATCAATAGAGAATTGGTCATCCATATTTCAGTCTTTTTAGGTACTATATGTGGTTATCTAATTGTCCATTGTGATTGGACTCATAGGCTGAAGTACAATATGCATTCTTCAATTTGTATTGTACAACAGGTAAGCAATTTGTTGGCACATGTTTGTTTGAAATCAAGATCTTGTTGTTTTCGGATGGGATCAGTTAGTTCCCATTGGTGTTTACCACTATAAATAAAAGTATAAAATTTGCTCAATCATTCTGTGTAATATTGTGCCTTATCACATGATTGGAAAAATTGGCTAGATGGTTTCGTGATTTTGAAATTAGTTCTTATGGCCCATAAGGTCCTGACCAAATTTGCCACTGCTGTTGTTGGGCGCTTTTAGGAAATATATGGGTTTACAATCAAGAAGATATTATTACTGCAATAATGGATGGATAAGGCTAAAGCCATTTTTCCACATTTGACTTTTGCGGTTGTGATGACTGATTGCATTATCTACATGGCTGGTGCCATTACATTTTAATGTGTCTCCTGTCTCTGATTTGGATCAAAAGAATTTATCCTACTACATTGTTCATTTTTTTGCTTTTGTTCTTTCATCAGAATCTGTAAAAATGCCTTAGATTCTTCATGTATTTAGCTGAACATTCTTTTACAATCTGAAATAAAGCTAGGGTGTTCTTTCATTTAACCAATACTAATTCTCATTTTTTCTCCATCGATTATTGCCAAGCATACTTATATTTGTTCTAACAGATTTCTCATACAGGCTATTTTAGGCCCCCACATGAACGGCCACCTATAAATAATATAAGTTTCCAACATTCTGCACTGAATGCACCACCTGCTGGAACCTCAAATCCAGGTGATCCCAGTGTGTAGCTGCTTCTAACTTTTAACTACTAGTGCACCTATAGCATTGACTAATTGGAATGTCTTCATGGTCATGGTTGTCACAGGTCATGGTGCTCCCCAGACGTTGCCATGTAGAGCTGACATTGCTGCACTTAATTGTTGGAGACCAACTTGAAATTCATCCTCATGCCCCTATTTTTTTGTCATGGTGAGTTCTAACCTCTGAACTGTGTTTGCATTCACCATGAGGCTGTTGTTCTGGAAGCATGATTGATGTGGGTTGGGTGAAAACTGCATATTCTGTTGTTGTATTCTGATGTGTAAAAGTGTGAAACTTTTTTGATTCAATAAAGTTCACTGGCTTCACAATGACATAGGGATCAGTTTTGCATGTTGAAGTCTGGAGTTTATCCTAAATAAATTGGTCATCTTTGCCTCCGAGTTGTTGTGTATGCATGTGGAGAGGTAATTGTGCAACTTCTGCATAAGCATTGAGATAATAATTGCATAATGTGAGGTTCCCACTTTTTGGGTGTTTTCTCATTGACTTTACTTGTTTGTCAGCAATGTATCTCCCCTTCAAGTCATACCTATAGAAACCTTGGTATATTCTGATATGATTCTTCTATGAAGTCAGTAAAGCACCGTTGTGTTCAATGATTAATTTTTGGTGCATTTTACATTTTCTTTTTGTACAAGGATGTTGAACCAGTTTAGGGAATGCGCAACAATAATGTGAATCGAGGAAATGTTGAAGTGGACCTTACTTAGAGATGTTCTGTAAAATGTAAAATGCTTCAATAGAGGTCCTTTATTGCTGTTGCCTTTTCCCTTTAAAAGAAAGCATTATACACAAACTTGTTGTGCCAGTGAAAAAGTTCCTTGTGTTTTGCACAGTGTGTTATATTGTCAAGATGATGAGGGGTGTGTAGCAACTTTTGCACTCTGTAAGTTAGAGTCAAAAAATTTGATAACTCCCTGAAGCTGAGAGAGATGAGTGAGATATCATTAGAAATATTCAATATGGTAGGGTGGAAAAAACATAGGTTACATGTGGCTAGGAAAGTGTTAACCTGTGGAGTGGGATAAACTATTTTGTATAAAGGAGTTGCTTGTCCCATATCTTTGGTGGTGGGGGACTATAATCATCTTGGACAGAGAATGCTAGTACTTGGAGAGTCTTATGAATGGAGTGTGGGGTTTGAAAGTTTGAAGAGTGCTAGTAATTTGATGGGATTTTTGTATTTGAGGTTGATGGGACCAAGTTTCTGGGAGTAATCATGATGCTGGAGTCAGCCACTTGCAACTTTTCTTCTGTGGAGGACAGCTCATAGATGTGGGAAACCTGCCTTTGTGATCAATGATCAGTAGTTGGCTTTGATTTTAATTTTAACTTGTGGGTTCAGTTCTCGGGTCAAGCTACAAATATTCATGTGCTAAGCTTGTTCTGGAAGTAGGCCATCCTAAAATGCGTGGGTGCCTGATTTTTAATTTGGCAGTTTGTTGATCAGGTGATCATATTCATGTCTGAACCAAAAAAAAAAAGTGCCATCTTGCCTGGGGCTTGAAGTCTACTTTTGGACCTTTGAACCATAGCAAAGTCTTTTTTTTTTTTTTTTTTTTAATTTTTAATTTTTTTTTTATTTATTTTTTAATGATCTTCTTCTTTTGGAGAAACTATGGGAGCTTAGTCACCGATGGTGGCAGAAGTACCAGAATGAAAGATATTGAAGTACAATGGGTCAAGCATGGTGTGTGGGCTTTTAGATCCTTAGCGAAGGCTTTTAGATCCTTAGCGAAGGTAAAGTGCATTTGGCTATATTTGGGGAAGGAGGTGTCTTGAGGATGTGGAGTCATTTCTGGTGGTTAATGACTTTATGTTAGTCTTGTATGAGGCATTGGCAAAGGTTGTGGTAAAGGCTGTTTGACCTGGGGAGATTTTTATTTTTTTATTTTTTTATTTTTTTGAAATACAGAAGTGGAAAACTCCTGGTCTAACTGACCCAAAACAAAAAAAATTTCTTTTTACGAGATAATGATAGCGGGTGTCAGTAGTATGTGGAGATTTTTTGAAATAAATACAATGTGAAAGGATTATTAGAAGCTTGGTCAGTTATCCAAAAACTGAAAAAAATGACATAGCCATATTTTCCTCTTAGGATTTTTTTTTTCTTTTCCTTTTCTTTTTTTGAGGAGAAAAAAAAATTACATTTCACATTTAATGGCATTATTGGAAAGTAAAGGAGGACACCTTTTGAATCACCATAATCCCAGGTGGTGTTGTATAATGAAGAGAAAAAGTATCTAGATGGCCCCTTCTGCTAATATTGGATGGTGAGGTGGGAAAGGAACAAGAGAATCTGTAAGGAAATGAAAGCCCCATTTCAAGTTTTGTGCCACCTTGGCTTGAGGTCCATCATGGTGGTTTTGTTGTCCTGTTCAGGAGATGACTCCTTTTGTATATTTTTTGCTGCTTTTGTTGTTTGTAAGGACCACATGCTATAAGTGCTTCCTCAATGTAAGTTTTCTCTTTCTAATAAATAAGATTTAAATTGCAATTGTGGAAAGGTTTAGAAATGATGTCTATGTGGTAGATTAAAATTGAATGTCCTTGCCTGTTCCCCCAACCTGATGATGTCGGGTTCAAATCTCGATATAACAAAAAAAAAAAAAAATTGAATGTGTTGTGTGCTGCAACACATGGAAATTGGACAACATAGTGACTTAAGATACTGAAATTGTTATAATGCTTTAGGTGTCTGGAGATTATAATATGATGGAATTGACAAGGAATTAGGAAGAAATTCTTTACTTGTTTCTGTTTTCTTTGCTTTCTTTTGTTTCTTGGGACTTCTCATCCTTACACTTTATGTATCTTTTCAACTACATCTAATACAATTCTTTATTCTGTCAAAGAAAATTTTTACATAATATTTACTGCGGTGTTTTGAAAGGCTCAAGGGGCCTTTAAGGCCTTAAGGGCCTCTAAAGCCCAAGGTGCTAGTTGCCAGGAAAGGTGCTTTCCCAAGCAAAGAAAGGCCCCGTTCCGAAATTATAATTTCTAAATTCAAGATAAAGCTGAAAAAGTGTCTGAAAATCATAACTAAAACAAATCTAAAAGTGAGAAGTTCTCTGCCTCCGACATTATAAAAGATAAATGTACAATGTCATGCATTCATTCAATAGAGAAAGCAAAAGCACTATCAAGTTAATTTGCTCTTCCTAATGCCTACTTCCTTCCTACACGATAAAACTTAGATATAAATCCTAAAATTATTAAGATCGAAGGGCGTAGTCATCATCAATGTTGACCAGTTCATCTTTATCATTCAGATCATATCCCACTCCATCGGTAGAGTTTTACTCATCTGGGTCCTCTGAAGCAGCTTCCTCCTTATCAATGTCATCCAATCTAGAAGTTGAAACTCTGGTTGATTTCTGTGAAGCTTTCTACAGGAGGGACTGGCTGGAGGGCACTTGGATTTTCTATATTCTAAAAACTATTTTATTATTACTTTTTAACGGGCTTTTATTTAAAAAAAAAATTAAAGAACTACTGAAGCAAAAGAGGTGCTTGCTTCAGTGCCTCTGGTGCTTCAGCAAAGAGGCGAGCTCCTCTTTTAAGATGCCTTGCCTGCCCAGAGAGGGCAGGTATTGCTAGCCTTAACAAGTAGGAGTTTTTCTATTTTTCTTGTTCCCCATTTTTTTATATCAGTAAAAAAGCAGATTTATTAAGGGCACTGAGGGGGTACGAAACCCACACTAATTAAAAGCTATAAAGTCAAAAATTTTCACCAAGCTCAACCCATCACGTGTCTCATATATCAGAAAGCAAGGTTTTGTAACCATCTAGCATTAAAACTATCAAATTCTGTGGCTAAATTTTCAAATGCCCTCCTGTTCTTCTCTTTCTAAACTGCCCAAAAGTGCATAGAGGAACCATAGCAATAACCCTTATGTTTTGGCATTGGAAAACATGACCAAGTCCAAACTTCTTCTTCTTTACAACCTGCAACCAGCCAAGATACCCATGTAACCTGCAAAACATTCTCGATAGCACTATTTATTTGTTGTTAATGAATGAGAATAAGTATGTGAATTTCCTGAAGTCTTTGAGTACTCCAAAATAGATTCTGGGTTCTCTCTAATGAGCCTAAAAATTAGCGACCATGGGTAGAAAGAAGAATAGTCATTTTACCTACCTTATAGATTCACCGACCACCCCAAAATTCCACTCACAGACCCATAACCAGATCCGTTACAAGGGACCATAATAGCAGGCGAGGGTACTCGGGGCACCTTTTCAAAACACTGGTTTACAGATAGTCACAAAACATAACCTCTCTTATATAAATTAATCAGATGAGGTTTGCAATTATCGTGTGGCCTTGTGCCATGGTAAATTTTGTTGGAGATGATTTTGGTTTAACATATGGATATTTAACATATGGATATCTTTATTCTACTTTTATCTCAATGCAAAGCTTTCAAATTTATTTTCGGTGTCATGTCACTTTTTATTTTGTAAATTCTGTAATCCCAATGTATGGTTTTTCACTGATTAACATCCACCATGATGGCGTTTACCTCAAAAGATTCAAAGTCAGTCTTTCTTGTTTTGCAAATATATTTACAGACTCATGTAGACATGTGGATCTATATGTATAGTAATTCTATGGTGGATAATTATGTGCTACTGCATATACTTTTGTTTCTTTTTAATAGGAAGTATGTGTGTGTGTCGACTTGCTGCTTCTTTCTTGCAGTTATTGGTGTTACAATTTGGTTGTTGTTGATTAAATGCAATCTCATGGGCAGGGTAACAAGGAAACGTTATAGGCTTTTACTTCGAAGAATCAAATTTTAGACAAAATTCAGCCTTTGCTAGAAAGCGGTGCAGAAAATGTGTGGACTCTTGGCAGGACAGTGTAAATTGTAATTTTTCCTGACAAATGCTTCCACAGATATTTGCTTCTGAGTGTAAGCCATGTTTCTGACTCCAAAAATAATTTTTCCCTTAATTTTTAACTTTTGTAATTATACTGGCAAAATTATATTACAGAAATTATTTCATAAGTAAAGAAGAATTATTTTTGATGAACTCATATACCTTCCTTTGCATTTATATTTGCTTACTGGGTTGTAATGTCATTGAGATAAATAGTAGGCTTCATATAATTTAATATTTTCTGTATTCTGCTACTAATAAAGCGTCCTAAGAATCTGTTTACAGACTCAACCTTAAAGCCAGTGAAAATGGGAAAACGGGAATATAAAGAAGATGAGATAAAGGAAAGTAGAAAACCCTGGTGGTTTTATTTTATACCTTGGAAGGCTCCTTATGTGTAATGTGTGTGTATAATCTGACCATATTCATATTGTTGACAATTCTCCCAATCGTAGGGATGCTTTGATGTTAATGCCTTTCCCCAGATGTCATCAGCATTTAGTTTTTTATTAGGGCTTGCCTGGCATATTAAACTTGGGAAAAGTAACATTAGGAGGAAGATCTCTGGTTTTGGGCCAACTTTAAAAGATGCGAAAGAATGTCTGTTACTACGTACAAAATAAATCCTACATAAGAAAATTTTTTTCATGGGCTAACTATACCAGTGCATTGAATACCAAAGCTTTTTAGTGGAATCTCAGTTGCCGGGAGAATCGTGCAAAACTAGTTTTCATTACAACAGTTTGAATTAAGGAAATCATCTGTACTAAGTGAAATGGTTACAGACGGAGAAAGTGTTTATGGAAAGGAAAGGGGAATAGGTAAAAGTGGCGCATTTATTTGGTGGGATATATGGAGTTCTAAGTTGGGCGGAGATTGTGTACGGCATTCAGGCCACGGATCTGACTGGTTTGTCGTGATGGTCAGAGAAGATGACGGTTTCTGAAGGGTATATTCTTGGTGCTATGTTGTTTCTTGTTTTTGATGAATTTATATGACTTGTAGGCTCAAGGATTTGTGTGAGTAAACGAACATGAAAAACCGGACTGAATGTTCTGGACTGAATGTTCTGAGTTTTCTTTTTGGGTGGATGGTGGAAGGTGGTGGTAATAATTGCATGGACCATAGCTGTGGAGTAGATCATGATGTGATATTTCAATGGGTCATATTTAGGTATATCAAAGTACTCCGTTTTAACTAAGGGCTTAAGTCTTTGCATCTGCAGGATCCTTAAAAGAGTACTGAATAAAAGTTTATGATTGAAGGTGTTGAAATGAGCAGTGATGAACAGAAGAATTATTAATAGAGGGCGTGACAATCTGTACAGCAGGAAAATGTAAATGAATCTATCTAGATCTTCTTGGGAAGAGTGGTTGTCTTATAAGACCAAGTTAGACGAGGAAGAAGGTGATCATTTGGATGGTTAAAAGTGCCCACATTCCAAGTAGGAACCAGAAATCTGTTGCATGGACCAAACTACTCCAACCTGACTTAAACATGTCATACTTTCCAGTCTACCCTTCTCATGGGGTGCCTTCTAAAATCCTCTGACATTGGAGGCTATGCTCCACATTTTTCTTTCTTTGCACATAATATATTGAATTGTGTTCTATTGCATTTCATTTTTTGACTTAAACAATTTCCTCCACTGAAAACAGTCTTTTCTAAGTAACCGACTTGTCCTTCCTAATATTGAAGTTAAACTCCCAAACTTCAAGTTCAATTGTGAGTGAATCAGCTTGGAATGTAGGCTCATGTAAAAGTAACAAAGTAGGCTTTTCACATCCCTCCCTTGTACCCTCAGCTCTAATATTGATATCATCACTGAAGATGGCCCTATGATGCTTGATTTGTAGGTGCAAACTTGGTCTTCCCATCTTCTGTATGCCAGGCTTTTGTCTTTACTAGATCTTTAACATATTAATGTGATCCCATCTCCTCCAGATTCCCGTTTTTGTCCTTTTCTCAATTAAGAAATTTTCAATGTGTACTGAAATACCTTTGTTCAAAATAATGTGCCTAACCATTACCTTATTGCATTTCCTTTTGCTTTTCGTTCAAGGGCCACACCTCCATAATCAATACATGCCTTGAGTGGACTAACTTCTCCAACCAACCACTACTTTTTCACTAATAAAACACTTCATTTTGAATAGAAACTGTCCAATCTAAGACATAAGGATTCTCTTGGGAAATTTCCTCCAGTGGTCTACAATTAATGATTTTGTTGTTCTTACACCTGAAGATGCCATCATATCTCCTTTGCCTTTGATCACTACATATCTTGCACCAAGTACATGGATAACCAGTGTCAGTTTCTATCCCTTTTGATCTGCACCGCACCCCAAGGGGAAGTCCATCCCTATCACACGCTGCTTTCTCTAGGCTGATGAGATATGCAGTTATTTTTGGTGCTGTTAAAGAGTATAATAGTCGAATCCTTATTTAATCCTTTTTAAATTCTAATCACCACAATTGGTTGTTCGTTATTATAAAACAGTTGACATGTTCAAGAACCTCTTCCAGCTGTTGTTGGTACCCACCCTCCACTTCAGCTCAAATCCTTAGCCTATTAATCCAGGTAGAACATTTTACTCCCTCGCCCTCTTGACTAAGGTCCTTCATCCTGAACTAGTGGGGAAAAGGGTTATTGCTCCCTTTCTGTCTTAATCAGCAATAGTTGAAACTCAACCAATCTTTTTGGTCGTCATCTTTGCAGCGCAGAAACACATTGATAAGCACATTCCCAGTTGAACTAGACTGCTCACTGCTTGTAGGATTTCCTTTAAATCAAAAGTGCTTCTTGATTCCCGTTCCTTGCTATGAACACTCATTTGATTCTCAACTTATAGAGATGCCTCATCTTTATTTTCTCCACCCCCCCATCCCCTCACTTATTAAATCTTGGAAGTCTTTTTTTTATTTTTATTTTTTAATGATACCAATAAGTACATAATACAGGTATGGAAAAAATTGTTCTTAGTCCTTTGATCCCAATAAATCTTGGAAGCCCTTTTTTTTTAATGATACCAATAAGTACATAATACAGGTGTGGAAAAAATTGTTCCAAGTCCTTTGATCCCAATAAATCTTTTATTTCTTTTACTTGTCTTTTTTCTTGAGATTACCTTTTTTCTTCCATTTTTTAGATATGGTCATTGTACCTTATAAATCACCAATATGCTTGATTTAGAGAATATAATTTTTTCCTTTTTATTTAACATTTCTTTATGCTTTTACTTGATATTTTAATAAAATGGAGAATGTTATGATCCATGCCTAACTATTTGAATGTCCTGAGGATTTAAGATAAAATCCTGATTTTAACAACTTTGGGATCAAGAAAACAGTAGTTGCAACGATTCTACATGTGAGGAATGTTAATAGACACTGTAGAAGCATATATACATGTCCACATCAAGAATCTTACTGGATACTCCAGGCAGTGTTTACAAACTTTCACATTCCTTTTGGAAAGAAGATACAGCTCAGATTATTATTATTATTATTATTATTATTTTTTGGGGTTCAATTAAAAAAGCAATTAAGGGATATTTCATAATTCTTTTTTTTTTTTGGGTGAGAATTGGAATCACTATAGTGTGGATAATATGTATTTATACTTGTTATTCAAGTAAACCTGTATGCAAATAAGAATTATATTTACTTCCGTTATAAAACTGACTCTGCTTATCCGGTTTCATTTCCCTGGTTGTGCTTCCTCTTAAATCCATGTTTCGCATATCTTTCATTGTCAAAATTCGTATCTTTCATGTATAACTGTATTTTGCACTTATAGCCATGTTTTATCTATATTGTATCCCTTTTTCAACTTCCTTGTGGATGTAGGTATCAATGTATTGCCTAGTCTCCAAATTCATGTCTATGCTAGTTATAGGCACATAGATTCTAGATAGCAAGTTATATGAAAAGAATTCTTGTGATATTACTTTTTTTTTTTTTTTTTTTGGTATATAAGAAAGTTTGAGCTCGAAACCTTAGCAAGGGGCAGGGGGGATGGTGCCCAGTTTTGTACGGAAATAACATTGATTAAAAAAAAAATATTAAAACAACACAGATAGAAAAAAAATTTCAAAATTAGCACACATATATCAAATTTTAAAGACTCAACATGTTTTAAAAATCGATTGAACAGGACATGTTGAGTCTAAGACATGTTTCCTGCCGCCCACAATTATACAATTTTCAAAACACATATCCATTCAACACTTACACAATTTCCAATTCCCATATCCATTCTTCAAACTATATCAGTTTTCACGTTCAAACTTCTCAGTAACACATAATATCTAATTTGTCCAAACTTCTCAATAACACATAATATCTAATTTTTTACCAACACAGTAAATTCAACAAATAAACCAAATCAAGTGTAGCAAGATTTAGATAGCAAAATCAACATATAATAAAATATAACTTTCATTAATATAACAAAATGTTCAAAGTATAAGATACATAAGTTTTAACGTCATTTTCTCTTAGTATAATGTCTAACACCTAAATCAGTTCTACTATCTGTACAATCATTACAAAGTCACTAAATCTAAATCATCTATCTGTGTGATCTGAGAGGGTTCTACATTCTCATGGTGGGGCTCAGAAAAAAATGGAGGGGACACATGATACACGGGTGTTGCATCTCTCTCAACTTGTGTCAATCTCTCATCCGTATAGATATCGGGACCAGTTCCTCTCTGTGAAACCCACGGAGTGAAAACCTGTGGGGAATTCGTCAAACACAGGTGTGTAGAAAGATGAAAACTCACTATATCCACTCAAAAGTCTTATGACGTCATGTGAATGCTGAGAGGGTGGCGGTGACGCATGATATCACGACGGTGGTGGTCTTCTAGGACGTGCTCTCCCTCCTCGTCGTCCACGTGCTCGGTTCTCGTCACCTCCCTCCTCACCACCTCTAGCCAGTCTAGGTTTCAAAAGATACGCCATGTCATTTGTCAAGACTGAAATGGCTGAATTTGTCAGCCCATGCACATCGACAATCTCAGTGTCTCGAATCTAATGCAAGATATCCCACTACAAGAAAGTATATATATGTTGATTAAAAAGAGCGTAACCAGTGTTGAAACTCCCACATTGTGGACTTTGGGGAAGGGAATACCTAGACAGCCTTCCCATTGATTTTTTTACAAGGAGGCTGATTCAAACCCCGGACCTCCAGGACACAAATGAAGAGACTCCACCATTGCGCCAAGTCCACTCTTCAATGGGTTACGTGGTAGGTGCCTCCCTATACACTGACACCACGTGCAAGGAAGGTAGTGACATCAAAGTCTACCTTCCACCGTAAAGCTAGTGAACCATCCTCCTCTATGTGCAGTGATCGCCTAATGGAAGCTATGTAAGTGTGCAAAATATGTTGTCTTATCATAAAACAGCACAATCCTTATCAACAATAAAATATATATCCATGTCCACCGTATAATAAGGAAGTACTCACTCGTCGATATGACCGTGCTCCCAACATCGTAGAACCGCCTCACGTCAACAGCAAGTGAGCCATGCGGTGTCCTCTCCATCCCAAACCGTCGAAAAACGGTGACCTCCTACAAACGTAGAACGCTTTGATTAGTAGGTTCAGGATCTATCTGTGTCAAAATGAAAGAAAAAAGCATTAATACAATAGTATAATAACGGTTAAGAAATGACAAAACGATGTATGTCAAGTATATTAAGAAATAATAGTTTGTGTGCATCATTAAAATATGATAACAGTTAATGTATATTAAGAAATACATCAACACTTAGTAAATTGAATTAATGCCAAGTACATTAAGAATTACATCAACACTTAGTACATTGAATATATGCCAAACATATTAAATGTTTCACAAATACACAATATTCGGCACACTAAGAAATACAAGAATTATACTTAAAATACAAATACAATGAAGTATCATTCGTTTGGCTCGGACAATATCTTCGATTGTGCTCCTGTCTACCACAAAATCTATACCTTATTTGTCTCATATATCTCCTCCTATTGTGACTCTCTACACTACAACTCCCACATGATATCCACGAGAATGATTCTCAAAAATCCATCTTATTATGATAATGAGATAATTTAGGTTTTCCTTTCTCACGTTTAAATGATAAATTGGGAATAATAGTTAGGAACGAACCCACGGGCCATCCAAAATGGTCTCCCACTAGTAAAAAATGATGCTCATACGCTCTCAATTGGTGTTCCTATATATACCATTTCTCGACGATCCTATGTACATCAATTATTGTTTGTATTAGTGTAGTAATTACATGCGAGTAAGGAATTCTATACGTTTGTCATTTCCCGCATGTGCAATGTTCGTTTTTCACATCCACAATTTGTTTATTACCTCCCTTGTGGTCATCCCATGTTTGTCTATGATCTGTTTCTATCTCAAAGATCTCATACTTCCTGCTAAAAGAGACAATCATATGAAGGTTAACTGTAGCATGACAGAAACATACTTTGTGTACTGCTATCCACTTGCCATTTCCGCTCTCTCCTCACCCAATTAAATCTCAAAATAGTTTATCGAATTATAAAAAGTCATAAGTATCAAGGTAAAAACAGGTAGATTCCTTACACCCTTTAACATGACATTATTATTTTCACTTATATTTGTCGTTATATATCCAGAACGAAAACCACTAACATGAGAAAGAGTCCAATGTTCAGGTACAATATTTGCAAAATACTCGGGATCATCTTTTTTTTTTTTTTTTATTTCATTCATTCTCGCTATATATAAATCAAATTTCTTACGTTATGACTGTGATGCAGTAATAGAAACAACTCTCTTATAAGCTTGATATTTGTGGTGCGTGTTGAAATTACTAACAACATGACGCATGCAAAATTGTCATACAGTATTGGAAGGTGACCTTCCAAACTCTGGATGAGCAACTGTTGCCCTTATCTCTTCATGTCAATCTAAAATTAAGTAAATGAGACCCTCCCTATCTCTAAGAACATGCTCTCGTATACATAAAAAACAATGACCACAAAGCAAGCGACTCCATCAACTGACCCGAATGTCAACGGGATAATGTGATCGCGTCGTCCATAATGCATGCAATCAGCAACTTGTACTTGTATTTCTCATAGAAGTGAGTTGCATTTACACTTATCAATGACCTACAACTCTCAAAAATCATGATATTAAGACCAAATACCCAAAACACAGTTTCAAAAATCATTTCATCATTTGCATTCGGCAGACCCAACTTCTAACTGATTTGTGTTCTCAGATTCCTTTATACTATTACATCCAAGAGTCGAGACAATTGTTTGTAAGAATCATCCAAATCCTCATATATCATCTCTATAGCCATTCTCTTCGTTGTCCAAACTCTTCTATAGGAAACTGCATATGTGGTTCTCTCAATCATAACAGTTTGTAGGAAGGAAACTTTAACACCAGAAACTTCTCTCACATGGTTAAAATTGTCAGGTCATTAAATTTGAATCTAATTGCCTATGATTCTGTATCAACCCAGCATTCACATATGTGTGCAGTCTCTCAACAACAGTAATCACAAAGGCACCAACTAGTCTTGTTCTATGAGCACGCAACCTCCACCTACAACTTTCATCCTTTTGAGTACATATTACTGTTCAAAGTGTAGGGGTTGATATCCCAATATGAAATTGATAGTGATACTCCACATGATACATTTTGACATTATGAATAAGATGCACATTCGACTCAAATCTTATCCCCTTTTTCAATTCATCACTGAAACTCCAACTATCATCTGACAATCTACAATTTTGTTCAAAAGTCACATAACCATCACCTCTGGATGCGATGGTCATGAAGTGAATTGAGTCGTCTATTCGGCCATAGGCATATCTTCGACCACTACTAATGGGTGCATGGGCTGAGGAGGACACAATCATTAACTCGTTGGCAACACCACCACCACTACCACCTTCTCCATCTTCTTCTTCTTCTTCTTCTTCATCCTCTTCTTCCGCCTTTTTTTCTTCCATTTCTACCTCATCAATATCGTTATCCACATTTGTAAAAGTAAGATCC
Organism: Dillenia turbinata; assembly: GCA_037126225.1. NCBI lineage: Eukaryota > Viridiplantae > Streptophyta > Magnoliopsida > Dilleniales > Dilleniaceae > Dillenia > Dillenia turbinata. Next base: position 24,327,571 of record JBAMMX010000011.1, on the reverse strand, counting down.
ACTCAAGATTCAATATGTGGATAATTCTCCATACAATCACAACCTTGTTGCACGGACGGGCCACCATCGTATGATTTTATGTACAAATCATGGGTGGTACCTATTCCCATACTCATCGCAAACTCTATCAAGTTAAAAACGTCATTATCATTACTAATCGACACCAAATTCAAACCGTACATTTCCACGTTGCATATATGATGCGGGACAATGATGAAAAATCTTCACATGTTGTGTCATGGAATTTATCTGAAGATCCTTACATATCACGATTACCAACTCATTATAACATACATTCTTTCTCACCCTAATCAACTTCGAAGGTCCACAGTCATAACTAACTCCATCCTCACCCTTGGCAATTTCTCCATTATTATAGAATAACAATCTCACCATATTCGTAATTTTTTCTAAATATCAAAAATTAACTTGTTAACATATAATTGAAATTGTCATAAAGTTATGCAAATAACCAACTTTTGCAATCCTAAATCCTAGACCTTAAATTTATAATTATAACGATTCAACAAACATTCAACAAAAGTACTAAATTTACATTTATTTATATTAATTAAACATTTAACAAAACTACTATTTAATAAATTGATCAAAACACCATAAACTCTAAATTTATACTAAAATCAAACAAACCCTAAACTCTAAATTAATACCAAATTCTCAACAAACGCTAAATCCTAAATTTTATAACTAAATCTCTCAACAAACCTACTTTAAATTAAACATTTCAATTTCAAAAGACCAAAGATCATACATTTCACAGGTAGGTCGCGCAGAAGGACCAAACATCAAATTAAACATTTCAATTTCTCAACAAACATATATCACCCAACAAATATCATTCACTGGTAGAGGTTAAGAAAGTTGCAAGTTGCGTAGAAGGTTGGAGGGTGCATAATCAAGCTGTCGGAATGCGCAAAGTTCATCGGAATGTGCAAATGTTGTTGAGATTACACTGGCAGAGGTTAAGAAAGGGTTAGGGTTTCATCGCGTGGGAGGAGGAGAGGAGAGAAAGAAGGGAAATAAGAAAAGGAAAGGGGAGGGGTTTTGAGGGCACAAACATATCAAGTTTTAAAAACTGGACATGTACTGTTCAGGCAATTTTTAAAACATGTCGAGTCTTGAAGACTTGACATATGTGTGCTAACTTTGAAATTTTCCCCAATTGTATTGTTTTAATTTTTTTTTCCAAACGGTGACATTTCCATATAAAGCTCGGATAGTGCCATTTGAACTATAGTTCATTGGCATTCTTGTGATATTACTATGGTAACATGTCATATCATCGATGGAATTAAAACTGGGTAATATCATTTGCAATCGACTTCTCCGTCAAAGTTGTGTACCTTAAGGTATATTCTAACTTGTGATCCTTGTATCAAATATTTTCTACTGTTCTAATCATCACAAGGACATTCTAGTAAATATTGAAATCAATTGTAACATATTCATCTAGTTTATCAAAATTCGAACGTTGCTATATGATGGACCCTCTTAGAAGGCCTTACTGTGTAAAATGACCTCCCTTTCTTTTGATACCAATACACTTAAGCGAGAATGGGCCTATGTCGCCCCGGTTCATTGAATAGATTCATTTTCGTTAATGGACCTTAGTCACCCCAATCACTTGAAGAGACTTGCCTCCCCAAAGGGTCTCAGTCGCCCTGTCTAACGAAAGGGATCTATTGTTCGACTTAATTTACAAGGGAAACCAAACACCCTTAACCGATAGCTACCAAAGAAACCGGACGCATCCATCTTCCTCGATCATTAATACCTAATTGGTATTGCTTAACTGAATTCCCCACTTTGGCGTAAAACATGTCTTCCATATACGGAAGGAAACTTAACAGATCTAATCGATAAGGGAAAGAATCTCCCCATATAATTCAGTTGCCTAAGTACCTACAACATCGAATCTTTCGTGATCATAGTTCCAGAATCCCCGGATGAATTCTTAAGAAAACTAGGGTTTCACATAGCTTGTAGCGGCACGAATCTAAGAAAAGCATTATATAACATCAATGGGAGTATCAGTCTAGGTAAGTCATCTAACCCTACACATGGCGCACACAGTACAAAGGGAGATCGGTCGTTCTTCATCTCTCAGTCTGTTTATCTTTTTCATTCGAAAATCGTTCTTTCTGACTTGAGCGTCGGAGTCTCTCTCGTCGGAGCACCCTCCGACGGTCTTTTGTAGGTCTCAAGTCTCACAACCAGTTGTCCGATCGAGTTATAGGAAGAGTTGGATCTGTGGAGACGAAATCCATCTCTAACATATTGGCGCCGTCCATGGGAAATAGATTTGAGAATCCCTGCTGAACATTTAAAAGCATCAAAGAGGACATGCCTTCGAAACGGAGAACTAGAGCAGCTTCAAGGGCCGCATCCATGGTAGATAGCCATGCCGTTACTCCCACTGACACCACCCCTTCGGCGGCACCTATTCGATCAACCGATTCTCCTACTTGCGACTGACCTCCTCGGTCAGAACCAGTCCCGCCACCAGGGAATCAAGAACGCCTCGCCGTGGTTCCTGCGCCAGTACCTCCAGCGCTGGCCAGTCAATCCTAGATGGACAAGTTAGAGTCAAAAATCCAAGATATAAGCAAACAGCTCGAGGGCCTTAGCCATGCTATGAGACTCGAAGGTCATTTATCTTTGGGGGTATCAAGTCACGATCGCCCCTATCGACAAACCCCACCGTTCAATCACGAGCCCTTGGTGACTTCTCACCACAACCGTGATGACCTCAAGCGAGTCAATGCTCAGGGAAGCCAAACTTCCCTTTATTCTAATGCTTTACCTTTCGATCCGAAGGTCTCTTCGGAGTTTATGCCTCGTGATATACTTCTGCCTCCTATGGAAAGATATAACGGGACAACAGATCCCCACGATTACACGACCCATTTTGTGATGGTAATGATTTCAAGGGACATGATCGACGCAACCATGTGCAAACATTTCCCCACTACTCTTACAGGGAATGTGCTGACTTGGTTCAACTCACTCCTGCCGCTGAGCATAAAAACCTTCTCCCAACTTCGAGAACAGTTCGAGACTCACTTTATAATAAGTAGGGGGCCAAGAGAGTCTACTTTTTTATTATCATTACATCAAAGGGAGAACGAGTCCCTGAGGGATTTCTTGGAAAGATTCAAGGCAGAGATGATGAAAGTTCCGTCTTTGAACCATTCTATCGTGCTAGCCGCGCTACTCACTGGGCTGCGCCTTTCCGGTATGAAAGTCTCAATCACGAAGAAACCTCCCTCCACTATCCAAGAGTTCTATTCTCGTGCTGAAAAGTATATTGCTGCTGAAGATGCTGAGGCTTTCGATTGAAAGGAAAGCCGAACGTCTAGGAGGGAACGTAGTCGATCACCTCGACGACCCATGCCCAAGACAAATCAATAACTTCCTCCGCCTTCCCGGAGATTTAATACTTATACCCCTTTAAATGGAACCCCTAGTCAGGTTCTGTTCTAGATCATGGACCATCCTTACATCCGGTGGCCCCCTCAACCCACAGAAGATAACCCTAAGAAGGACAGAAGTAAATATTGTCACTTCCATCGCGATTACGGTCACATGACTGACAACTGTAAGAGGCTCAAAGATGAACTTGAGTTTCTTATTAGAAGTGGGAAATTGCAGAGGTTCATCAATAAAGAAGCTAGGGACGGACCAAGCTCTGACAGGCGAACATTGAGGCCAGATGAGCAATGCAACCAACTTATCGGCCCATCATCGACAAACCATCAGGACGGAGTCATACTCCAAGTTCGTGAGGAGAAAACCCCTCAAACCTCTCAGCTTCTATCGAATATCTTGAACCATCGGGATGACACACGAGAAGACATGATCGAGTGCCTAATAGCGCCTATCTTTTACTCACCTAACGCTCATATCTCCCCTGTGCCAGAAGTACTTGCAACTCATATTGAAAATGAAACAAAAGGCAAGTGACCGATCATCGGGTCCACCGACAAGGAGCTAGTCGAAGTAAATCCCAATCGCCATGATCCATTAGTTATCACGGCCAAAATAGGCCTATACGAAGTGCGGAGGATCTTTGTTGACCAAGGAGTGGGGTGCGATCTTCTATATTGGGATGCTTTCGAGTGAATGGGTTACGACCTTTCGCATTTGCAACCTCACGCGGGTCCGGTCAAGGGGCTCTCTGGCGAATGGATATATCCCGAAGGAATTATCTCACTCGTAGTCACACTGGGTACACCCCCTAATCACACGACAACCAAAACGGCCTTCAATGTGGTTAAACTCCCTTCCCCCTATAATGCAATCTTAGAGAGACCGGGCCTGAACGCCCTAGAAGTCTTACCTAACACCAAACACATGAAGCTAAAGTTCAGGACTTCACTCGGAGTAGGGATCTTGTCCTGTGATTATCAGCCCTTAGCTTCCGCCTCGAAATAGCTCCCAGGTACCTTTCGATAAGCTTTGCACAACTTTTGCATTCTCGTTACGATGGTCTTCCACTTAGTAATAAATGCACACGTACCTTTTTCTACTGTATTTCACTGAATTTCTGTCCTCTGCGAGAGAAACGACATTTGAAGGGATCTATCTTCCCGAAGGGTTTCAGTCGCCCCATATACTCAAAGGGATCTATCTCCTCGAAGAGTCTCAGTCACCCCGTACACTCGAAGGGATCTATTTCCCCGAAGGGGCTTAGTCGGCTTAGTCGTCCCGTGCATCGAAGGGATCTATCTCCCCGAAGGGACTCAGTCACCCCGTACACTCGAAGGGATCTATCTCCCCGAATGGACTCAGTCACCACGTACACTCGAAGGGATCTATCTCCCCGAAAGGCCTCAGTCACCCCGTACATCGAAGGAATCTATCTTCCCGAAGGGCCTTGGCTACCTTGCCTAATGGAAGGAGTCTGTCTCCCTGAAACTACCAAACCTAGGAATTCATTCGAAATCGTAAAGGGAATATCCCCAATCATCAGGACATGTTAAACAAAAGCAAATCTTTATTAAGAATCATTGTGAGGTGATGAGCATGAAGTTACAGGGGTCTTAGAAGTACAGATATCAATTAAACCCGTCTCAACCCGGACATTAGCTGATCTAACGGGAGTTACACCTCCACCTGTCGTATTTCGACTGCTTGCCTCACTGGTGGGGAGCAAAGCTCCCTCCAATCCCAACCGATGAATTATCTCCTCAGCACATTGAAGCTTTTCCGTCAACTCACGCTGTGCATCCCTAGTAGAAGCGGCACACTAGAACAGAGCTCTTTCAGATTCAAGCGCTCTCTTTTCCGCCAGCCAAAGAGACTCCTCACGCAATTGGGCCAATACCTCGGCAGTGTGCAACAACGTCTCAAGATTTTTCTTTTTAGATTCCAACTGGTTATAATAGTTTTGTAGGCCCTTGACCTCCTCTTCGGTCGATGAGACTTTGAACACCTCCGCCTTTGTGCCCTTTCCTTTTCGACCACTGGCATCCTGAAAAACCCCAGCTTGGGCGTTTAATTGGCGAACCTTTTCCCCTAAATGACCAACAGTCTGCTTCCTTCGTCACTTTTGAAACTCTGCGAGAGCCATCGTCTGCAAAAAACAAAAGTCACTTATAATGAAAACAAAGAAAGGAGATAATCTGCAAGATAGTACCATCAAACCAAGGGACTTAAGAGCCCCATCGGCCTACTCCATAGACATCCTAGGTAATTCCAGGTCGCAACGATGAAAGTCAAGCCAATCGGTTATTCTCTCTACCTCTGACAAATCTACATAACTATAATGTTTGTCTCTAGAGCTAATGGCTACCGTCCCTCTCTCCTTTGAACCCTTATCACCATGAAAAGAACGAATGTGAATAGAGGGAGGGATGGCTGTTCCATCAGATACCTTACGCTTTCCCTTACGGGAAGACCACAAAGGAATCGCACTTGACAAACTGGACAACCTTTGGACAAACACTCTTGCCCCTCTCGATGCTTCGGTTTCTACATCGGTCGACGGATTTCTGATAGGCCCTTCCAAGGGCAAGGCCCCCTCATCCCCAGCTGGCGGAACATAATCAGTATTACCCGACTTTATCGGTTCACCTTCGAACCCCATGGATGGAACTGAAGGGGCGCATCCACCTTTTTTCTCACTTCATGACCTTCCTCCAGCAAAGAATCAAGACGAACCAGTTTCCTCCTCTTCGGTAAAGGAAGTACTGCCAATGGTGGGGTCTCGGATGATCCACTAGCCTCGGTGGAAGGAGTTCTCAAGGGTTACGTTCTTGTCAATTGTAATCTCCCTTAGCATGGAGTTATTAATAAAGCTAAAGATGTTTGTCAACACTATGACCTTCTTGTCAATAAGGAGGGGCCTATCTATACTTCTCTTATCCCCTATCAGTAGGCCTGCCAACGAAAGCATCTGATCATCTGTCAAAGCATCAATCAAAATAACCCTTCGCATGGAACGACAATAACTACCAACCGAACGTATAAAACGAAAATGACAAGAAAGGTCTGAAGGCTGTAACCCGAGTGCAGACCTTCCCTTAGCGCTAAGAAGCATTGGCATGAGATTCTTGTTCTGGAATTCCACAAAGAAATACTTACGTGCCTACGTGCCCAGTCACTGCTAGTAAGTTTTCCATAACGGAATCCCTAATCAGACTCCGGGTGAGTTTGTAGTTTATACCAATCTTGGACCAAACCCTTTCTCGTACATCTCACTAGAGAGAAAAGTGTCGCTAGAATGTCGAAATCAAAACAGAAGCAACAGAACCCTAACAAAGAAACTACGGCGACAATGAGACGCCAGGAGCTAGGAGTCAACAAGGTTGGGAATATATTCCATTGTTGCAATGTTTCAGTAAATGGGCCAGTATATGACACATTCAAACCAAACTTCACCATTTGCTTGTACATCGGGATACAACCCTCAGGGGTTTTATTTGCCCTATCTTCATCAGTAGCAGAGACTAGGGCATAGTCGTCGCCAACAAGCATGGGAGTTTGGACCTCTTGAAGCTCCGATACCGACATGGTACTCCTAATGTTGTTAATGCCTTGGGCAACAGGACTCTTCATCATAACTTTTGCAAAAAATTTTCAAAGTATGGAGGAAATTTGAAAGAAAGAATAAGCATGGAGCAATGAAAATGATAGATCACGTCTCATGCAAGCCTTTATAAGGATAATTAAAAGAAGGTTCCCGGAAGCCGAAGAGACACTCCTCACCTTACAAGATCAGCATCTATTCCGAACAACCACTACTCATGGCGCCTTTCTCACAAAACGACACTATGAGTCAAGGGAAAATGATGGACACTCTTGGAAGGCCTTACTGTGTAAAGTAGGCCTCCCTTTCTTTTGATACCAATACACTCAAGTGAGAATGGGCCTGTGTCGCCCCCGTTCACTGAAGAGATTCATTTTCGTGAATGGGGTTTAGTCGCCCCGATCACTCGAAGGGACTTGCCTCCCCAAAGGGCCTCAATCGTCTCATCTAACCGAAGGAATCTATTGTTCAACTCAATTTATAAGGGGAACTGAACACACTCAACCGATAGCTACCAATGAGATCGGATGCATCCGTCTCCCTCGATCATTAATACCCAATTGGTATTGCTTAATGGAGCTCCTCACTTTTGTACGAAACATGTCTTCCATATACGGAAGGAAATCTAACAGATCTAATTGATAAGGGAAAAAATATCCCCGTATAATTCAGTTGCCTAAGTAGCCGCAATATCGAATCTTTCGTGATCATAGATTCGGAATCCCTGGATGAATTCTTAAGGAAACTAGGGGTTCACAGAACCCGCAGCGGCACGGATCTAAGAAAAGCATTATATAACATCAATGGGGGTATCCGTTCAGGTAAGTCCTCTAACACTACACAAGGCACACAGAGTACAGAGAAAAATCGGTCCTCCCTCCTATTTCAGTCAGTTTATCTTTTCTTTTTGAAAATCGCTCTTTCTAACTTGAGTATTGGAGTTTCCTCTAATGGAGCACCCTCCAACCGTCTTTTGCAAGTCTCAAACCTCACAACCAGCTATCCGATCGAGTCCAGGAAGAGCCGGATCTGTGGAGACGAAACCCACCTCCAACACTATACATTTTGTTTTGTACTGGTATACTCATTGAACCCCCCAACCTACCAAAGAAAAAGGAACCTTTGTACATTTTCATACCAGTTTTCCTCTTTACATTGTCAAAGTTATGTCTATCGAAATTTAAAAATTTTAGTGGAATCTTTTGTTGAGCAGAATATGAGGAATTTAAAGTCAAATCTTTTTGAACATAGATAGGGTTTAGAACTACCTAATGGTTGCATATGGAGGCAGGTCACAGAAATATAATTCTATGGTAAAGATTTTAAAAGAAAAATAGCAATTAAGAGATTTAGCAAAACAAAACTTGGAGAGATAGGTGTAAAAAAACCCAAAAATAACCATGCACTCCTACTTCTGATCGTCAACATATCTGGAACTATGAAAGTGAAAGCTTCATGTTGTCCCCCTATGCTTTGGCCTAGTACCCCTTTTGGCCCCAAATTTGTATTCAAGTTCTACAATTGTTTGCATATTCCAATCCTCTATTAGTTTTTTCTTATTCAGAGGTGAGCCTTTGGGGGGGGGGGAGGGACTTTGACACACCTCGGGTCACATGAGTTTGTGTGATTTTGGATTCAACAATTAGGGGATGGAATGAACATTTTCCATTATTAAAACCTATATGCTACTGCTATACTTTGATAAAACTACATTATGTAAGAGATCCTTGGGAATTTATATACATTTTTTGTACTTCTATTATAATTTCTTTTTTTTTTATTGAAAATGTAAAAGACCCTTAGCAATGACTCAAAAACTTGAGTGTGGTCATATTAAGGTTGATTCCAAGTGGCGAATGTGTTTTTCCTTAAATAATTTTTGCATTTCATTTTTACTAAACATCATGTCAAGAGTTGAAAGTTTAGGTTTGGGTATATCAATCATATTGTGGTTATGATCCTTTATATTCATCACTTATGTTCAACAAAGTCTTCAGTGCTCTTTGTTAATTTTTGTCCAAATCAACTTATTCTCATCTATTATTCCATATATATGGTAAATTGTATAGAAATAATTTAGAAAAAGTTTTTAAATTGCAATCGTGATTTGTTCTTATTCCTAATATGTACACTCTAATTTTGAACATGGTACAATTGAGTAAATTGATAAAATCCTCTTGATTTTCAAATTGAGTTGCAAATTATTGAAATCTTTTGGTTTTCGAATTGACTTTCTCAATTTGATTTTGATTTCTTGATTGGTTTTGTTGATTGAATCTCCTACTTTCTGAATTGACTTTCTTAATTTGATTTTGATTTCTTGATTGACTCTGTTGATTGAATCTGCTACTAACATCCTTTCTCAAATTGATGCGGCTGATCAAGAAGCATCAATTTGTTTATGAAAAACTGGTAATGAGGCCAAGGTAGTACTTTGGTAAGGATATCAGCCAGTTGAAGATCTGAGGTAATATGCAGCAGTGAGATAATTTGATTCTTAAAAGCTTTACAAATAAAATGACAATTCATTTCAATGTGTTTGATGCGTTCATGAAAAAAAAAGATTAACTACAATATGAATAGCAGTATTATTATCTGCATAAAGAGATGTGGGACCGGATTGAGGAAATCCAATTTCAATCAATAAATCACGAAACTAGATAATTTCAGAATAAGTAGTAGACATAGCACGATATTCAAATTTGGTGAAAGATTTGGATATTCGAGCTTGTTTTTTACTTTTCCAAGAAATGAGTACAAAGCCAAGAAATATACATCAACCAGTAACAGTACGTCGAGTGTCGGAGCAGTCTGCCCAATCAGCATCACTGTAACTAATTAATCAAAGGGAGGATCCAAGACATGACTAGAAGTACCCTTCAGGTAGCGGATGATACGACAAACAATAGCTAAGTGAAGATATCGAGGGGTGTTTATAAACTTACTGACCTGTTGAACAACAAAAGAAATGTCATGACATATAATTGTCAAATAATTAAGGCTTCCAACCAATTGACGATACAACATAGGATTAAGAAGAAGATCACCCTTCTCACAACTAAATTTCACATTGACCTCAAGAGGGGTGTCAATAGGAGAATTAGATTGAAGTTTAGCTAAAGAGATCAAGTCCATGTATATTTGTGTTGATGCAAAAAATACCTTTTGAATCCAAATGGATCTTAAGACCTAAGATATAGTCAAGAGAATCAAAATCCTTCATATGAAACGAAGTTTGGTGCTGCTATTTAAACTATTAGATCATAACAATATCTGTGACAGTGATGATAATATCATCAATATAGACAAGAAGAAGAACAACACCGTCCGCTATTTTGTGAAGGAACAAATAAGAATCATACTGTTTTTGGGTGAAAGAAAAGTTGAGCAAAGTAGAATGAAATTTCTCAAACCATGCCCCAAGAGCCTGTTTCAAGCCGTAAAGAGAATGACTAAACTTGCGCACACTAGTGGAGGAAGAGAATAAGTCTGTAGGAGGAGTCATAAAAATTTCTTCCTTAAGATTACCATGTAGCAACGCATTCTTAATATTCATTTGATAAAGTGACCATCCCTTGGAAGTAGCAATAGGAATAACAATTCGGACGGTAGTCATTTTCGCTACTGGAGCAAATGTCTTATCGTAATCCACCCCATATTCATGTCTATTGCCAAGAGCAACTAACCAGGCCTTATAGCGATCAAGAGAACTATCGAAATTAACCTTTATAGAGTACCCCTACTATAGCCAATGAGTTTAACACCATGAGGGCATAGAATAATGTCCCAAGCATGACTTTCTTGAAGTGCTTGGAGCTCATCTTGCATGGCTTATTTCCAACACACATGTTGGGTTGCCTGAGAATAATATGTAGGAATAGAAATTCTCGATAGAGTTACATTAAGAGATGTATGTGAAAACCCATACCTATCTAGTAGATGGAAAACGTGTAGATTTTCGAGATACCGAAGGTATAGGTTTAGGTAGCGGGTCAACATCAGAAGGAGTTATTTGAAATGCTTAACATAACACATTATCAAAGTGAGGAAGTATAGTAATAGTAGTAGGAGAGACCACATTAGACTGAAAAAATAATGATTCTTAAATAAAATCAAATTTTAAGACGTACGAAGATGATTAGCAGTAGCATTATAATATAGAAATCACTTTTGAGTGGTATTGTAATCCAGAAATGCACACTTAACAGCTTGAACACCAAATTTGTGACATTCAGTAGATGGTAAGTGAACAAAATAAATGCTCTCAAAAGTATGTAGAGTGTGAAACTAGGATGAGTGTTATAAAGATGAAAAAAAGGTGAGTCAAAGTTCAAGACTTGAGATGAGAGACGATTAATTAGATAGACAATTGTGAACATGGTCTCAACCCAAAACCAAAGGGGAACAAAAGATTCAAGTAGTAAGGCACGAGTGACATCCAATAAATTTCGATGCTTACTTTTAGCAACATCATTCTATTGAGGTGTATAAGGACAAGAGAGCTATGAAATAATATCTTTGCGCTATAAAAAGACTTGGAATTCATTTGACATATATTCTTCCCCAAGGTCAAATTGTAAGATCTTAATACTAGTAGAAAATTAGTTCTCAACATATAATAAGAAACTTTGAAACACGGAAAAGACTTTAACTTTAGAGTGAAGAAAATAAATTTAAGTAAATCGACTGTAGTCATCAATAAATATCATAAAATATTTGTGATTTGTATGAGGGAGTAGAGGAGAAACACCCTAAACATTACTTTGAATAATATCAAAACACTTATTTGCATGATGACCAACAAAAGGAAATAGTAGAGTCTTACTCTTAGCAAGTTTACACGCAAAGTAGTCAAAAAATAAAGAGAGACTGACTTTTATTGTTCAAGAATCTATATTTCAATAAGTGAGACAAAACAAGAGAATTGGGATGGTCCAAACGTTTATACCAGATCTCACTTTGATTTGTTACAATGTTACAAACCAAAGAGAAAATACCAGAACTAAGGAAATGTATAGGGAAAATTTTTTTCTACTTTAGGCCCATTCATGATCACTTTCTCGGACCCCTGATCCTACATAAGACAATCATCATGAGAGAAAGTTACATTATAATTGTTATTTATCAATTGACCAACTGAAATTAAACTAAATGAAAATCTAGGGGACACAAATACGTTATGAAAAAAAAGCAACTGTTATAGTCTCTAAGGTGAGTTTGTCTTGTGCCATAGCTTCTTGAGTGATTAATCAATGCTCTTCCTAAAGTAAGTCTTCAACACACACGTCCAAAGAGAGAATTTGATCTCTATTCAGCAAAGCAGCCTTTGTGACCTCAAATTTTAGTCAAGTGTCATGAGAAACTGAGTACGTCGACTAGTGTTATAAACTTCTTTGAGGATAGGCAGTGTCTCTCATGGTACTTTACCATGTATAATGACTGAATGTTCTGTCCATAAATTGAGAAAACCAAAATAGTATTCTTGAATTGAAAGATTACCCTGACTTTAATTTGCAATGTCCAGCTCCAACTGAAAATATTTTTGTTCTGATTGTAAATACATTTTAAATATTTCCACATCTCTTTGACTGTTGTAAAGGAGTACAAATTGTTAACTGATTGTGGTTTAATAGATCATAGCATTCAGGAAATAATCTGAGCTTCCTTTGTTTCCCATGTAGCAAGGTTAGTTTTGTCATTTAGTGCAATAGAAGATCCATCAATATGACCCAACAATCCTTTATCTTTGATTCACATCTTGAATTGAAACTCTTAAGCCAAATAGTTCTTTCCACTAAACCAAATAGAGAAGTTTTTTGTTGTCATAGTGATCCAAAAAAAAAAAAAAGAGCTCAAAAGTGTGTAAAAAAATTGTAATCCTCTTAAATGAAAACTAGAATATGTGATCTAGAAGTAATTCCAGAATCAAAACTACTGAAGCCAAAGGAGAAGACCAAATATTCGAGAGCCCCTACAGTTGAAACAAGGACATAACTATTTGTTTGTGATAGAAAGCTTTGATACCGTGTCAATTTTTGTTCGAATCAATTTCTTCTCTTCTATTATTCCATATATATAGAAAATTATATAGAAATAATTTTAAAAAAAGTTTTTAAATTACAATCGTGTTCTACTCAAATTCTTAATCATACACTGTAAACTTGTACATGGTACGATTGAGCAAATTGATGGAATCCCCTTAATTTAGGAATTGACTTGCAAATTGATGAAATCTCTTATTTCTAAATTGACTTTCTCAATTTGATTTTGATTTCTTGATTGGTTCTATTGATTGGATCTCCAACTAACACTTTTCGTTTGATAGAGGTGGATTTAGACTCTACAGATAGTAGCTCCTCTGATTTGAGAGTGGAGACGAAGTCAACGTAGTTCTTCTCTTGTTCTGTGGAAGTGTATCTATAAAAGGCCATCGGAGGTTGGTCCAGTGGAGGAAACTTTGACACTCAAGTCAGGAGGGATTATTTGTAAAAAGAAGAGAGAAAAAGATTAAAGAGAGTTGCATATTCACTCTCTATTCTTATGTGCTTTTTTTGTGTAGGGTCTTAGAACATACCTGACTAGTTGCCGATACCGACTATATATAACATGTATGTAGGGTAAGTCTTGTATTAGTTTAGGAGTGGAAACCCTAGTTTTCTTATGAATGCTGCTGAGAATCTTTTGAGATTGTCGGGATTATAGTCAAAGATTCGTAAGAGATTTAGTATCCTATCAACTAAGGAAAGCTATAATTGCCATGGAGGCTTGCTGCTTTATTGGGAGTAACCATCGAGATATGTTTTCTTATTAAAAGAGATTATTTTGGGAGAAAAGAAGATATGTATCTGATTAAGAAATGTTTAAATTTACCAAAGATTTATTTCCTTAACGGTTAGCTTTAGGTTGTGCCTATTATGTAATAGAATAAATTATGCTCATAGTGATGGAACGTGTTCATCGAGGAGCGGTGTGACCAGGTGGCTCGAGCATCGAGAGTTGAGATAACCGAGAGGGCACTTGGCCGAGAAACTACAAGTGTGCTTAGCGAATTTAAAGATGGTATAACCCAAGGGCTCAAGTAATGGTCTTATGATAATGGGCTTATGGTAATGGGTTGCTAGACCATATATCATCATTTGCCCCTTACTCAGGCTAGTTCGAAGGAGTAGCATTAGGAGTAAATTTAAGATGCTAGGAGTTATGTGACTTGAAAGTCATGGTGTGAATAAGTGGAAACAATTTTGGGTTAGTGGAAAAGACGCAAAAATAGATCTGTCATGGGAGTGGGTGCATTAAATGCAGTTGGCATTGCTATTTTGAAGTGGAAAATTCTGAGGTGCATTTAATGGGGAATAGATTGCTTCAGTTTCGAAGCATGCCATTTCATCTTCTAAGAATGGCTATAAGTAGTGAATCACTATGGTTGGCTTTCTTCAATTCATTAGATGGACCATGAGAGAATAGGTTTTTGGTTTATAGTTGTTGACAAAGTATGTGAAAATTAGAGGATATGGAAAGTTTTTCATCTCTGCAACGCTTTAATATCAACGATTTAAAAATTAGGGGTATTGTATGGTGGTTCTTCTGTGATCCGCCATTGGGATATTCAGAAGAACGTAAAGGTTTTGTCAACACAAGATTCCATCAATTATCGAAACTGCCAACACGAGGTCCTATCACGTTATATGAGAATTCAATACCGTGGTGGCCCATGGTGGTGGGCTTAAGGGACCTTGCAGTGAGTGTGGGTGCCTTCTCCTTTTTGTATCCCAACTTAGGAGGAGGAGGAGGAGTCTATCCCATGTGAAGTTTGATGAAGTTGGCTGAGTGTGGGCGCAACAAGTGGTTGATATTGGTTTGATTATTGTCGGTACCTCTGTGCTTAGTTGTGAAGAGAATGTGGGAGCTATACTCAGTGCCGGCCGCCTTTTTAGAGCATAAAGAGAAGAGAGAAATTGATGTTGAGAAGAGGGCTCATTGAGTTTCTTCCCAGCCTCTACATTCATTTTTATTACGTTTCTAACACCTCAATCCTTGTATTCTTAATATGTGTAAAGATTTGGTGTTTGTATTCTTGTATGAGTTCTAAGTCGCTATGTAAAGGTGCTATTAATAAAG
This sequence comes from Dillenia turbinata, assembly GCA_037126225.1. Lineage (NCBI taxonomy): Eukaryota > Viridiplantae > Streptophyta > Magnoliopsida > Dilleniales > Dilleniaceae > Dillenia > Dillenia turbinata. Next base: position 24,312,402 of record JBAMMX010000011.1, on the reverse strand, counting down.
AAATGAAAGAATTTTTCTTTATATGTGATCATTGTGTTGCTCGTTTCAGTTAGTAAATTTGGATGTCTAGTCCTTTGGCTTTTGTTCTTAATAAGCTTTACTGTGAAACTCATGTGATCCCGCGTATAATTGCTCAGTAGTTAAAAACTTGGCCCTTGGGGCTTTTGTCGAAAAATTTTGGCTAGGATTTTAATATCCCTTCATTGTGTTATGTTGAAATTGCCCATGAGCACAATGCTATCGAGAAGCTGAGTTCAAAGGCATTATGCAGACGGTTGTTATTGCGCTGACAGTATTATGAGGTGTTGCACCTTGGGTTTGTATAGCGTATTGAGCATTACACTGACGATACTCAGAGGTGTTGCACCTGAGGTTTGTGTAGTGTATCGGGTGTTGCGCTGACAATATTCAGAGGTGTCGTGCTTGAGGTTCGTGTAGTGTATCGAGTGTTGCGCCGATGATATTTGAAGGCATTATCATCAGTACAACGCCCAAGGTTCGTGAAATGTATTGGGCGTTGCGCCGATGATACTCGGAGGTGTTGTGTCTAAGGTTTGTGAAGTGTTTCGGGTGTTACGCAAACGATACTCGAAGGTGTTGTGCTTGAGGTTTGTGACGTGTATCGGGCATTGCGCTGACAATATTCGAAGGTGTTGCATCTGAGGTTTGTGAAGTGTATCGAGTATTGCACTGATGATACTCAGAGGCGTTGCGCTTGAGGTTTGTATATTTGGGGTAGTGTGCCATGGAGCTATTGTTGCTTTGTGTCGAGCAAGGCTGATTCTGTCACGGGGAAAATGGTAAACTATAGGTGAAGGATGAATGCACGAAAAGCATAATGTTATTATTGATAAATTATAAGACAATTAATGATCAAAATAATATAGTCTATTGATAGTAAATACGCAGATTCTCAGAGTTCCTTGTATAGGGTAAACTGAGCAATCTAGATGGTCTAGTCTATAGGTTCTAAGCTGAACTATCAAGTGTATTCGATATGGACCTTCATAATTAGGCACGAGCTTGCTTCCTTGTTGGGAGTGTCCCATGGCCTCTACCTTTTAGAGCACTAGGTCTCTTGGCCTAAAGGTCTTGGCCCTGACTCTTCTGTTGTAGTACCGAGCCATTGCTGGTATACCACCATTTGCGCACATGCAGTGTCTCTTGATTTTGATAGAAGGTCCAATTGTTCTTGTAGGGCGGGCTCGTTTAATTCTGATTGATACTGTATTACTTGCAAAAAGTGGGTTCCTATTTCAACAGGTAACACTGCTTTCGAACCATAGATTAGGCTGAACGGTGTCTCCCCTGTCGCCTTTCTTGGTGTGGTATGGTATGCCTAGAGAATTCCGTGGATTTCGTCCGCCCATCGACCTTTTTCCTCATTCAGGGTGGTTTTTAACACTTGAAGGATCATCCTATTTATTACCTTGGCGAGTCCACTGGACTTTGGGTAAGAAACTGACGTCAAGCAATGTTGGATTTCTAATTGTTATAGAACTCTTTGAATTGTCTATTGTAAAATAGTTTGTTGTTGTCAGTGATCAATACTCGAGGTAATCCAAACCTAGTGATTATTGATGACCACACGAACTTTTGTATCGTTTTTGTTGTAATTTGGACCAATGGTTCTGTTTCTACCTACTTTGTAAAGTAATCGATTGTAACAATGAGAAATTTTTGTTATCCTATTGCGTGAGGAAATGGGCCCAATATATCCATCCCCTACCGTGCAAATAGCTAGGCACTTGCTATTAAGGAGAGTTAGGTGGAAGGTTGGTGAGGTATTGAAAAGAAGTGTTGGCACTTATCACATTTTTTGGCAAATGAGCTTGCATCGGCTTTCATAGTAGGCCAGTAAAATCCTTGCCTCAAGGCTTTGTGGGCCAACCTCCGTGCACTCAGGTGGTTGCCGCATATTCCTTCGTGTATTTCCCTGAGGACATAGTCTCCATCTTTGAGAGGCATTTAAGGCATTAGTGAATAAAAGATTTCCTACATAGGGTTCTATTGATGATGGCATATTGACTAGCCTTTCGTTTAATCTTCCTTGCTTCTGTGTGTAACTCTGGAAGTTGGCCGTTGTTCAAATAAGCTTGTATATGATCTTTCCAGCTTGGCGAGTCGTGTGCTACCAGAATCCGTTCCGATTCATCGATGCTTGGGTAAGGAAGGCTCTCAATGTATACTGTCCAGCTTGTAACAATCGAATCCAAATTGGCCAGTTTAGAGAGGGTGTCGGTTCCGTTTTTTTTTTCTGCCATTATCGGTTCTCTTGTTTCATAGGTTCCTTTAATTTGTTTGACTCCGTCAAGAGCACCTCATACTCGATCTGGTTATTCATGACTCAAAAAACAAAACAAAAAGCATATCCAGCTTTGAAATCGTTAGGACTCATGAGAATGAGTCTAACACCACTTCTTGACGAGTTGGAGGATCCGTCCACACGCAGTGTCTAGGATGGTAATGTGAATTCTTCTTGAGGGCTGGTGAGTGCCTGCTCTGCATGGTTTGGAAGAGTGCATTTGAGAATGAAATAAACGGGTGCTTGAGCTTTGATAGTAGGCCTTGGTTGGTATTTGATGTCGAATTCATCAAGTTCGATACTCCATTTTATCAGCCGATCGGAGGTGTCCCTCTTCTTAAGATTTGTCTCAGTGGTTGATGATTAGTACCATGATTGTATGTGCTTAGAAATATGGGTGAAGATGCCGGGTGGTTAAAACAAGAACGAAGGCCATCTTCTCGATAGGTCTATAGTTGATTTCTTTTTCTTGGAGGACTAAGCTAACTTAGTATACCGACTTTTGTACGTCGGTCTCCAGTCACACTAACACGGAACAAAGGGTGTAGTCAGAAATAGATAGATAAAGATAGATTTTCTCATTGGGAGTCGATCAGTAGAGCAATGAAGGCGATGGAAGGTATTCTTTAAGCTTGTTAAAAGCAGCCTAACATTCTGATGTCCATGCGAACTTTTGGGATCTTTTTAAAGCATTGAAGAAAGGTTTGTATTTTTCTTCAACTTTAGACATGAACCGGCTTAAGGTGGCAATCAGTCCCGTGAGACGTTACATCTTTTTCAGCGTTCTAGGTAGCGTCATGTCCATGAAGGCTTGAATCTTTTTTGTATTGGTTTTAATCCCTCGGTTTGTGATTAAAAAACCTAGTAACTTATCCGATGTGATCCCCAAAGTGCACTTTGCTAGATTCAGCTTCATATTGTAACATTCTAGCATCTAGATTGTCTCATCCAGGTCTAGCAAATGAGCTTTTAGCCTAGTGCTCTTGACAAGCATGTCATTAAATAGGCTTCCAAATTTCTACCGAGTTACTCACTGAAAACTTTATTGACCAGTCTTTAAAAAGTTGCCCCTACATTTTTTTTTTTAAAACGGAATGGCATAACTCTATAGTAGTAAGTACCAAATTCTATGATGAATATCGTCTTCTTTTTGTCCTTTAAGGTCATACAAATCTGATTATACCCTGAATACGTGTCCATAAAGCTTAAGAGTTGGTAACTCGAGGAGTTGTCCATTCGATAATAGCTTCTCGCAATGGTGAGGGTAGGAGGTGAGATCTCAACTATCTCCTTGGCAGGTTGTGGTTTGTCTATTTGCATAGTATTATCTTTGAATTTAGCCATCTCTAAAGAGAGGTTCTCTCCATCCCCTTCGGAATGGCGTAAAGTCTGCAGAGAAGGGTCATAGTTGAGGGTTGCGATACCTTCCGCAAGGTTACAGGGATGTAACATTGTAAGGAGACGGGGATGTAAACACGCTGAATGTGGTCATTGTGGTGGCATGATTCGTGGGAATCCCTAAGGTTACAGGGACAAAATTGTACCTTCTAAGCATAGCGATTCGTCGGAGAGTCCTTTTAAGGAAGTCATCTGGGGTTATAGGTTTGCGAAGTGAAACCTGTCTGCTGAAAAGCACTCCAATAGAGAAGATCATGATCTGCTTCTTGATCGACGAGAACTCTCTTTACTGTATATGATCCTATCTTGGCGGTGATGACTAATGGATCATGGTGATCTGAGGTAACTCTGATCAAGTCATCATCATCGAAGCCGATTGGCGGTCTCTTTCTTTTTTGCGGCATGGTATGACCAACAATGAAAAATCGAGGGTGAAATAGATCTCTTCCTAGCTTATTCCCACAGATGACGCCAATTTGTTGGAGGTGAGTTTAGACTCCATAGATAGTAACTCCCCTAATTGGAGAGTGGAGATGAAGTGGACGTAGTTATTCTCTCACTCTGTGCAAGCGTATTGCAAAAAACTACCAGAGGTTGGTCAAGTGGAGGAAACTCTAATGCTCATATCAGGTGGGAGTATTTGTAAAAAGAAGAGAGAAATAGATTAGAGAAAGAGTTGAATATTCGCTCTCTGTCGACTAGAGAGTTGAATAGTCAGGAGGGAGTATTTATATAGGGTAAGTCCTGTATCAGTTTAGGAGTGGAAACCCTAGTTTCCTTATGAAGGTTATTGAGAATCGTTCGAGATTGCTGAGATTATAGTCAAAGATCCGTAGGAGATTTAGTATCTTGTCAACTAAGGGAAGCTTTAATTGACACGGAGGCTTCCTGCCTTATTGGCAGTAATTGTCGAGATATGTTTCCTTATTAAAAGAAATTTTTCCTAGAGAAAAAAAGATGCGTATCCAATTAAGGAAAGTTCAAATTTATCAAAGATTTACTTCTTTAACGGTTGGCTTCAGGTTGTGTCTATCATCTAATGGAATAAATTACACTTGTAGTGATGGAATGTGTTCACCGAGGAGCGGAGTGACTGGGGAGCTCGACCATTGAGAGTTGAGATGATCGAGAGGGCACTCGATCGAGAAATTGTAATTGTACCTAAAGAATTTAAAGACGGTATAATCCAAGGGCTGGAGTGGTGGTCTTATGATAATGGGCTGCTAGATCATGTATCATCATCTATATAGTTATCTTAAAGTTAGCATCAAGTTTATTTTCACTTTTAATTATCATATATTTATAATAATTGAAGACTGTATTGATTTTTGATATCTCATTTATATTGAGGTTTTCTTCCTGGTTGATTTTTATGAGTTATGTTTTCTTTAGTTATTGAGAACTGACCAAAATAAAGATATTTTTTCATTTCGTGTCATTTCTTTTGACTAATTTCTTGTCTAAGGAAGATCTGATGAATAAAAAGATCATATAAAGATGTTGGTCCCTATGGCAACCAAGAAAGGGGTTAAATTGATTGACTTAAAGTTCTAGATTTTACTCCACTTAAAATCCCAATTAAACCTATGGCCAAACAATATGAAATATACAAATATAAGTGCAAAAATCAAAAAGTAGGGAAAGAGAGATCAAACCCAATTTACAGTGGTTCGGCTTTTTGCCTATGTCCACGCTTTCATCTCAACAAGTCGGGGTCCAGCGATAACCAGTTTCCACTATTCCATAAGAGTTACAAAGTTGAGTACAATCACTTGTTGACAATCTGTACCTCTGATTTTGAGGATGACTTAGTGCAACAAGACTCAATTCTAACTCGCACCCACTAGCCTATCCTATCAATCAAGTATTCCTCACGCTCTTCCCAAACTTGTGAGACTATATAATTACCAAATAATAACTTACAATGGTGGAAAAACACAACAGACAGTAAGAAGATATAACAGCTTGTCAGAAAGACGTGATCGTTTTGGTGTTTTTGGGTTCAGATTTCTCTCAATTTAAAGCATGAATAATCTCTATAAAAGTTTCAAAATAAAGTCTAAATATAACTTTTTGAAACCACTTCAAGTTCTGTCAAAAGTTTACTTCCTTCGTGATCATATAAAGACTTCAAAACCTCTTCAGAACCAGCCTATTACAGAGAGTAACTTCAGATCCTATTTTCCAACCCTCAGATTTGCTATTAAAATCCCATTTTAACTGCTGTAACTTTTCAAATTTAAAGTCCAATAATCACCCTAAATGTGGAACTTTCAAATTTGAAAAAAGCTTAATTGATGGAGAAGATTTACTCGTGTAAATACCCCCTAAAAATCAGCACTTAACTTCCAAAAAATGAACTTCAAAACCTGAATTTTCTTTTCACCTCCACTAAAATGTTGATTTTGAAATCTCCAAATGATTTGAATTCATATCACTAGTTTGGACAAATTTAGAATTAAGTGTAACTCCCAATCTATATTTAATATGCTGAGCTAGGTTTTGAAATAAATTAAAAACGCAGCAGTACACAGCTATTCTGTAAATCTGAAATTCAACTGCTTCTACCTAGCTTCTGCTTCTACCCAGCTTCTGCTTCTTTTAAACTTTTACAAGAACTTTTATTCATATAAACATGTATCACTTGAAAAATAACTATTTTAAATACTTGCACACTTGGTAAACTCATTAATAGCACATATAAGGTTTTGTTATTATCAAAATATTAGGGTTCGATAATAATTTTCTTAACAAAAGATATGGGGCACATAAACCTTTCTTTCTGCAAAACTATTTGGAAGGTGGATCTTACATGGTATTCATATATAATACATACCAGTCAAAAGTTAGTGCAACTGGTAAAGCCTGAATGTATTATGTTGTGCATTGAAATTTCCTACAAAGTTCTGCTAGGATTTCGTTGTTTTAGCTCAGACTTTTGAGCATTCGCAAATGCTCATCATATATCCTTTCATCCCCAAATCTTAGGAGTTTTCAGCTTCCCATGGTATTTGTTGTTTGGAGTATCGGAATTGTAATTATTAGGTTTTCAATCTTAAGTATTTGTTGATGTGCCTTCATATTATGCAGACTTGTCTTTTTTATTGTGATTTATTGTATGACTAATTAAAATATTGCTGCTTTGTATGTCACTCTTTCTAGTGTGAAATAGTAGTTTAAACTTTTGGATTATTGGATTGGAAAATTTGAGCTTGAACATAAAACTCGTTTTTATGAGTTTTGTCCATAATTTGTTTAGAGAAAGAGAAGAGGAATTTGGTGATTGGGAGTTTATGGATTCAAATCAGAATTTCTTATGCTATTTTTTTTAATCCAAAGTTACTTGTAAAATATAAGGGTTGGAAGCAAAATGTTATAATTTTTTGGAATCAAATTATATTTTAAAGATTTTAATGATATTAATAATTTTTTGTGACATTTTAAGTGATTTTTAACAACATTTTTAGAAATAAGACTACAGTCATATTTAGTGATATATAGAAGTAGGCATGGGGTTTCGGCCCAAAACCGATCCAACCAGACCGGTTTAGCCCTGATCGGGGTAAAAATGGGCCAAAATCGAACCGGCCTGACTAAATCCAGGCACAGAACCGGTCTGGTCTGGCTCGGCTAGTTCCAACAGTTATGGAGCCGGTCGGGCAGGGCCAATTCCAATGTTCATAATGTGTTTTTTTGAATTTTTTTCCAAAATACCCCTCCCAAAAGCTAAAAAAGGTTAGTTTGAGTGATATTTTGGTTCATAGGGCAAAAAATGATGGTATAAATAGATGCAATTCATTTTTTAATTCCACACAACAATTTACAATTTCTCTACGACTCTCTCTCACAATCTTTCTACAACTTACATCATCACCATTATTTTTCCTCCACCTCCAATTTGTAACTTCTCACTGGTGTGTGTCAAACAACCAAAAATAAATTACCTACTTTACGAAAGACGAGTCTAGGGTAAGCAGGGTCGAATCCACAGGGAACGGTGGATTTATTTCTTTTAAGGAAAATAAAAATCAAAATAAAATTTGGGGGGTTTTGAGTTGACTAAATTAACTTCTAAATCTAAATAAACGAAAAATTAAAATCGAAACAACAAAACGACAAAATAAAATCGGGCAAAATTTAAATGAATAAAAATCAAGATAAATTGACCTAGTTGAAGGGTTTGTTTCCACTTTGATTCAATCGATTAATCATTGATTCAAGATTAATTCAACAATGCATAAATAAATTGGTTATAGTCGCCGACAATCGCCCAACGACCAATCTCTCCTTACTTCGTCGATAATTAAGAGACGCTCGTTAATTATTTCCCTAATCGAAAGTCAACCCTAGAGAAGCTCTTAGGATTGAAAGTCTCAACAGCATTAAAATTTAGAGAGACTCAATTCTAATTAACAAACACACATCGGGTTCATTTAAATTAGATTATTTAATCCCATGACACGAATGTCATTCCCATGACATGAATGCCAATTACCACTTCATTAAAACTAACAAACAATTACGGATTTGCCGTTTTAATTAGTTGTAGATTAATCTAGGTCTATTAAACATTGGCCATCTATTCAATAAACCCTAGAAAATCATGATCCATGAAGTACGGGAATTAAATAAATATCTATGATTGATGAATGAATAAACACATTTAGATCTCACAATATCATGAATCAAAGTTTCAACTAACCTTCAACTAGAAAATAAAATTAAAGAGAAAATATAAGAGGAGAAAAAAAATAAAACTCACAAAACTATTTCATTAATGTTGAAAAGTTGCTGGACAATGAAGAATGTGACCTTTAGAAGCTATAGGACGTGACAAAAATGGTGGAAAGAGGGTGAAGGGGCGGCTGCCCCCTTCTTGGGCTCTCCTTTAGCTTTCATAACCCTCTATATATAGGAGTAGTTAACCTAATTTTTAGAGAGAAAACTCTCCTAAATTTTAGGTAACTACTAAATGATAAATTACAAGAGTTTAGAATTTCCCAAAATTCTTATTCCCAACTATTTAGGAATATTTGCAAATCTTCAATGCTTCCAAATTTGTCTTCTTTTCCTTCCTTTTTTCTTCATGACTCCTCCATTATTCCTAGCACATAAAATATAATAAAATATACTAATTAGTGCAATATTTATTTAAAAATAAAACAAAATCAATTGTAAATATTACACTAATTTATGCCCTATCAAATTCCCCCACACCTAGATAATGCTTGTCCTCAAGCATTTCTAACTCAAATAAAATTAAAACTACTCTAACCAACCTATTTTTCTTTTGAACTACTAAACCAACATGTGCTATAAGAATTGAACCGGAAAAATAATCAAAACAACAAGTACTTCACAGTATTTCATACAAGAACAACTATTACAAATCCCAACAGCTCCCAATGAAGTCAAAACGACAAGATTCAACATCCTCTCCAAAGGTTCACTCAAATTCACTCAAAATGAGGGTAGAGAATATATCAATAACACTCAAATCAACACATTGGAATTGGCATTACCATATGCTTGCAAATATATCAAATCTCCACCACTTATAAATTTGAATTTCATGCATCAATCTAAAGGTCTTCCATTTGGTTGTAACGTGGTTAGGGTTAAGGGTAGGATAAAAGATGTATAACAAGGGTTTAAAATGTACCGAGAATAATATGCAATTAACTACACAATTTCTTGTATAATGAACAGTTTCGCCTCACACAAATAGCACACCAAAAGTACATGTTCTTGATACCCACATGTGCTCATAATAGCCAACAGTCACGAATACATAAAAATATAGACTTTTTCAATCAATGATCTATGACTGAAATGAAATTTTCAGAGATGCAGCGTTTTTTTTTTTTTTTTTTTTTTTTTTTTTTGCTGCTGCTTTTCTTTTCTTATTCCTTTTTTTTTTTATTTTCTATTTTCATTGAGTATCTCAATACAAATAGTGAACAAAACTCAAATTCTTTCTTCCTTTCATAATCATGAATTCTGTTTTCATTTCACATCAATGAAAGGATCAAACTCAACATTCAAGTCAACACTTTCCCAATGAGACAAAAAACATAACTAAAATTATGCAATCAATTACATAAATTCTTGGTACAAGGGTTGAAACGCAAGCCAAAATAAGATTGTGGTATTGTATTGAGGGTTTTGAAGAAAGAAAGGGTTTCAGGCTCAACTTGGTTCACTAAAGGAAATAAAATTCAGGGAAGGGATTTTTGCGAAAGCCAAAATGAGGTAAAACCTAAATGCCTTTATCATTTCAATGCATGAAACCCTAGATGTGATCTCGAAATGCATAACATTGCAAGTTCTAGAATTATCAATCCAAGTGCGACAATCACTCATGAAGAAAAGAAATTCCGAGCACAAAGAATGAATTTGCTCGTTATAGGCTCAAAACCTCACTTTTAAATGGGGTTTGTGTCAAATCTTGCATATTTATCCTTCAAAGAAAACTAGTAAAGATATGCATGCCATTACAAGTACAAAGACCATTGATACAAGCTATTTTTCATAAATTTCTAGCCAACTAAATAACACATATCAATTTAGAAAATTCAATTTTTTTTTATTTTTTTAAAATGAAACAGAACTAAACCTATTGTAGGAAAACAAACAAACAAAAACATGAAATATCCCCCCACACCTAAATCATACATTGTCCCCAATGTATGCCAAATGAGAGAGAAAAAAAATAAAAATAAAAATAAATAACATTAAAAGCAAAATAAAAAGATAAAGCGAGAACAAAACTTCCCTAGGGTGGAGTGGTGAATGGAGGGTCAAATCCAATAAGTTTTGAAGAAAAAGTTTTGGTGGTAGCAATGGACCCCTTCTTAGGGCGTGGGCACGCCCTAACTCATGTGCAATTCTGGTTATTTGAGAGCATTGGTAAAACTGGACAGCATTGGAGGCTTGTTAAGGCGTGGGCACGCCTTAATGACAGAGCACTTCTGGTCACCGAATTTTTCAACATTTATTCACCTAAAAATTAAAAGCAAATCTAAATCAAACCAAATAAATATGAAATAAAAAACATAAAAGAAAATATTGGGTTGCCTCCCAACAAGCGCCTTTGTTTAATGTCTTTGGCTCGACATTATCTCCTCGTTTCAACCTCGTTCAAAGACGGGTCCGATCCATTTAGATTTCAACATACCTGGCGTGAACTTCAACTTTGAATTAAAGTGAAGGATTTTATGGCCTACCAATGATTGTTTCCAATGAGAGAGTTTGTTTTCAAGAAATTTGTCCAATTGTGCAACCTTGTTTGTCACTTTTTCCTTAAAAACAAAATCCAATTCATCTTGCACAAAATTATCATGAACAATAAATTCCACCATGCTATCATGAAAAATAGACTTAAAATCATTTGGATACTTCATAACATCAACAATATTAAAAGTATCAACTTTACCATCAAACTCAAGAGTTAGAGTACCCAAATTCGTATCAATTTTTGTCTTAACTCTTTTCATGAATGGTCTTGGCATTTGCTTTATTACTTCTAGGAGAGGAATGTTGGTTCCTTCTTTTGGAGAAGTTTCCAAAATCTCTTTTTCTTCATCCTCTTTCGGTTGTGCCAACCTACCAGGAAAAGGTGGTAAAATCAAAATTTTTGTTTTGAAAGTATTGGACTCGTTATTTACCTCCTCGATGGATTCATTCATTGTTGATGATTTCTCTATTTGCTCAATTTTCATATCTTCTTCGGCTTTTGATGAATTGTCTTCTATTTCTTTTGATGAATTTTCCGATCGACTCATGGTTGCCATCAATTCTGACACTTGATTTTCCAAATTTTGAATGTTGACTCTTGTCTCCTGTTGAAATCTCAAAGTACTGTTAGCCAAACTCTTAACAATCTCTTCTAAAGACGTACCTTGGTTCGAAAAAGTTTGTTGAGACTGAAATTGAGATTGAACTTGTGGTTGTTGTTGAAATCCTTGTTGTCAATTTCCATAATTGAAATATGGTTCATTATACCATCCTTGATTATAGATGTTTGAATATGGGTCACCATAAAGAATAGGACACTTATCGGTTGGATGATCCATCTCTGAACAAATTCCACAAGTTTGTATCGGCAGTGTTTCTCCTACAATAAAATTACGCATAAGAGAAATTAGTTCTCTCAATTCTTGACGAAGGGAAAAATCACTTACCTCATTGTCTCGCTTTGGAACATCTTGCCATATTCCAAATTGTTGAGGAGTCTCAATATTAGGAAAATCACTGTAAAAAGTATGTACATCAGGAAATAACAACTCCCTCAAAGTCTTTTGATCAGCTATATTTTCGTCAAATCCTTCTCTTCTATGTCACCGTCAAATCTCAATAAGTTCACTGCAAAGGTTAGTCTTCAAAAATAAAAAGAAAACAAAACTTAAAAAAAATAAATCACTTAATACCGTTCCCCGGCAACGGCGCCAAAATTTGGTATGTGTCAAACAACCAAAAATAAATTACCTACTTTACGAAAGACGAGTCTAGGGTAAGCAGGGTCGAATCCACAGGGAACGGTGGATTTATTTCTTTTAAGGAAAATAAAAATCAAAATAAAATTTGGGGGGTTTTGAGTTGACAAAATTAACTTCTAAATCTAAATAAACGAAAAATTAAAATCGAAACAACAAAACGACAAAATAAAATCGGGCAAAATTTAAATGAATAAAAATCAAGATAAATTGACCTAGTTGAAGGGTTTGTTTCCACTTTGATTCAATCGATTGATCATTGATTCAAGATTAATTCAACAATGCATAAATAAATTGGTTATAGTCGCCGACAATCGCCCAACGACCAATCTCTCCTTACTTCGTCGATAATTAAGAGACGCTCGTTAATTATTTCCCTAATCGAAAGTCAACCCTAAAGAAGCTCTTAGGATTGAAAGTCTCAACAGCATTAAAATTTAGAGAGACTCAATTCTAATTAACAAACACACATCGGGTTCATTTAAATTAGATTATTTAATCCCATGACACGAATGTCATTCCCATGACATGAATGCCAATTACCACTTCATTAAAACTAACAAACAATTACGGATTTGCCGTTTTAATTAGTTGTAGATTAATCTAGGTCTATTAAACATTGGCCATCTATTCAATAAACCCTAGAAAATCATGATCCATGAAGTACGGGAATTAAATAAATATCTATGATTGATGAATGAATAAACACATTTAGATCTCACAATATCATGAATCAAAGTTTCAACTAATCTTCAACTAGAAAATAAAATTAAAGAGAAAATATAAGAGGAGAAAAAAAATAAAACTCACAAAACTATTTCATTAATGTTGAAAAGTTGCTGGACAATGAAGAATGTGACCTTTAGAAGCTATAGGACGTGACAAAAATGGTGGAAAGAGGGTGAAGGGGCGGCTGCCCCCTTCTTGGGCTCTCCTTTAGCTTTCATAACCCTCTATATATAGGAGTAGTTAACCTAATTTTTAGAGAGAAAACTCTCCTAAATTTTAGGTAACTACTAAATGATAAATTACAAGAGTTTAGAATTTCCCAAAATTCTTATTCCCAACTATTTAGGAATATTTGCAAATCTTCAATGCTTCCAAATTTGTCTTCTTTTCCTTCCTTTTTTCTTCATGACTCCTCCATTATTCCTAGCACATAAAATATAATAAAATATACTAATTAGTGCAATATTTATTTAAAAATAAAATAAAATCAATTGTAAATATTACACTAATTTATGCCCTATCACTCACCATTTTTTTTTCAGCCAACAACTTACAATTATAATATCTCCTACAATTTATAACATCCTACCATTTTTTTTTCCACCTACAATATACAACCTCACCATTTTTTTTCCAACTTACAATTATAATATCACCTACAATTTATAGCATCCCACCATTTTTTTCTACCTATAATATACAACCTCAGCATTTTTTTTTCCAAAACATCACCAATTTTTTTCCCAACATCTTTACGGATTTGACAAGATTTGGAGGTTGAAAGTTCGAATTAATCAAGAGTTGGAGATAATCAATCACAATCTATATCAAATCGGTACCATTTATTTATTTTTTGCATCTTTAATTTTTTTTTAAATTTAATTTTGTCTTTAATTTTTTTACTTTAATTTTTTTTTAGAAAAAAAAGGTTGGAACACACTCTTCACAATCTTCACACTAATCTCCCCTCCCACCATTCTCTTTTTAAGAGGATATTCCTGAACAAATTAATATTGATGTAGGAGTAGAAAAAAGTGAATCTAGTCGAACACAATTTAATACCACACACACACTAGAAAAGATAATTTTAATGCATGAGAATTTTTTTTTTTTTTTTTTTGTTAAAGATTATGAGAAGCAAATGGTTACTTTTTATCAATAAAAATATAAATTTTTAAAGGGTTGGAGAGTAAACACTCTTAAACGACATATTGTACGAGATCACTCGAATAAGTTAGTACAAACTAGGTAGACACAAATAGCCACTAAGGGAGAAATGTCATGGGTATATTTAAATATAATACAAAGGCTGAAAAAATAAATCAAATTGAATGGATAGACCGTAAGGAATTACCACTTACTATTGTTGAATGTAAAGTTTTTGAAAAATATGTTCAAAAATGTTTACAACCGCATTATAAAAGAAGATTTAGGAAATCAGGTAGGAGGAGATCACTGATTGTTTCAAGAGTTAAAAAATAATTTGATAGCAAAACTTAGTACCATTTCGAGTAGAGTTTTAATAATTTTAGATATTTGAAATGTTAAAAAATGTGAATATTTTATAGATGTCAATAGATAAGCGTGAATCAATGGTTTTAGAAAAAAAAAAGAATTTTAGTTTTTCAAAGATGAAAGCACCCACATTCGAGTGCACATATTGTTAGGGTAATAACTAATGTTTGTTGTGAATTTAGAATAATCAATAAAATTTTTTATTTGTCTATAGATAATGTTTTGGCCCATATTTTTGCCGTTAATTTGTTAAAAAAATATTTTAAAAACAATATTAGATGGAGTATTTTTTCATTATATTTGTGCATGTCACATATTAAATTTATGTGTGAAAAATGGATTAGATACCTTAGAAATAATTTTAGAATCTATTTATGATTTAATTTATCAAATTAGAAATTTTTCGGTTAAAACACAAAAATTTAGATATTTATGTCAATTAAATAATATAAAATTTAAAAAATTTAAAATAGAAATCGACACTAGGTTGAACTCCATAGACGATATGTTACAAGGTGTTTTACCATTTAGACATGTTTTAATCGAATTTGAAAATTCTAATTACGATTATGGTTTTATTGATGAAATCGCTTTTGATTTTGTAAAAACATTAATTGATTTATTGGAAATTTTTTATAGTTGTGCAAATTTATTTTTCAGTGTATATTACCTAACAACTCATTTAATTTTACCTTGTTTATGTAAAATTTGCTATATATTTAATCAATTTGAAAATATAGAAAGATTTACCGAAATAGTTGAATTAATAAAAATTAAAATTTTAAAATATTATGAAGAAATTTCTATTTTATATTTAGTAGTTAGTGTTTTATATTCTAAGGTAAAAATTAATGGAGTAGAAATTCTAATTGATTGTTTTGTACGAAATTTTCCTACAGAATATATATTAGTGGTTCACATTAAAAAAAATATGATATCGCTTATTTTACAAAATCTATTTACATTATATCAAAATGAACAAAATAGTATATGTGTTAGTGATGTAGGTAATGGTTTTAGTAGTTCATTAACACGTTCAACTAGTTTTAGGTTTAATCCTTTACATATGTTAGGAAAGAAACAAAAAATATCATTTTCGTCATCATTAAATAAATTCATTTTATATCAACAAACAGTTAGATTAATAGATTTTGATGATGATCATTTTGATATTTTAGATTGGTAGAGAAATAATGTTAGTTATTTTCCAATTATGGCCAAAATGGTAAAAAATATACTAATCTTTCCGATATTCACAATGCTATCGGAAAAGTGTTTTTAATGTAGGTAGACAAGTTTTAACTCCCAAGCGGTCAAAATTAGCGGACAACACCTTAAAAGTTCAAATTTGCATAAAGAATTGGTTAGATGTGGAAAAAAAGGCGGCAAGATATGAATATTAGCTTGGGAACGAAAGAGGAAGAAGATGAAGAATAAATTTTTAGTATAAAAAAAATGCAAGTATGTATTTTAAAAAAATTAGTCTCATAAAAATATCAAATGTAATTATATTAAATTAGTAGATTTAAAAGTCCAAGCGAATACTTGGTAGTGGATGTATACCAAATTTGATGGAATCATTCTAAAAATTTCTTGTAGATTTTTTTTTTATATTTTTAATTCATTAAAAAAATAAAAAAAAATCAACTAAAAAAAAACCCAACCGAACTAAACTAAAACAATTACAAGTCAACAAAAAAACCCACGAACCTCCCATAAAAAACCAAATATAAAAAAAAAAAAAAACAAAAAAAAACCAAAAAAAATTAACCCAAAAAAATAAAAGAAAGGGAACCGTGGAATCGGCCCGACGTGGCTTGGTTCAACCGGACCGGTTCACCGAATCGGGCCAATTCTAAAGAAATTTTTTCAACCCAGAATCAGGTGTCCTTGGAACCATGACTGAACCGGAACGCGGTTTTATGAACCGTCTAAAACTGTACTGAGAATCGGTCCAGACCGACCCAGTCTCACCTCTTGTGAGATATATATATATATATATATATATATATATATTTTAGAAATGTAATTAAAAATAAACGTTTTAAAAATTTTATTTCCAAAATTTTAGAGGGGCTGTCGCCCTGGCTGTGGTAGTGGCTAATTCTATTTATTGGGAGTGGTTTTAATAACATGACAGTTTGTAAAGCTATGTGTCAGGTTAGGGTATTACGTAGCATGCATGCATGCACTCATGGACTTGTAGGCATTATTGTCATGTATGGCTGCATGCGCCAGCATATGACATTGCGCTATTGTGACCTGCGGGCACGTTGTCATACGCATGGTATGTACACTTGCAGTTTGGGCTGCACATCCGTAGCTGGAGACATGTACCATTTTGACCCAAAATATAATAAAAAAATTCTTAAAACAATTTCTAAAAAAAAAAAATCGATTTCTAATCCAAGATTGATTTTCACATTTTGAAAACTTAACAAACAGTTTTAACTGGTTGGTCAAATTTTAAAAACTCAATTAATACTATTCATACACTATTCACAAATTGATCGAGTGTTTAAAATTCGACCAATACTATTCATACTATAGGTTAGTCGAGTTTTAAAAACTCGACCAACTATGAATAAAGCATAAATATTGTTTATTGAGTTTTTAAAACTTAACCAACAGTGAATAGTATTGGTCGAGTTTTGAAAACTCGACCAATTTAGATAATTTTTGGAATATATTTGTTTCAAAGGTTTTTTTTTTTAAGATTTTTTTTTTTTGGGTTAAATCCAAACAGTTTTTCCATAGCAGCAGCCTAGGGGTCGCATTCAGTCAAACAATAACCAAAATAATCAAAATTAAAATAATTAATTTAACTCGATGATAAAATTATCATAATCATGGACTAACCTAATATGCTAAAAATCGATAGCCCGATTTCATCAAATTAATTAATTAATTCGGTTCGATCATTTAAATTAATTGAATTATTAAAATTTCTATAAAAAATTTTAAAATAATGTTGTCTTTTACTCCTATTTATGTAAATATAATATATATTATTCACATCAACCGATGACTGTAAGTTATAATTTTAAATTTCAAAATTTACTTATAATCTTAGTTTACCATATATCAATTCAAACCGATCGAATTATTAAAATTTCTTTAAGATTCTACTCAAATCTAATATGTCTTATTCACACAGATGACTATAAACTATAATTTTAAATTTCAAAATTCATTTATAATTTTAGTTTATCATATGTTAATCCAAAAATTTCAAAATTCAAATTAAATCTATTACTGTAAAGGTAGTTCATGAAATACAAAAAGTAACTAGCCTATGAAACAAAAGAAGAGGGTGTTCACACTGGAATACCAACGAGCAATACAAGAAGAGGTGCAAAAGTTTCTATCAACAAACTTCATCAGGGAAGTGAAATACCCAGAGTGGCTGACAAACATGGTCATGGTGAAGAAAGCAAATGACAAGTAGAGAATGTGTGTTGATTTCACTGATCTCAATAAGGTATGCCTAAAATATAATTATCCACTTCCAAACATCGATAAGCTCGTAGACAATTCATCAGGACATTAGCTCCTTAGCTTTATGGATGGATATTCGGGCTACAATCAAGTTCACACGGCCCCAGAGGATGAAGAGAGGATGAGCTTTATTACAGAATTTGGCACCTACTGCTACAAGGTCATGCTATTCGACCTTCAGAATGCAGAATCTACCTTCCAACAATTGGTCAACAAAGTCTTCAATGAGCAGCTTGATAGGAATGTCGAGGCCTATGTGAACGACATGCTCATCAAGAGCACTAGCCCGGAGGGCCACGTAGAATATCTTGAGAAAATGTTCCAAACACTAAAGCGTTATTATATGAAACTGAATCCAACCATGTGCACTTTTGGAATCACTTCAGGCAAGTTCTTAGGCTTCTTGATCACCAATCGAGAAATCGAAAACAATCCAGAAATGATTTAGGCTATCTTAGACATAGCCCACCTAGAACGTTGAAGGAGATACAATGCCTCACTTGACAGATTATGGCCTTAAGTTAGTTTACGTCAAAGGTGGGAGAAAGGTACAAGCCCTTCTTCAATTCCGTAAAGAAGTCTCAAAAATTTGCATCAACACTAGAGTGTCAGATGGCCTTTGATAAGCTCAAAAAGTACCTCTCGCCATCTCCTCTCCTCTCTCAGCCATCCGAGATGAGAAACTCTACCTTTACTTGTTTATATCTGACCGAGCTCTTTGTTATGCACTCATGAGATAGGATGCCACCATACAAAGACATGTATATTATGTTAGTCGGGTGCTCCAAGAGTCAGAAATTAACTATAGGCCCATCGAGAAGGAGGCATTCGCTCTCGTCATAACTACTTAACGCCTTCGTCCCTACTTCCAGGCGCACATGATCATGGTGCTAATTGACCAACCTTTAAAGCTTATCCTATAGAAAAGAGACACCTCAAACCGCCTTATCAAGCGGAGTATCGAGCTCGATGAGTTTGACAATATGAAACAACTGAGGCCCTCCGTCAAATGTCAAGCTTTAATCGATTTCATCCTCGAGTACACCTTCCCCAGTCTCGTCGAGCCAACTACCGACAACTCTGGAAGGATGGTCAACTCCACCATGGACCTTGCATGTAGACAGTTCCTCCAACTCATCTGGGAGCAAAGCTAGACTTATCCAAATGGATCCTGATAACTTTAAAGCACCATATGCACTCCACTTTGACTTCCAAGCCACCAAAAACTAGGCTAAATATGAAGCACTATTGATAGACATGCAAATCACGATACTATTGGGAGCTCAAGACATTAGGGTCGTCACTGATAACCAACACGTGGTCAGGCAAATTGAGAGAACCTATAAACTAAAGAACCAATGATGACAAAATAACTCTCTAAACTCCAAGAAGTAATGATTAAACTCAACAAAGTTGACATACAACAAATCCTAAGATCCAAGAATGCTAGGGCAAACCCACTCTTCAAGCTTGCAAATTCAGACTCGATTGCCACCAGCCACACAGTCTATGTCGAGAGACTCCCATACCTGAGCATTGATGAACTAGAGCAAATCCTAATAACCGACGACCCACTAAGTTGGAAAGATCTAATCCAGGCCTATCTTAGAAGTGGTCAACTATCGAATTCCTTATAGGAGGCAATAAAGATCAAGCGCAAAGCTGTGTATTATGCCATCATCGATGGAGCACTCTACAAAAAATCCTTCAGTCACCCCTTTCTCATGTGCCTGACAGTTGAGGAAGGAGACTATGTCCTTAGAGAAATCTATGAAGGAATATGCAGCAACCATTTGGGTGCTTGAAACCTAACCAATAAGGCCTTATGTCAAGGATTTTTCTGGTCCACTATGAAGGCTGATACAGAAGTTTACATTAAAAGGTGTAATAAATGTCAATACTTCTCCTCGATGCCCCATCAACCTTCCTTTGAGCTAAATCCACTTACGAGTCCATGGCCGTTCGTGTAATAAGGGATGGAATATTGGAACCATTTCCACAGGCCATCGGGCAACAGAAATTTCTCATCATTGCCATTGAATACTTCACTAAGTGGATAGAAATCGAAACATTGGCCTAGATGATAGCAAGCAAGATTTAAACTTTTATGTGGGTATTTATCATCACCTGGTTCAACCTACCCTATGTATTAGTCACCGACAACAGTAAGCAGTTTGACAAAAAAAATTTCAAGAAATTCTACAACAAGTTAGAGATATAGCATTGCTTCACCTCTGTCACTTACCCACATACCAATGGCCTTGCCGAAGTAACCAATCGAACAATCCTTTGAGGGCTCAAAATGGCATTGAACGAAGTGAAAGACCATTGGGTGGATGAACTCTATGGAATCCTCTAGAACTACCAAACTACACACAGAATAGCCATAGGGGAGACACCATTCAGTCTCACCTATGGATGTGAAGCAGTATTACTAGTAGAGATAGGAATTCATTTGCTATGCATAAACCAATACCAACTAGAGTCAAATGAGCCTACGCAATGCGAGCAACTGGACCTCTTATCAAAGCTATAGATACTGCATTCGCTTGGATGAACAAATAGCCCGATTTTATAATATGAGGGTGAATGTCAGAATATTCAAACCAGGAGACTTGGTCATTTGCAGAGTAAAGGCGACAAGACAATCATAGTACGGAGAAAAACTTGCATCGAACTGGAAAGATCCATACCGAGTGCGCTTGGTAGTTCATCCAGGAACATACTGGCTCAGTCACTTAGATGGTTTTGTTATGCCTAGAACATAGAATTCAGACAACTTATGTGTCTACTATTAGCAATTCTTGTCATTTTCCTAACTTTGATACATGTTATCTCTCGATTTAGTAGTAATAACATTATTCTTTTTACATAACATTATCTATTGTCTATGATTGGCTCGAGTCCCCACACTCGCGGATCCCTTCTCCATCACTCTACTCACTACAGGACCATCCTCTTGGCTCCGTGCAGCACATGGGTTCCTTGCCCATCCTATCACCAATATACGAGATGTAACTCCTAAGTGGGTGGCTCACATAATCTCTCGGCTCCATGCCGCACATAGATTCTACACCCATCCTATCGCCAATATACGAACGTAACTCATAAGCAGGTAGCTCCCACAATCTTTCGGTTTCCGCTGCATATGGATTCTGTACCCATCCTGTCGTCAATATACGAGATGTAACTCCAAGCAGGTGGCTCATACAATCTCTCAGCTCCACGCCGCACATGGAATTCACACCCATCCTATAGCCAATATATGGATGTAACTCCTGAGTTATTGGCTTCCATAATCTCTCGGCTCTATGCCACAAATGGGATCCGCACCTATCCTATCGCCAGTATATGGGATGTAGCTCCCGAGTGGATAGCTCCCACACTCTCTCAACTTCATGCCTTATGCAGATTCTAATAGGATTCGATGATCACTCTCGTGACAATACACCTCACATAGAGATATTCAAGTCTTTCAACATGAGAAGGCAGTAAGAACATCACAGTGAGAAAGAAAACAAATTCCATGTTTATTTATTATTATCTTTACAAAACAGGTCGTATTCTGTACAAGTAGAAGCAGAAGAATAGAAATAACAAGGATATTTAATCTCAACACAATACGATGTTTACATATCAAGAGTACATCGTCGGGAGGGAGGAAATGTAAAGGAAATAAAATACACAAAGGGAGAGATTACAAGGGAAAAAGGGACGGCTCCATAGCTGCATCAAGGTACTTCTCCTCCCTTATTCCCTCAGCTTAATTCTTTGCCTGACTCACTAGTTTCATTCTCCCAATTCAACCTTCGTTTATTTCATCTCCACATTCGTCTCACCAATAGGCATCCCAATTCCACCTTCATATATTTCATCTTCCCATTCATCTCACCAACGGCCGAAGAAACACTTGAAAAAGAGAATTATCAGCCACCCATTCCTGGGCCCTTTCCTTATGATCTTGCAAGGGGAAATGCCTCCACCTTCCAAAGGACACTTCAAAAAGGAAGGGGGAATGTCTCCACCCAATGCAAGTCCCCTTGAAACATCGATATTGAGCCATCGCAACATTGGGTTTCCGAATGTTGTGATAGAATCTTGCATCGATAGTTACCCTATTGATGGAACCTCATATCGACAATTTCATAACAATACGAAGACTTTGAATTTATAGAAAGTTTATGACTATGATTCCTGTAATCTCGGAAGATCTCTAATGATCTCTCCGTAAGGTAAGTAGGGTTTTTACGCCTCTCAACACATAGAATACTATATATACTATGCAAAGCCAACCCAATAAATACGCACACATTACTTTATACTCTACATACAACACACAGAGACTACATTGGGCCTAGATTCTTTCAATCTTTTAATCTCCATTATCGCTCCTTTTGACTTAAGCATTGGAACTTCCTTCGGTGGAGCCACCTTTGATGGGTTTTTGTAGGTCTCCTCATCAAAGAAGATCCAGCGGACATGACGTCATCGATTCCGTTCGAGGTAAAAGGGCAGTTTAACTGTGGAGTCAAAATTGGCTTCAACACAATCTATTGCACAAAATGTAACCTTTCCCTACAGATTTGTTCGTCGATCCTTTCAGTGATAATATGTTGGACCTAAAAGTTTATGCATTATCTAATGCTTCCCACTCTTGGCTTTGCTATCCTTACTAAACTTCTCACCACTAACCCCCGATGATGCTAATGGGTTCTCATAACTTTGGGCACTAGGACTCTTGGGTATATAGTCCATTTGGCATTTTGCTGCTCTTGAACTTTGATTTTATCTCTGATCCTCTGGCATAGGAGTTCTGCTTTAGCCCAATACTTCAATCATTTTAAGAATCAGAATAATTTGTCATTCTATGATAGATCTCTCATATCTAGCGTGAGTGTCGAGAACGTTTCCACATACTTGTGGATTTTACCCGTTTGTTTTAGACTCCAAAATTTCAAACGAGTATTGTACTCGACATTTTCAGTAAAAAACTAAACCTTCAACTCATGCTTTAAATCATCCCAAGAGCAAATAGCACACTCATCATGCTTCATCTCCTCATACTTGGTGCGCCACACTACTTGGCATCACCAACAAGATACATTGAGGCCATTGACACTTCTGTGTCCTCATCAGTCCTCACAGCTCAAAAGTATCACTCAACATCAAACAAGAAAATTTCTAACTCCTTGGTATCATACGCTCAAGGTCACAGTTTCAGGACTTGCACCTTTGCTCACTCAAAGGTGTTAGGGCCATTCACACCCACTACGCAAGCCAAGAGGTCTACCTTGGTTTATAGCTCCCCCACCTTATTTGAGAGAGCTTTTATCATCGGCATCATTGCCTCCTCAATTTCATCAACACGTCTGACGTGTTTGAAGTAACCATTTTCAGGGGCCTTCGCCAGATGATCCACCTTCCAGATAATTTTCTCCCAATTAGTGGTATGGTCCCTGAGCGCCTCAATCCTCTTTACAACAGAAGACTTGTTAGCTCCCGTGGAAGACTTGTTAGCTCCCGCCAAGTTTTCTTACCCAATTGGACACCTTATCACCCAGGCCTAGACCAAGGCTCTCATAGCAATTGTCAGGGACGTAGCTTTGCCCATACGTTAGACATGTGTGGCGTACAGTTGGACACAACAATCCAAGAGTGTCGGTCAACTCTGGTAATGCAGAAGCGAATTTGTTATACGATGCTTTGAGTATAAAAAGATTGAGAGACACAATAGTAAACAAATCAAATAAATTAGCAACATATGATTGAAGGCAACAATAAATTTTATTAACTGGTAAGAAAAATTAGAATTTGTTAGTGAGGGAACTCTTGGTAAGCTACACCTAGATTCCAGGAGTTTCTTTCTCTAAGTCGCGAATCCTTTTCCCCTGTAGAGCATTTTAAGTACTTATAGGCTTGGGTAGAGCAATGAAATGTCCAAACCATATGGGGCCTTTTCAGAACTAGTCATTTTTTCTCACTCCCAAACATTGTACACTATTAAAATAATTCACGACACACATCATATACGCAATGGCGGACTAGGGGGAGGGGCAATTGCCCTCTTCACTTTTTGGAAAAATCTATAAACTCCCCCCGTTCCTAATATTGTCTCCTCAAAATATAAGCGACTAAGAGAATTGAAAAAAAAAAATGGAAATAACGCTATATCTACCCATATATAAAGTTCCGAAGGCACTTCTTACTCACCCAAGAATTCGGACATACCTAGGTGGTCCTCCGAGTATTTTTGTGCCACAGCTTTTTTTTTTGGTTTCATTCACGTCCTTTTTTTCCATGCAACTTATTTTTTTTTTTTGTTCACGTCCTTTTTTTCAGTTTAGATTTTTTTTTTCCTTTTTCGTTTGCCTCCCACTACTACTCAGCCACAGCTTCGTTTTTTTTTTTCCCCTCATTCACATCCTTTTATTTCAAGTCCTTGCACTGTTTTGTTTTAATCTATTTTTTTCCCTTGCGTCCTTATTTTTTGGAACCACACTTTGTATATTTTGTTTCATTCAAATCCTTGAAATCTTTTTTGACCGGTCAGCTTCTTTTTTTTTTTTTTTCCATTCACGTCCTTTTTTTTTTATTTAAATTCTTGTACTTTTTTGTTTTGACTTTTTTTTCCCCTGGGTCCTTAATTTTTTGGAACCACACTTTTTTTGGTTCCGTTCATATTCTTGCGCATTTTTTGATATTTTTTTTCGCTTGAATCTTTCATCTTTTTGAAACCATATTTTATTTTTTTTCGTTTCATTTAGATTCTTGCACTTTTTTTTTTTACCTTTTTTTTTACTTAGGTCCTTCGTCTTTATGGGACCACACTTTATTTTTTTTTTTTGTTTCGTTCAAATTCTTCCGCTTTTTTTGGGAACCTGCACTTTTTTATTCAAATCATTGTACTTTTTCGTTTTGACCTATTTTTTTTGGGTCCTTTGTTTTCTTTGAACCACACGTTTTTTTTTTTTTCTTTCGTTCAAGTTCTTACACCATTTTTACCCTTTTTTCACTTGGATCCTTTGTCTTTACGGGATCACACTTTTTTTTTCATTCAAGTCATTTTATATTTTTTTTACCCTTTTTTCACTTAAGTTTTTTATCTTTTTGAGACATAGGTTTTTTCCTTTTTTTTGACCCCACATACGGACCTCCTTTTATTTTTAAATCATAGTTTTTTTTCCATTCAAATACTTGCTCTTGTTTTTTTAACCCGGCTTTTTCTCTCTTAAATCCTTCTTTTTTTTGGAACATAGGTTTTTTTCCCTTTTATTTTTTGTTCTTACGGATAGTTGTCCCTTTATTTTTAAATCACAATTTTAAAGTTTTTCATTCTAATTCTTACTCTTTTTTTAACCAAAATTTTTTCCTTCAGGCCATTCTTTTTTTAGACATAAGTTTTTCCACTTTCTTGCCCAATTTGTCCATTTAGATCCTTTTTTTTCATCCAATTTTTTTTCACTTTAATTTTTCATCCTTTTGAACATAGGTTTTTTCTTTTTTTTCCTCACATATGATCATCCCTTTATTTTTAAATCACAATTTTTTCTTTTTTTTTCCCATTCAGGTTTTTACTTTTTTTATTTTTGACCTTTTCTTTTCTCTTGAGTCCTTCATTTTTTTTAACATAGATTTTTCTCCTTTTGTTTTTGGAGAGCCTCACAGATGGTTATCTTTTTATTTCTATTATCTTTTTATTCCACTTATTACCCATATTTTCCCTCATTCATTGGTTTTTTTTTATAATTCCAATAATTAGACTCTTTTTTTTATATCACAGATATATATTATATTTTTTATTGATTCAAAAAATAATTTACTACAAAAAAGTAGCATTTTTGCAATGAATTTTGTAATGAATTTCTAAAAAAAATTCATTTTAGAAAATTTACAGTGAATTTAGCGATGAAAATTAGTTACATTAGTAACAAAAATTTTATTATTCGTCGTAAATTTTGTAACAAAATATTTTTCTCGCAAATTTCATCACAAATATTAACCACAAATAATTTTTTGTCACAAATTAACAATAAATTTTGCAACGAAAAATACTTTCGTCTCAAAATGTGCAAAAAGAAAGTATTCATCACAAAATGTGCGTCAACAAAGTATTTGTCACAAAATTTGCTACGAAAGTATATTTCATTGCAAATTTTGCGACCAAAACCTATTTCGTCGCAAATTGTTTGTCGCAAAATTTGTAACGAAATAATTTGTCACAAAATTTATAATAAAAAAATAATTTGTCACAAAATCCATCACAAATATTCTTTTCGTCGCAAATTAGCAACGAATTCTACGATGAGTTTTTTTCGTCACAAAATTAGCGACGAATTTAAAATTTTTAGCAACAAAATTTACAACAAATATAAGAATCAGTGACGAATTTTGTGACAAATTTGAAATTTTTGCGACAAAAATGAATTTTATTGGCATATTTTCACTATTTTTCTCTGTATAACCTATTTTTATACATATTCATCCAACACCATTAACTAACCATCCAAAAGTCATTAACATCAAATTTATGTTGTCTCTGCTCATCCATGCAACTAACCATTCAACAAAATCAATCAACAAAGAATTCGACGATAATTAATCATACGACATCAACTATCAATTCAACTAATAATGCAACTATCAAGAGTCATAACAATAGCAGTATCAAAAACAAGTACAACATCAAGTCCCAATGTTCAAATATCAACAACCATAGTATCAACAACTATAAAAATCAAAATAACTATATTGAAATGTAACAATCAAATAACAATAAGCAATATCAAGCACCGTCACCATTATCATCATCATCATCATCATCAAATATATCACCAGCATCATGAGCATTATTAGGAGGAGATAAAGAAGACAGAATCTGACTTGAAACAGGAACTAACTAAAGATGCTGCATGATGAACATTTGTTATGTGCAGAACTCATTAAATTGGTGGTCTCTTTGCATCTGTTGTGTGCAAAGCTCATTCAATTCTTGATCTCTTTGCCCGTATTGTTCGCGTACCTCTCGAAGTTTGGTGTCTCTTTGCACTAGTAGGTTTTTCAAGGAACTCACCTCTTGATTCAATTGCATTATTTTTGCTTCTACTTCTGGTGGGGTGAAAGAAGATGGACGAGCGATTTTGCAAGTCCTATTCAAAGAACCCATCCTAAGTACTCTACCTCCTTTTGATCCACCAGTTATCTCGAACCATAAAGCCATACTATTAACAGATGGCTCAGATAAGCCAACATCATCACTAGCACTCAAATTTCTCACTAAAAGCTCATCATATCTCTTCTGTATTGTCACGAGAAAAATTAAAAAAAAATTAAAATAACAATATAATAGAAACTCATATAATCTGGATTAAATATATATATAAGAAGGCAAATAAAAAACCTAGTCTTCGTTACCCTACTAATATTAAAAAAAAAATTATGAACTATAGGCGAATTTGATAAAGAGAAGTGCATATAAATGTTTTCATTGTTATGGCATTGCATTTAATCCATTACATTGTTTTCTTAGTTATTCTGATTGTCTAATAATATGAATCATGAGGCTATATAACTTGTTTAAAGAAAGAGTAATATTTTTGCAAATGTTACTCTATGAGATCTAAATTATGAGTGTTCATATTAGTATTGAATAAGTTGAAAGTTGTGAAAAAAAAAAAAATCTCTATCAAAGTTGATGTAGTTACCATGAAGTGATTCATTATACAAAAATTATATATAAAGGAGAAACCAACATTTCAAGAGATATAAGTGAAATCGTGCAAAATGAACATGTTAAATATTCAGTTTTTATAGTTTAAAGTAGGAATAATATTAACAAAATTTCATGATCTATAATATTTTATAATGTATTAACCTAGATATAATATACAATATCAAACCTAGAGGCAACATTAATATTTATAAATATTAACATATTATAAATATATATATATATAAACATTAACATTTATAAATAATTAACATATTAAATAATATATTAGTATTACGTATATACATAAAGGACAAGGGACAACAAGAAAATAACATTAAACGGGATGGAAAAATGAATACCTCAGTTGTTTCGATAGCTGCTTTTCTCCCCTCTATTTAAGTTACCTGTCCAATAAAAGCAAACATCTCTGCAATACAAAATATTTAATGTTATTTATAATTAATTTAAATAAAATATTAAATAAAGAAAAACCCCCCTTTTTCCAAAAAGCCAAAGAAAAAAAAAAACCCCCCAAAAAAAAAAAAAGAAAGGGGGGAAAAAAATTATTCCCCCCAAAAAAAAAAAAAAAAAGGACATTTATAATTAATTTAAATAAAATATTAAATAAAGACAAAATATTTATCATTAATTTAAATAAAAGATTGAATAAAATATCCATAATTAATTTAAATAAAATATTAATTTATAATTAGTTTAAATAAAAAAAATAAAATTTATAATTTAACATAAATATTATATATAAATATTTTAAATATTATATATTTAATTAAGATATTTATGTTAATATTGTTTTACGGAGAGACATAACCCACTTCGTTACAGAATTTTTATGCATTGTTTTACAGAAGAGTAACAGAAGCTTAGAGAATGAGAAATCCTCAAAGGCTAGAAAAATTTAAACAGAAAGCTATCGAAATCTTTTCTGATCTCTCTCTTTCAAATCCACTAACGGAAGCTTAGAGAATGAGAAATCCTCAAAGGCTTGAAATGTAAACAGAAAGCTATCGAAATCTTTTCTGATCTCTCTCTTTCAAGTCCTCTAGCTGCAATATCTGAAAACCCTCAATGAGCCCTCAAAGCAAGCAAAAAGGAAAATCTTGTCCAGTAAAAGAGAAAGACCAGTACTGTTATTTTTGAATATTCTAGCATTCTGATCCATTCAAATGCACCATGGGAGAGTCATGAGAGCACACTTTCAAAGTAAAGGATGCATACCTCTACCCACCAAACCTCTAAACTTTTCAATGTTTTGACACTGAATAACCTCGGTAAGAGGTGGGATAATACCATCCCAATATTGTTTAATGCAATGTTACTTCTTGTGCATCAGCAATTCAACATAGAAGGCTACCTTGATGGACTTAACGACATCTATGACATCTTCTGACAATGTGAAAATGACAGGAGGCTGTAACATTAGGGGTCAATTAATTTATCTCATTATATGTAGCAACATGCAAAATGGCAGATTTTTCTTAATTCAAGAGTTTAGAATTCGAATAATCTTGTCCTAAATATGAAGGTTATTTTCTCACAATTTTTTTTCTTTATCACAAAATAAGAATTTTTGTCTAAGTTATTTAAAATCTATGTACATATACCCAAATTCTACACACTGAGTTTAGTATAAAGTACATACTTTCATTGAAGTGTGTTTCATATTCAAAGGGACCAGTATTAGTATATTTATATATGTCCCTATCCCATAGCAATTAACCAAGCCTACCCCCAGGAATCCATAAACAAGAACTGGAGCATTTTTTCGATCTCATACCCATACCACAAATTAACACATACTGAGGTATCCACTATTGACTCCACATGAGCTAGATACTGCAATGTAAATATGTGTCCAGAGCTAGGATTTAGCCAAATTTAAGGTTCAATCCAAGATATAATGCAGTGCTAAACACAATTAGACCCAAAAAATTGCCAGTCATAGGTATCTATGTATACACATAATGTAGAACTCGGCATTCGCACCTTTACTCCAATATTAAAGATCACGAAAATTAAATTTGGAGAAGATTTTACCGTTGGATAATTCACAATCAATGTACCATCAGATCTCAAGTTACCCATTTAAGAAAAAACAACTCTTTTATTGGAAACTTTGTTTTCTTTTTCTTTTTTTTTTCCCTGAAATTTTTAATTTTGATTGAAAAATTTATTTTAAAAAAAAAAAAAAAAAAAAAAAAAAAAATTTTTTTTTATTAATTTTTTTTTTTTTTTATTTTTTTTTTTTTTTAAAAAAAATATATTATTAAAAAGAATAAAAAAAGAATAATATTCCTTTTTTTTTATAAAAAAA